>OY720432.1:77891642-78491642 GCA_963082735.1 Pocota personata | reverse complement strand
GAGAGATATGATCTAGAAATGGGCTGCTAATGGTGGTTGTAAATAGAATTTCGGTAAGCATTCAGCGATAAACTCTCAAATGGATAGTAGCTTTATGGATCATCATCATCGATACATGCAGGTCTTGAAATAATCTGAAGAAAATATATTACAGGTTACTACTTTTCGCAAAGGGAGAAAATGTTCCAGAAATCCCTCAACTAAATGCTAGTGAAGACATGAAAAATCGAGGTCAAGAAGGAGCACTGAAAAATCTAGAGATTAAGATGACTTATGGGTTGATGCAATATCTACTTGAAGAAATACATTCATACCTTGTTGACATGCAGAATCAGAGAAACGATCATACAACAATGATATCATAAACGAATTGGATGCTCGCTTGAAAAAGACGACTACTTTCGTGTATTCAATGCCCTTGGTTCAAATTTCCTTATTGGTGGAGATTTCAACGCGAAGCACACCTTCTGGGGTTCAAGATGTACATTTTCTGAAGGAAAAATTCTCTACGAAGGCAAATGAATTCGGTTGTTGTTTTTATTCGACAGGAAAACCCACCTATTGGCCAACCGACAAAAAAAAAATTCACGATCTTATCGATTTTTTCGTTTCAAAAGGTATTTACGATAAATTTGTGATCTCTTTTCTGACCACTCTCCGGTAATTTTATTACTTAGTGAAGCGTTGATCAAGAAAGAAGGACCTCTAAGACTTACTAGCAATAGAACAAATTGGGAAGGCTGATTGCGAAACAAATATCGACTTAAATGTATCACTTAAAACAACTTGTGAACTGGAGGACGAAGTTGATCGTTTCGTGGAAGCAATCCAAAGAGCGGCATGGAGAAACACTCCTTCTAGAAGCTATAAGCTTAACCGCAACGAAAGTATCCAAGTGAAATCATTGAACTGGTGAGGGAGAAAAGAAAAGAACGAAAGAAATGACAAATCACTCGTACACCGCAGCATAAAAAGATCCTTAACCGACTATGCAATCGCCTTAGAGATAGTATTCGGGAATTTAAAAGCAATAAGATAGCGACGTACCTTGAAAATCTCTCCACTGGAAGAGAATCAAATTATTCACTTTGGAAAGTGCTAAAAGGCATCCGGAAACCTCAAATGCAAGCGCCACCAATTCAGAAAAACTATAGAACTTGGGCCAAAAGCGACAAAGAAAAGGCAGAACTTTTTGCTTTGCACTTAGAAGAAACGTTTAAGCCATTCGACGGCCCTTTGATAACACCCGACTCCTCAGTCACGACATCTGACAACTTTAAAGTAAAAAAAGTTGCATTAATTGAACCTGAGGGAAGTGATTAAAAATCTAAAGACTAAAAAAGCACCGGGTTACGACTTGATTACGGCGCAGGTGCTCAAGGAATTACCGAATAAAGTTCTTATCAAACTGCTATATTTGATTAACGCTTCATTCAGATTGCTCTATGTTCCGAGACAATGGAAAGTCGCAGAGATTATAATGGTCCCGAAACCAGGCAAACCTCTGAATGAGAAGAAATCATATCGGCCTATTTCCTTATTGCCGGTAATCTCTAAAACATTCAAAAAACTACTTTCAAAAGGACTACAACCCGTAATCAATGAAAGATGTCTCATTCCTGACCTTCAGTTTGGATTTAGAGTCAAACATTCTACAATCGACCAAGTCCACAAAATAACTGACGTGATTGAGAAAACTCTCGAAGAAAAAAAAATTTGTTGTGGTGTATTTCTTGACGTCTCACAAGCTTTCGATAAGGTTTGGTACGAAGGCTAAATTGCAACTACTACTGCCCCGGTAACTCTTTCTTCAATCTTACGATCGTACCACACCGAAAGATTTTTTCGTGTTAAGCATGATAATGATTACTCTGATCTCAAGGAGATTGCGACCGGAGTCCCACAAGGAAGTGTCCTTGGTCCACTTCTATATGTACTCTACACGCGTGATATCCCGCAGAAAAGAAACTGCGTCGTCGCCACGTTTGCGGACGATACGGCGATATTGACAACGGGCGATACAATTGAAGCAGCAATTGAAAAGCTGCAACATGCTATAAATAAAGTCGACGTTTGGACGAATTCTTGGCGTATTGTGCTGAACGAAAGCAAATTTACTCACGTCAACTTTACCTACAAAAAAGTGGATAGATTACCTGTATATTTAAACTCGGCTCAAATACCATACGCGAACGAAGCAAAATATCTAGGAATGACTCTAGATGTTAAGCTTAAATGGAAATCGCACGTAAAAAAGAAATGCGACGAGCTCGAAAACAAATACCGACAAATATACTGGCTACTCGGAAAGCATTCGAAGTTGAGCCTACATAACAAACTGCTTATCTAGGTATAAGCAAGTGCTAAACCCAGTGTGGACGTATGGTCTACAACTATAGGGTTCCAACAGAAAGTTCCTACAATTTTTAGAAAATAAAGTTCTTAGAACGATCGTTAGTGCACCGTGGTACGTACGTAACGAAGATATTCATTGGGATCTGGGAATTCCCAGCGTCGTCGAAGAGGTAACAAAATTTGCTCGTAAACACAAGGATCGTGTTCACGGCCATTATAACCGTACCGTCATTCAACTACTTGACGCGAACAATTCAATTCGTCGTCCGCAAAGGACAAAACCTTTTGACCTCGCGTCATAGGGGAACTTTTATTGGAATTTAACCTGTCTAAAGCGCTACATTCTTTTTAAATTACATACGAACATCTTTTTCCAAAAATCACGAGTCTCTTAAGCGAAAATAAAACTGCTGGATAAGCGTCGGCTTAGTTGTAGTATTAGTCTTGTTTTTAGTGAGTGAAAATCTCATACTACCATAAGCACACGCTGTCGGGCCTTATGGTTTCTTTAGAAGATTTTCACCCTCTCGGCAAAAAAAATAAACGAATTGGATGTACGAAAGCAACTGATATATTTATAATTCCGAATTTCGGGGGTTCCCGGAAACTTGTCGACATGAGTTCCATTCAGTTCTACATATAATCACATATCTATAGCAGAGGATACTAATGTACATACATATGTAGGTAAATACATACATAGTAGATCGGGTGCCTCTGATTCGTATTGTCGACAACTTTTCGTCGTAGCTAATGTCAACATTTTTAGAATAGGAAAAAAATCAAACTAGAAGATAATATTTATATAGAATATATTTCTTCATCAATAAATAATTAAAAAGCAAACGACGGTAATATTGAAAATACACTTCGAATACGACTTAAAGGCACACCGCGGTACGATTAAGGTTAAATACAATTATGTTTTCATTGTGTGTCCGTGCCTTTCCACTACTTTCAGCAATCTACTGACTACCTAGAAGGATTCAACTTTGAACTTGTAAACACGGATTTTCAAACTTCAAAATACGGGATCTTACAAAGTATCCAGTATGTAATTTCGTGCATCTGTAGTTATATTTTGGCACCTATCTTGGGAAATTATATTATGGATACTGAGATGACGCCAAAAGCTTTTGGAGTTTTATAAAGCATAAACGTAATACGTATGGTATTCCGGAGTTTATGTCGTATGAAAACGTAGAATTGAAACTTCCTGCGAATTGTTTGCTTGATTTTTCGAATCTGTATACGTAAATAACACTTCAATACACTTAGCTCCAGCCAACGTAATCGATCAAAGAGTGGATATTGGTTGCATTTATCTCGATTTTCATGACATCGTTCTGGCTCTTAGCAATCTAAAACCATCGGCAAGTGCACGAGTGGATGGTATTCCAGCATTGGTTTTAAGAAGCTGTAAAAACAGTATCTGTTACCCCCTTCTACTTATCTTTAACTTATCACTTAAACTTGGTATTTTTTTAGATGAGTGGAAGGTCTCATTTCTAGTTCCAATATTTAAATATGGCTCTAGAAATGACGTCAAGAACTACAGGGGAATCTGTAAATTATCAGCCATCCCTAAGCTCTTTGAGAGTATAGTCAAAGATAAATTGGAATTTTATGTCAAAGAATATATTTCGGAATCTCAACATGGTTTCGTTTCAGGGAGATCCACAGCCTCCAATCTCGTTTATTTCACATCATATGTATTAAATTCATTTGAAAGGGGTTCTCAGGTGGATACGGTCTATACCGACTTTAGTAAGGCATTTGACTGTGTGAATCATAGTGTCTTAATACGCAAACTGAATTGCTTCGGTTTTCACTCATCTATTTTGAGATGGATTTCGTTTTTTTTAATGAATAGAGTGAAGATTGTAAAGATTGAATCTTTTCTTTCAGAACCATTCAATTGCAGCTCAGGTGTACCTCAAGGCAGTCACCTGGGCCCTTTACTTTTCATTATATTTATCAATGATATAACAACTGTGCTAAGCTACAGTAGATGCTCTAAAGCTGTTCCTAAGTATTTCAAGTTTAAATAAATAAAGTGATATTAATGCTCTTTCTATATGGTGCAAAGATAACTACCTTCTCCTTAACATAAAGAAATGCAACGTAACAACTTTTTGCAGATGTTTGAACCCAATTATTCACCGATACTCTAACATTAAGGACCTTGGTATCGTTTTTGATCAGGCGTTAACTTTTTACGATCATCTAGACTATATAACGTCAAAAGCTAACTCCATGGTTGGCTTCATTAAAAGAAATGCAGTAGAATTTTCTAATCCTCACTCACTGATAACACTTTTCATGCCCTTGCTCGAATATTGTGACATCGTTTGGTGTCCTTTTTACCAGGTGCGTATTAATCGGGTGGAAAGTATTCAAAGAAGATTTTCCAAATTTGTTTTTTTTTTTAATGCGTTGGAATTTCTCACCGGAATATTATGCTAGATGCCAACTGCTTTCTAAATCGAAGAAAGATCCATGATGTAATGTTTGTGAGAGACCTCTTCTTTTGTCATTTAAAAAACCCTTGCTTGTTAGCTTTAATACCCATTTACGCTCCTCAAAGGCCATTGAGACAAAGAGAGTTTCTTTTGTTGGGTTGAATGAGCCTATGTCTCGAGTTATTTTAAATTTCAACTCTGTTTGGCCTGTTGTAGATCTAAGTTTATCCAGAACTATGTTCAAAAACATTTTATTTAGGTTTATTGGTTAATTGTGTAGGTAAATTCAAATTCTCATATTTATTTTATCTATTTTTAATTGTTTTTGTAATCTATTATATATGTACATATCAGTGGCGTGGCGTCCATACAAGCCGATTCCTTCCGGCTTCCCTTTTCAAATATCAAACATTTTTATTTTGCCACTTGCCAACCATCAAATTCAATTATTTGTTCATCAAACCATTTTTCATAACTTTATACACGCTCGAAGATGAAATGCTGGGACCACTTCGGTTGTTTATTCATTTTTACTCATACACAAACTTGCACACATAGGCGAGACAGGTATGAACTCCTCTAGCGAGAGAGAGGTGCAATGAATTTTTTTGAGAAGCCGTTCATTTTCCGGCTATTCCTTTCTGTCATATAGTAGAAGTTTATTTGCGATTTCTTTGTCTAACATACATCCGCTTATGAGGAAAATAACCCGGGATTTCTCTGCTTTTGTGGATGAACATTGGTGGAGGAGAAAAGTTTTAGTTCGATGGGTGATGTAGTGGTTCGAACGGCGTTTGAGGTTTTTCTTACTTGTTGGGTATTTATTTTTTTTTGCAGATTTGAAATGACAGTTGCAAATCGGTTGTGTAATTGTGCGTGATTTATTGAAAATTTGGATGCAAATTTTTGTGATTTGTGTGACTGCTAATTATTAGAAAATTTTAAAAATTTAGCAATTATATATTGGTAGTTAAGTTAGTGTTTTAAATTATTAAATTATTGCAACATAATGTAGCATAATAACTACGCACCAACAACTATGCAACAAATTCCTAAGTGTCTTTCCATTCTGGCATAATTTTGTTCCGAAGTGTCTTTTCATTCGAGGTTCGTGTATGCAGTTAGTGTCCACAGTTCGTGTCCACGATAAGAGACGGATAATATCTAAGACAACGTCATGGAATTAAGAGAGAATTATAACCGCAAGAAATTATTGTCATCTTGGAATTATTACATCAGAATTTTCTTGTTCTAGTGGTCGAAGAATTTGCTAGAAGTTTCTGCCTATCAGAAATGCTGCAATATAAGGACAGATGGCGATCGAGGCAAGGCAGTTGGTTTTGAACCGCACGAGGAGATTATAAAAGTGATAACAGCCGAAGTTGTAATTTTGTGATAAATTGAAAGTTGAGAGTTAACAAGAAGAAGTAATTAGTTTGAATTTGTGAATTAAGTAATTGAAAGGAGATAAAGTGATTTGAGAAGAAAGAGGAAGGAGTTTGCGAAGAATAGTATAGTGTGAACTTGAATTGTTCTATAGACTAGAAAATAAAGAAATAATTTCACAGAATATCGTTTTATCTACTCCAGCCGTAGCTCGCATATTACATTATTATAAAGTAGTGAGTGAGCTAAGTGAATAGTTATTAGCTACGAGTATATACCAAGTAAGTAATTATAAATCTACTCAAGAGGTGCCCCATTGAACATTCTTATTATTCTTAGACAAGATGTCTATAGTTAATTTTGAGTGTTGTTTAACTGATTTTCTTCTAAAGAAACCCACGAGTTCAGTAAGCTTTCTTTTTTGTAAAGAAAAAAAGTTATAGAACTAGGTCGCTCGACACCATCAATGAAAATTGATTATACGCGAAAGGATGGGTATCAGAAACATTTTCATGAGTCTTTTTACAAAAAGAATGCATGGATGACTGGCAGTTGCAAATTAAATAGAATGTTTTGTTTTCCTTGTCTTCTTTTTTCTAATTCTCCTAGTGTTTGGAGTCACACAGGTTTCTTTGATATAAACAATTTTATTAATTCTTCCAAAAAACATATTCAAACGAAAAGCATATAGAGACTTCTTTAGGGAATTCTTACGAGGCTTATAATAGAAAAGTTGATCGCAATCGCGACTTAATTGAGCGTTTCATAGACACTGTAGTTCTTCTAGGAAAACAAGAGCTGACATTTCGTGGTCACGATGAAAAATCGGGATCAGATAATCGCGGTAATTATATTGAAAACCCTTTCATACTTGGCTAAGTACGACCATTTAATGGATTCGCATTTAGAACAAAGTTCAAGTTCCCAAAACTCAATTTTTTCCGGCCTCTCCAATGACATTCAAAATGACTTGATACATAGTATCGCTGCAGTCATTTCGCAAATCCGAAATTAAGGATCAAATCAGTTCAATAAAATTTGTATCTGTGATGGTCGATGAAACACCAGATGTGAGCCACATAGAACAGCTTAGTATTGTAGTGCGTTATTTAGTAGAAAATAGAATACAAGAAAGATTTCTAAGTTTCTTGACGTGAATGTCGGTCGAAAAGCGATTATTTTGTTGAAATTATTTTTTGGCTTTGTTAGTATCGTTAGGGTTTTTAATATATTGTAACATGCGAGCTACGGCTCGAGTAGATAAAACAATTATTCTGTGAAATTTATTTCTTTATTTTCTAGTCTATAGAACAATTCAAGTTCACACTATACTATTCTTCGCAAATTCTTTTCTTACAAGGTCTCTTTCCTCTCAAATCACTTTATCTCCTTTCTATTACTTAATTCACAAATCCAAACTAATTACTTTTTCTTGTTCACTCTCAACTTTCAATTTATCACCAAATTACAACTTCGCCCATTATTACTTTTCCAATCTCTTCGCCACGGTTCTAAACCAACTGTCTTTTTTTTGACCGCCATCTGTCCTTATATAGCAGAAGTTTCTGATAGCCAGAAACTTCTAGCAAATTCTTCGACCACTGGAATAAGAGAAATAATTCTTGCAGTTATAATTCCCTTTTATCCCTGATATTATTCGTCTCTTTCGTTGACATGAGCTGTGGAGACTTCGTCCCAGACACGAACCTCGAATGAAAGGACAGTACGAACCAAAATTCTGCCAGAATGAAGTCACTTCGGAATTTGTTGCGTCATATTTTTAGGGGGCGTAGTTATTATTATGCTACACTGCCCCCCTCTTAGACATGTTCGTCCCGAACAAGTGCATCCTCATTTCGGCCATTGTATCGACTCAGTCGGTCCACATGAACCACTTTCATTTTGGCCCTCGGTCCTCGCTGGATGCGGTAGACAACATCGTTGATGCGGGTTATTATTCTGTAGGGACCTTCCCAGTTCCGCTGTAATTTAGGTGATTTCCCCTTTTGGCGATGGGGATTATACAGCCACACCAGATCTCCTTCCTGGAATCCTGACGTTGTTGCCTTGGCATCATACCTGGTCTTCATGCGGTCGCTCGTCATCTTAATCTGGCTTCTGGTCCTTTGGTGTATGTCCCTAAGCCTTTCCCTAAGGTCCGCCACGTACTCTTCTTCATTTCTGGGCTCATTGGTAGCAGATCCAAATTTCACCTCACTGGGTAAACGAGCTATTCCACCAAATAAGATTTCGAACGGCGTATGTCGAGTAGTGCTATGCACGGCACTTCTATAGGCCATCAAAAACAAGGGAATCTGCCGGTCCCAATCCCGTTGGTAGTCACCTACGACCTTCGAGAGATGTTCGTCCAAAGTCCTATTGAAACGCTCCACCATACCGTCCGACTGTGGATGAAGCGGGGTTGTCCTTGTCTTTTTGATTCCGAGTAGTTGACACATCTCTTGGAAGATTCTTGACTCGAAGTTCCGCCCTTGGTCAGAATGCAATTCCAAGGGCACACCGAATCTGCTAACCCAATTGTAGACGATCTGCTCCGCCACGGTTCTGGCTTCCTGGTTAGGGATCGGAAACGCTTCCGGCCACTTACTGAAGTAGTCCATCACTACGAGTATATACCGATTACCATTGTCGGTTTCCGGAAAGGGCCCTGCGATGTCAATGGCGATTCGTTCGAAAGGTGCTCCCACGTTGTATTGGTGCATCTTACCTCGAGTTTTGATTCTCGGACCCTTGCTAGCTGCACACACGTCGCATTTTCTGCACCAGTCTTCGATATCTTCCTTCGCTTTTAACCAATAAAAACGTTCTCGTACCTTTTCTAACGTCTTATTCACTCCCAAGTGGCCTCCGGTCGCCCCGCCATGCATTTCCTGTAACACCTCCTTGACCCTCGTCCGTGGTACGACAAGCTGCATTACAAACGACTTTCCGTCGGAGGATTCCCATTTTCTTCTCAGAACACCTTCTTGGACATGGAGGGAGTCCCACTGCGCAAAATATGCCTTTAAGGTCGGGCTTCTGTGAGAGATGTCCTGATGATCCGGTTTCTCCATGTTCTCCTTCCAGGCCAGAATCGGCTCGATATCCGGGTCTTCCTTCTGAGCGTTCCGGACCTCATCTACGCTCCAGCCGGCGATAGGTTCGGCTCTCATTCTTTGGATGGAAACCAGCTCCCGTTCTTCCTGACGCGCACAATGTTTACAATCCGTTCTGCATGGTCTCCGGGACAGTGCATCCGCATTAGAGTGGAGTTTTCCTTTACGATGCTGTATTTCGTAGTCGTAGATTTGCAGCCTTTCGATCCATCTTGCGACCTGACCCTCAGGACTCTTGAACTGTAATAGCCATTTTAAGGCTGCATGGTCTGTGCGAAGAACGAACTTCCTCCCGTAGAGGTATTTGTGAAAATGCTTCGTAGCCAAGATCAAAGCTAGAAGTTCTCTCCTTGTCACGCAGTAGTTCCTTTCTGGCTTAGAGAGCACCTTGCTAAAGTACGCAACCACCTTCTCTTGGCCGTCATGCACCTGGGAGAGTACGGCTCCTACCCCGACATTACTAGCATCTGCATCCACAACGAACGTTTCCCCGGGAGTGGGGTAAGCCAGTATCGGGGCATCGCATAGCCGTTGTTTAAGTGCCTTGAAGCTCTTCTCGCACTCAATTGACCATTTGAATTGTTTTCCCTTTTCCGTCAACTGGTGCAGGTTCTTTGCGATCCCGGCAAAATCCTTCACGAACCGTCTGTAGTAGGTGGCTAGGCCCAGGAAGCTCCTTAGTTGGTGTTTGTCTTTGGGGACTGGCCAGTTTTTCACCGCTTCGACCTTCTCCGGATCGGTTCTCACTCCTTTCGCTGAAATTATGTGTCCCAGGTACTTGACTTCCGCTCTAAACAGGGCGCACTTCTTGGGGTTGAGCTTCAGATGGGCACTTCGAAGCCTTTGAAACACATCCCTTAGATTGTCTCGGTGTTGCGCAAACGTTTTTCCTACGACGATGACATCATCCAAGTATACCAAACAGGTTTTCCATGTTAACCCTTGCAGGACACATTCCATCAATCGCTCGAAAGTCGCCGGAGCATTGCACAGCCCGAATGGCATTACCGTGAATTGCCATAGCCCATTTCCTGCGGTGAAGGCGGTTTTCTCCCGGTCTTCTGGATGGATCTGTACCTGCCAGTAGCCACTCTTCAAGTCGAGAGTGGAAAACCATCGGGCTCCTGATAGTGTGTCTAGCGTGTCGTCAATCCGTGGCAGAGGGTAGCTGTCTTTCTTGGTGACGTAATTGAGCTGCCGATAGTCCACGCAGAACCGCGTGCTGCCATCTTTCTTCTTAACCAGTACAACCGGTGATGCCCACGGACTTTTGGAACTTTCAATCACACCTTCTTTCTCCATTGCCGACACCATCTCTGCAACTTCTGTCTGCTTTGCCAATGGAAGGCGCCTAGCAGGCTGACGAATTGGTCTAGTATCACCAGTGTCTATTCGATGTTGTACCAGGTGTGTTCGGCCGTATTCTCCGTCCTGTGAGGCAAATACATCAGCGTACTCATTGATAAGATTCTCTGCCATAGTTCGCTGCTCCTGATTCAGCTCACTGGACTGGAGAATCGTCTCTCTCGTTTCCGCTGTCCAAGGTGATGGGAGAGGTTTTGGAGCATCACGTTCAGATATTGTTGCGACGGCGGTAATCGGCGTGCATTTTCCAGTCACCTCCCCTCGCCTTAGTTTGACAGTGTGTGGTCTTGCGTTCAAAACCCTCACTGGAACCATGGTGTTCTTTGGTTCGACTAACGTCTTTCCCACGATGTAGTCTTGAGAATTCTTCTCTGGGTCTGGTTCTACTATGTAGAATCGGTGGCTCCCAAGATCACCTTCCAGCTTCGCCCAAATGATTGTCTCTGAAGACGGCGGCAAAACTTCGTCTTTGCTGATGACTGTCCTGAGAGTTACGGCATTCTCATTTCCGTACACCATCGGAATCTCCACATTTCGATACCTCAGTACTTGCATCCCGATGTCCAAGATTACTTCATTTGCTTTCATGAAGTCTACTCCGATGATGCACTCGTCGCATATATCTGCCACCAGAAACGCATGGGAGAACGTCAGTCCTGCCAGAGTAATCGTAAGACGAACTTCTCCAAATACCTTCGCCATTTCCCCTGTTGCAGTCTTCAGGCAGTAGCTGTTGGTGTTGTGCAGCCAGGAGCTTTTGACGATATCTCTTCTTACAATGGAGGCGGTGGCACCTGTGTCGATGGTGGCTACGCACTTCTTCTTGTTGATTAGTGCCTCCACTGTCAGGCTCTTGTTACCCCGTTTGGTTTGCGAAACTTGAATGGTGGTCCTGGGGGCCTCGATTCCAGTAACCAACTTCTGCCCCGCGAAGTTGGTCCTTACGCATCTCCCGACTGCTGGTTTTGGGAAGTCTGACCGACAGGATGCTTCCTCTCTGCTTCTCCTACTTCCGCAATGTGGACAATTTCCTCGTCTAGGTGCACTTCTGCACTGCCGTTGTAGGTGTCCGGTTTGGTTGCAATACCAGCAACGGATTTGACTTCCGCGAGCTTTGACGGCTGTTCTCTGGCATGAGCATTCCACGACGGACATTTCCCTGACACGGTGTATTCCCTGGTATGCTTGGTCCGCAGCCTTCATTGACAAAGCGAATGCCAATGCCTCGGGGAGTGTTCGCTTTTCAGCCATCCTTACAGCCATTTGCAGTTGTCTGTCCTCTATGGCCTGAATAAAAGCTTCCACCGCCATTTCGTTGATAAGCTCCTCACCGGCTTTAGGGTATGAAAGATGGGCTAGTCGCTCTATATCCGCTTGCAACTGTTGGAGCGTTTCCCCCCTTTTCTGGACTCGACTACGCAGCTGAACCCTGTACACCTGCTGCATGTGTTCATCCCCAAACCGCATCTCGATAGCCTGAACCAGAGAATCGTAGTTCTGCTGTTTATCTTCCGGGATGGTCTGCAAGAGCTCCGCAGCTGGACCCCTCAGTGCAAGTGTGAGTGCAATGGACTTCTCTTCATCGTCCCAGCTATTGGTCATTGCGGCCGCTTCGAATTGCCTTTTATAAATTGGCCATGATGTTTGACCATCGAAGATAGGAGGCTGCATCTCCTTTCTTCTCAGACCGTCAGTGGAATATTCCCGTGCTTTCTGTCTCTTCACGTTGCTGAGCTCCTTAGCAAGATTTTCGACTTGCTTTCCTACTATCTCGAATTTCGTATCCACTTTTTCAAACTGAGTCTCTATCTTCCCGAACTGAGTTTCATGTTTCTCAAAATTTTCATCGAATCTAATTTCGACTTTTTCGAGTTGCGTCTCGACCTTCTCGATTTTCTCTTCGATCACTTCGAATTTGGATTCCAAGTTCTTGTTTTGCTCATCAAGTTTACTTTCCAGAGCATCTAGAGAATTCTTTTGTTCGTCCATTGCTTTCTTTTGTTCGTCCATTGCTTTCTTTTGTTCGTCCAGCTTAAGTTCTAGAGAATTCCTTTGGTCGCCCATTGCTTTCTTTTGTTCGTCCATCGCTTTCTTTTGTTCATCCAGCTTAAGTTCTAGAGAATTCTTTTGTTCGTCCATTGCTTTCTTTTGTTCGTCCAGCTTAAGTTCTATAGAATTCCTTTGGTCTTCTATTGCTTTCTTTTGTTCGTCCATGACTAACTTAAGTTGCAGGAGCAGACTTGTTATACCCGGGTCGGCTGCTGTACTTGCTGGTTCCTCTTCCACGTCAAACTCTACGTCGTGCGGATTTTCACCTTCCTGCGTTACTGCTTCTTCCAGACGAATCAGCAGGGCATCTTTTCCCCCAGTTGTGTCGAGGTTCCGCTTACTGAGTTCTGCCTTTAGTTGAGTTATAGTTAGTTTTCCCAATTTGCGACCCATTTTGCGCAACTAATTAACTCAACACAGAAATCGTTTTTTTTTTTTTTTTTTTTTTTTTTTTTGTGCAATTTCACACCACGGAAATAGTTATTCACAGAATAAGTTTTATCCCAGCTTCTGACACCAATGTAACATGCGAGCTACGGCTCGAGTAGATAAAACAATTATTCTGTGAAATTTATTTCTTTATTTTCTAGTCTATAGAACAATTCAAGTTCACACTATACTATTCTTCGCAAATTCTTTTCTTACAAGGTCTCTTTCCTCTCAAATCACTTTATCTCCTTTCTATTACTTAATTCACAAATCCAAACTAATTACTTTTTCTTGTTCACTCTCAACTTTCAATTTATCACCAAATTACAACTTCGCCCATTATTACTTTTCCAATCTCTTCGCCACGGTTCTAAACCAACTGTCTTTTTTTTGACCGCCATCTGTCCTTATATAGCAGAAGTTTCTGATAGCCAGAAACTTCTAGCAAATTCTTCGACCACTGGAATAAGAGAAATAATTCTTGCAGTTATAATTCCCTTTTATCCCTGATATTATTCGTCTCTTTCGTTGACATGAGCTGTGGAGACTTCGTCCCAGACACGAACCTCGAATGAAAGGACAGTACGAACCAAAATTCTGCCAGAATGAAGTCACTTCGGAATTTGTTGCGTCATATTTTTAGGGGGCGTAGTTATTATTATGCTACAATATTGTAGCATAATAATAACTACGCTCCCTAAAAGTATGATGCAACAAATTCCGAAGTGACTTTTCATTCTGGCAGAATTTTGGTTCGAACTGTCCTTTCATTCGAGGTTCGTGTCTGGGATGAAGTCTCCACAGCTCATGTCAACGAAAGAGACGGATAATATCAGGGATAAAAGGGAATTATAACTGCAAGAATTATTACATCAGAATTTCTCTTGTTCCAGTGGTCGAAGAATTTGCTAGAAGTTTCTGGCTATCAGAAACTTCTGCTATATAAGGACAGATGGCGATTGAGAAAGCAGCAGTAGTTTCTAAACTGTGGCGAAGAGATTAGAAAAGTGATAGTGGGCGATGTTGTAATTTTGTGATAAATTGAAAGTTGAGATTTAAACAAGAAGAAGTAATTAGTTTGAATTTGTGAATTAAGTAATTGAAAGGAGATAAAATGATTTGAGAGGACAGAGACCTTGTAAGAAAAGAATTGCGAAGAATAGTATAGTGTGAACCTGAATTGTTCTATAGACTAGGAAATAAAGAAATAATTTCACAGAATATTGTTTTATCTACTCGAGCCGTAGCGCGCATATTACAATATCATCTAAAAGAACCAATCTGCTAAAGGCAATTGCTGATCGACGAATGCCAGGGGTATCAGAGACTCGATGGCAATATCATTGGCGTATAGTAAAAGTCTTATTCAATTGCAGAGAAGATATTATAAAAACTTTTGAACAGATTTTATGTGAACCAGGAGAATGGTATAACGATACTCTGGTTATGTCCGAGAGTTTGTTGTACAAACTGCAGGACAAAGAATTCTGTTTTTTATTGCATGTTACTTCGGTCATATTTGCAAAAACAGATAGTCTTTTTAGTTTAGTTCAAAATAAACAAACTAACATAGAGCTTGCGAATCAAGAGATCGAGGGTTTTGAGTCATGGATTCATTCTGAATTTTTAAACTCATTTGACTCAATCTATGAGAGCGTAAGTGACTGCTCAAAACCTCCACGCAAACGCCGACTACTTAATATTGATTCAAAAACGAATTATAGCCGAATTTTTGTAGCAATTATAGATAATGTTACAAGTCAGATTAAGAATAGGTATAGTTCATTTAGTTCATATATTTTCTTTGATTTATTAAACAAATCAAAATATGAATATTTTTCTAATTCAATGCCGGATTACAAAATATCTTCTTTAATTACCCTATTTCATGGAATTTTTAATTTTTCTACTTCAAAAAAAAGGAACTCAAAGTTTTATACACTACACCTTCACTTAAAAAGCTTGAGGTTTTTCAACTTTATAAGCATTTTAATACGGAAATGCTTAAAGATACTTTTTCTCAAACTTTAACATTGTGTGAAATCTTTTTAACCCTGCCTTTGACTGTGGCCTCTGTCGAAAGATCTTTTTTGACTTAAAAAAGAGTCCACACTTACTTAAGAAATTCCCAAAAAGGAGAAAGACTCTCAGACCTGACACTTTTACCTATCGAAAAGCAACTTCTTTTAGAAATTAAAAAGAACTCAAATTTTTATGAAAGAGTTTTGGCAGAATTCGTAAAAAAGAACGTAAAAGAACGGCTTCTTTCGAAGCCACTTTTTTTATGCGATTAGCTCATTGTCTACGTAAATTATAATGACTTAAAGTATAACAAAGGTGGCTTAGATTGCATATCTTAAGTCTGTGTTTCGAATAAGCACCAAAATGGTAAGACTTGAATAAAATATTTTACTTAAAATCTTTTCGGCTTCCCTCTCTTGAAATTTCACCCCACGCCACTGATACATATATATCACAATCTGTTAAGTTATATACTTGTAGATGAAATGAAAATAAATAAATAAACATACTGTCTTCTCCAATTTTGTTTAGAACATTGTCATAAAAATCGTGTCGAAAGTTTATGATGGATTATTAATACAAAATTTCGAGGAAACTTGTAATACGAGTATGTGAATGTTTTACCGAAAATTTAATGAGAAATAGATTTTCAAATCCTTTGGCACATAGTTCCCCCCCCCCGAGGGTTGGTGAAAAATCTTCCATAGACACTATGAATCGTCGAATGTTTACTTCTGAACCCAAACTGGTGGTCAGGGATAAGATTATTTCCTTCTATAACCGGTTGGAGACGCCTTAGTAATATCCTCTCGAAAATTTTGGATATAACTAAAAGAAGCGAAATTGGTCTATAAGATGTTACCTCATTTGGCGGCTTTCCTGGTTTTAAAACCATTATAACTTCCGCAACTTTCCATTGGTTAGGCACGTGTTTTAATCTGAGCGCAGCATTTACAATATGAAGAAGCTTAATCAATGCTTTTCTAGGTAAAGTTTTGAGAATTTCTCCGGTGATCAAGTCATAACCAGGAGCTTTCTTAGGTTTTAGATTCCCGATCTCATGTTTGAGTTCCTTTAACGTTGTACTTGTAAGTACTAAATCGTCAGAGGGTAAATTCGGCCTATTGATATTGTCGTAAGACACTTGACCATCGTACGGTTTAAAGGTGTCTTCCAGGTGGGCCGCAAAAAAGTCCGCTTTTTCTTTATCTTCCCTTGCCCATTCATTGTGATTTAATTTAATTGGCGGCGCGGGGACCTTGGGCCTTTTGGTGCCTTTTACAGCTTTCCAAAGTGAATAATTGGAACCTTTTTTCGCTGTTAAACTTTCAGGATAAGAGCCTATCGTACGATTCTTAAAATCCTTTATAGTCTTCTTCAACGAATTGCAAGTTATGTTGCGGAGCACGACTCTGTTGCCATTTCTTACGCGCTTTTCTTTTTTCCTTGACCAATTCTTTTATTTCCGTAGGATATCGTAGACCGTATTTGTCCGGAGTTTTCCTTGGATTGGGAGTATTATTCCAAGAGGAATAGGAACGAAGCGATCTTCAACCTCAAGTTCATAGGGTGTCGTAAGTGGAACGCTCAGTTCAACATTACATTGGCACATAGTGTCGCATACCATTGTATACGTACGAGCATAGTAAATTTAATTGGCAACAAGCAATCCTTGCTAATTAGCTTTCGTTATACTGTTGAAGAGGTAAAGCATTTTTTTTTTTTTTTATAATTTGCACGTGTTAAAGGGGATATGAATACCCTTATACTAATTTTTTAGAACACGTGCGTTTTTTGTGGAAAGAGAAAGAGACAGAGAGAAAGAAAGATTGGTGTAGTGGGTTTGAAACTTAGGTGGTACTAAGTTTCTGTAAACTCCAAGGGTGGATGTCCAGATAACTGGGGAGTATTTTGTTTTGATTTCGCTATTATTGTCGTTGCTTTTGATTCACAGTATTTTTTCCGTCCTCCTGATGTCATCATCACGATCAAGTTGCATTTTAGCCATATGACCGCCCTACTGCCAGTGTTATGCCTTCACAGTAGAGTTGACTTAGCTTTCGCAATTGATCGACTTTTTTATTTATTTCATGCGAAATAAATAGATGATTCTTGACATCAGGATTCGAATCGTGAATCAATAGCGTGACAAGCGATGATGTTACCACTACACCACGGCCACCCTTAATAATAATAGTGATTTGAGTTAAAACTAATTTCTATCACCCATAATTAGAAACGGAGTGAATCCTCTTCCCCCACGCAATTTCTCTTTGATTGTCTGAAGTGGAACACACTCGTAATTGACAAACTTTTGGGAATGGCACATATAAACACATTTGCAAAATTTTTTTATAAGCATTTCTTTTTTTTTATTTCAACACTTTTATTCAAAAAACCATTTCATTAAAAACAAAATTATTAAAACAATTATCATTTCATTAACATTTCAGGAATCTTCACCAACCCTCACCCTAATTTCATCGAAAGTAAGTAAGATTGGTGTTTTTTTTTTTTTTTTTTCGATTTTTGTGTTTTAACTTCATTAGATTTGTAAAATTAAAAATGTGTTTATGTGTGTTAATATTTGTAATTTTACTGTTCTATGTGTACCTTATATATATATATTTCTTATAACATTTAGTTAGACATATTCAATAAAATTTAGCATCGCAGTTCGAAGCAATGAAAAGCTATGAATTTTCTTTATTTAAATGTTTACAGGTTTCTTCTTATTAAATTGTGCAACATACTCGTATCCGTAATAGCTCCTAACCGATTGATCGTAGTAGCTAGACGCTAAGTCTATAATATTCCTAGATTAATATTCTTAAATTAAAACTAAATTAAAATAATTGCTTTAAGGTGTCCTTAGATGTGTATACGGGGGCAAGGTGAAAAGTTCTCGGACTGACAATGAAAGACTGCGATTTTCAGTTAGATTTTATTTTTCTATTAGGTCATTACATATGAAATTGCCGACCTACCGATCATTCCTAAAGTGATCGTTGTGACGTGAAGTTGTGCAGAGAAATTGAAAATACAGTTTTTTTTAAGAAAAGAGTGCACTTTAATCTTGCTAATCACCAACAAATTTAAGGGCAATTTTCCTTTTTCAATTTAAAAAAAACATGAACGTAGCCGCAGCGACTAGAGAAATTAACGGTGCTTTTGGTTTGGGTCCGTGTAGTGAGAGAACTGATCGAAACTGGTTTACCAAGTTCAGCGAGGGAGATTTTTCGCTCGAAAATTTGCCAAGGGGTAGACCAGAGAATGTCATTAATAATGAAGAACTTGCAGTAGCTGTTGAAGAAAATCCAGCTACGACTATCTTAGCCTTGCTACAAGGTTCAAAGTGTCAACTGCAACCATAAGTCGCCATCTTTCCACCATCGGAAAGGTAAAAAAAACTGGAGAGATGGATGCCCCACATTCTAACACCAGCGAATATGCTACGACGTTTGGAGGTTGCAATATCTTTGACCAACAGACATCGTATGGATCCTTTTTTGCATCGCATCGTCACCTGCGACGAAAAGTGAATCCTATACGATAATCGGAAGAGGTCGGGAGAATGGGTAGACGTGGGTGAGCTTCCCAGTGGACTAGAAGTTTTGCCTCATACGCCTTACTCACCAGACTTATTCCCGACCGATTACCACCTTTTCCGAAGTTCGGGCAATCACCCCCACAACAAACAATTGATAAGCCCAGATGCCATACAACAGGACTTTAAGGATTTTTTAGCCCGAAAGGATAAGGACATTTTCAAAAAAGACATTTTTGCTTTTGTGGAACGTTGAAAAAATGTCACAGATGTAAATGGAGATTATTTTTTGGAATAAACTTTTTTCATTTTTGAAATAGCGTTGTTTAACTTTCCAATAAAAATCGGCAACTTCATATGTAACGACCTGATACATACTCGTAATCTCCCTTGACTTCAACACACTTGGTCCAGCGTTTCTCCAACACCAGTGTTCCTTCTCGGAAGTGAGAATCTGGAAGGCTGTGAAAATATTCATCTACGGCCCTCTCAACTTCTACATTGGATGCGAAGCGCTTTCCAGAAACAAATTTCTTCAAGTTTGGGAACAGATGGAAGTCTGAGGGTGCCAAATCAGGTGAATAGGGGGGATGGCCGAGCAAATCATATCCCAAATCGCGCAGTTTCCTCATCGCCAACGCACACTTGTGTACAGGTGCATTGTCCTGGTGAAAGCTGATTTTTTTCTTCATCAAGCCAGGCCTCTTCTCGCGAATTATGGCATCTAGCTAGTCAAGAAGGTTGGAGTAATATTCGCCTGCAATTGTTCTGCCTTTCTCAAGGTAATCAATTAACAGGATCCCTTTCGCATCCCAAAACACTCTGGCCATGACATTTCCGGCAGATGCGATCGACTTTGCTTTCTTTGGCGCTGAACCACTGGCTTCCACCCACTGCTTCGACTGCTGTTTCGTTTCTGGCGTGTAGTGGTGGACACATGTCTCATCCATGGTGACAAAACGACGCACAAATTCGGTCGGATCCCTATTGAATCGGTCCAAAGATTGCCGCGAAAATCGTTTGCGCATTTGCTTTTGATCGGCATTCAGCAAATGCGGCACCCATCTTGCGCAGACCTTTCGCATCCCTAAGTTTTTGTGCAAGATGTTTCGCACCCTCTCTTCCGATATACACATAGCCTCAGCTATCTCAATCACCTTCACTCGCCTGTCGTCCAACACGATATCATGCACTTTTTCGACGGTTTCGGGTGTAGTTGCGGTTTTTGGTGCGCTTTTTGGCCGTCCTTCACGTGGGTCATCTTCGAGGGACGTGCGACCAAGTTTAAATTCAGCTGCCCACTTTTTAACGGTTGACATGGAAGGAGCAGAGTCCCTGTAAACTTTTGTCAACTTTGGATGAATTTCCTTAGGGGCTAACCCATCCAAAACGAAGAATTTTATCACCGCACGATATTCAAGTTTATCCATTTTAACGAAAAAGACGTTTACTGCAAAAATTCGTGTAAAGAAACTACTTCAGAGAACAAGTTGAAACTTGTCATACGAACTAATGAGAAGTGCACCCAGGCTGGAAACATAAATTATTGCTGATTGGAACGCCATCTCTGCGTCAGGCCGAGAACTTTTCACCTTGCCCTCGTATGTAGTTCGTTTCAGGTTAGAAAACAATAATAAGCTGTTCAACATTAAACGAAATCATACTCTAAAATTTGTCTGATCGTGAAAAACTCACCAATTTATTTGCAATTTTTAAACGAAAATGATTGGATTTCATACAGGATGTCTACTTTAAACAGGATCGAATCGCTATAACCTTAAAAATGTGATAGATATAGACCAAATTATAAAGGAGATACTGGTAGCGGTAGTGCTTTAGTTTCACAGGGTGCATTCAATTTATTCTCAATTTTTTTATTAAAAAAAAAAAGGTCTTTAAAGGCACCTATATTTTGGATTTTATTTTAAATTATAAATTCTGTTATTGGTTTCTCTCATAACTTTGATAAAAATTATACATAATTTCAATGTACTTTGCATAAACTTTCGATTAAAAATACTTGCTCGAGAAATATCAAATTTTCAAAAACCCTCTAATAAGTTAAAGCTAGTTTTGCCAAAAAAAAACCTGGTACGCCATCTATTACAATATGTCTACTTTAAATCAAATATTAAATTTGAACAGTAAATTTGATCATCTACTTCACTTATAAAGAGTGTCCAGTTAACCAGTGGAAAATTGTCAAGTTTAAATTGTAATTGCTCGTAAACTAAAAGGGTTAGGTAAGTGAGAGAGGTATCGTTCGACGCGCGTGATTTGCGGATTTTCCAGTCAAAATGATTTATTGGTCGGGAGCGCATTGCGCGTTCGCAGTTGAGCAATATTTACAGCTTGTCTGGTCGTGGGTTCAAAAGCTTAGACAAGAAGGGACAACGGTTAACCAAAATCCTCCGGGGCCATCAACGTCAGCAGCGACGCCAGAAAGTGTGGCTCGAGTTCGATGCGAATTTATGCGCAATCACCGTAAATCGATAAGCAGATTGCGGCTTATACTGGAATCAAAAAATCAACAGTGTACGTTTGCAGTTTGCAGTTTCTCAACGATATTCATTACGAGAAACCTTACCGCGAACGATGCTGGGACGTTTTCGAACAGCAGAAAGGCTTACTTTACTTATGTCCTGTATCCCCTTGTGGGTCCTAGGGCCTCTACAACGCCTACGCGCCATAGTGTGCGATTTCTGGAAATGTGCCTCAGCTCTCCCCAACTCTTTCCCAGTTGTCGTGCTTCCTTCTTAACTGTTTTGCGCCACGTACTCCTAGGACCGCCGCGTATCCCGCCATCCTGGGTAAGCGGGTTTCATGGCATCGCTTGGTTAGCTATGGACCTGTCACCCTTTCGGAGAGTGTGACCGATCCACTGCCACTTTCGTCGTCGTATGGTTGTGCCTATAGGTTCATGGCCCGTTCTCTGATAAAGCTGTTCGTTACAGATACGGTTTGGCCAGAATATCCTTAAGATGTAGCGTAGACACCTCCTGACAAACGTTTGCAGCTTCCTCGTGATAGTGACGGTCACTCTTCAGGTACTAAATCCATATAGCAGCACGGATTCAACGTTGGAACGGAACAGTCGTAGCTTGGTGTTTAAGCTTTACCTATTCGGCTGGCTATATCCAGTTCGATTTCGTCATCGGTTGAGACAATACTCCCAAGGTATTGGACACTCTCCACTCTCTCAACCGTTTGTCCAACAATGCATATAAGAGTTGATGAGTTTGGTCCTAGGCTGATCATTTTTGTTTTCGCCGAGTTAATTTTCAGCCCAACGACGTCTGCTTCCCTCTCCACATTTGCTGTCATTTGGTGAAGGTCCATTACTCGAGGTGTTTGAGTTCAGATGTGAGAGTCCATCGAATTCCTCCATTTCCTGTTGATAAGGCCACATTCAGCACATCGCTAATCACCAATAAAAACAGTATTGGTGAAAGTATGCAGCCTTGCCGAATCCCACTTTGGACTTCGAATTCCTCAGACAGCCTTCCTCTGTTCAAAACATGACATATGGATCCATCATATGTAGCCTTGATAATTGCTATTAATTTATCCGGAATGCCGCTCCTGCGCAAGGCACGCCAAATAAATTCCCGATTGACACTATCAAACGCCTTTTCAAAATCGATGAACAACAGGTGAAGTGGTGATCGATATTCAACACATTGCTCAATGATGATCCGCAGGGTGTTGATGTGGACGACACAGGAGGATCCACAGCGGAATCCTGCTTGTTCGGTGTCGAGTGTATCTTCAAGGTGTTCTTTGATTCGCTCCAGGATGATTCTAGCCACAGCAGGCAGCACGCAGATACCTCTCCAATTTTCGCACTGCATTAGGTTGCCTTTTTTAGGGAGCTTGACGATCATTCCCTTTTTCCACTCATCCGGAAAACTCTCGGCTTCCCATGTTCTCCCGACAAGTGGGAACGGTAGCTCTGCCGATGCTGTTGGCGCAGCTTGAAAAAGCTCCGCAGGTATGCGGTCAAGTCCTACCGCCTTATTAGTTTTCAGTGTTTTGATTGCGGTAATAATCTCCTTCTTACTGGGGGTTGTGGTGCGAATTTGGGAATTTCTTTCTACGGACACTTCAGTTTGACTTGGGTGCATATTGCTGGCGAATACTTGGGCAGAAAGACTTGAAAACATATTGTTTAATGATGAAGCACGTTTTCTTGTCGATAGGTATGTTGATAAACAGAACATGAGACACTGGCCCTCCTGCAACCCTAGGGAACGCCATCAAAAACATTTGGATTGTCCAAAAACGACAGTGTGGTGTACAATTTCTGCCCGAGGGACTATTGACCCTTATTGACAGCATTTAGACGATATTATATTTTTTTTTTAAATATAAAATCAGCATTGTCAAACTCCATTTTGTATAAATAAAATATGAGAATAAAGCTGTAATTTTTTTTTTTCTAATATTCAACTTGAAAATTTTCCGCGAACACTTTTTATGTTGTTTATTTGTAAATTAAACAGATTTGAAATTTAAAAAAAAATCATTAAGATATATACTTAGTACCGTTTTACTCATATTTTTACCAAAAATCATTATACGCATGTACAGTGAAATCCGGATATAACGACGGTGAAGGGACCGGACTTAAATGGTCGTTATAGCCGAATGTAGCTGTAATCGAAGGTCAGAACAAAAAAACAAATTTTCTACCAGTAGGTACGAACATATGTATTTATTTAAATTTTTATTATTCAGTAAGAAATGAAAGAAAGTAATAATATAAATGTATCTAATAAAAAGAGCTCAACTTATGAAGAGTATCTAAATCATTTCTGTCAAAAAGTCTGTAATATTTCGCTGCTTTAAGTTCCTTTTTTCAGTAAAAGCTTTTTCTAGTCGCTTCTCAGTTTTTATAAGCCACGAAACTTCCATGATGTTTTCACCTTCACCAAATAGAGCAAATCGTTTTAAGACCGAAATAGCACCTAAAGCATCTGTGAGCTTTGGAACTCGTTCAGGCAGTTCCGGATCGTCAGACTCATCCTCATCAGATAAAACTTCATGCATATTTATTGCTGAAGCTGAACATGATGCTACATTTTCAATAATCTCTTGATCTGTAGGGTCCTCGGCAGTCAGAACATGGTTATCTATATCAATGTAAGTCTCCCAGTTACAGTAGTTTTCCTCATTCGACCAAATTTTGGTGAGTTGTGCCAAAGGTAAACTATCCAGTCCATTATCGGTATCCTCTTCATCTGTAGGCATAGGTGGAGTTACAGAAGCCTGCATGTGCGAAACATTTTCTTATAGTCTCCGGATGTAATCTTTCCCAAGCTGTTGTTATCATTTCTATTGCGTCTAAAAGACTAACGCGGAATTCTGAAGTGTTATTCTCAAGCTGATTTATCATTTTTAACACTAATATTTTTCGGTAATTCTGTTTGAGACACTTATAATACCTTGGTCAATTGGTTGAATAACAGATGTTGTGTTCGGTGGTAAAAATGCCAATTTAATATTTGTCAAATTATCAATATGTGTCAGTTATCAACAAACAAAAGAATTTTTTTATTTTCGCGCTTTAACTCAGAGTTCCATTTCCTTAGTATTTTCAAAAATTTCAGAAGTCATCCAGGGCTTTTTATTGGCTTCATAATCAACAGGTAAACATTTAATATTCTTAAAGCATCGAGGTTTCTTTGACTTACCGATGATAAGTAACTTACGTTGCACTCCATACATACTTGCAGCAACTAACACTGTGTTCCGTTCTTTTGACAACTTACCACCCACACATTTTTCGCCTTTTAGCTTTAATGTTCTTTCAGGTATTAGTTTCAGGTGTTATAGATAGATAGATATCTGTATCTTAATATCCGTCTCTTAATTTTGGAAAAACGTTTTTTAACCATTCACTGCAGTCACTTTGAGAAACACTTGCTGCTTCACTACAAATTTTGCCGACCACAATATTATGACGCTGTCGAAATCGAAAGATCCAACTTTCAAAATATTTAAAATCTTTCCTTCCTAGTAGGGTGCCAAATTGATTAGTTTTTCCTTGTAAAATGCGACTGCTCAAAGGGATATTTTTACTTCATTGCGATTTAAACCGTATCAAAAGTGAATTTTCAATATCTTCATACTCGGATTTACAATTCCTTTTTGATTTTAAAGAATTTGACTCAAAAGCTTGTTGTATTTTTTCTCGATTTTTCCAAATCGTAGAAAGGGAGGAATGCGGCATGTTGAATTCTTTGCATAAATTATTATTTCATTAGATCCACCATTATGCAGCCGCCAAATTATTGCTGATTTTTCTTCAATAGTCAATGTGCGTCTAACAGATGATTATGCCATAATGAACTAAATTTCCTCAGAACGTTCGAAAACTAAAGAAAAAATTGTATCAATAACAAATGAATGATTGAATACACAAATGTCACCTACATAATAAGTAAAATAGGCTGCTTAAATCGAAAGATTTAAAAAATGTTTTAATTTGTGCTGCGCAACTAGTACACAGCGTGCGATCCTTCGATTCGTAGTTTCAATAGCCGAAAAAAAACCAAAGAAGCAGAACAAGCTAAAGAAACAAACGGTAACTAGGTTTCAATTTCACACAGGCAACTACAGATACATACACACACGGAAAAAAGTATTGGCACAAACAACATTTTTCGAAACGAATGCCTCCAGTTCAAAAATTACATAATTCAGTAAATTAATAAGGAGTGGGCATACCTTTCTGTTTAATTACTTCTTTTAATCTGTTTTGCATTGAAAAAACTAGCTTCCTAGTGACTTCAGGTTCAATTTTGCTCCATTCATCAGCGAGTATCCCTTTCAATTGGGACTTGTTGGTAATATGGTGTTTCCGAATCCGTTTTTCAAGTACATCCCACAAATGTTCTATTGGATTCATGTCTGGAGATTGTGGTGGCGTTTTTAAAGTGTGCGGGGTATTGTACAATATCCATTCGCGAACTATGTGGGCGGTATGCTTGGAATCGTTATCTTGCTGAAAATAAAAATTATCAGCAAGACCAAGCTTTTCTGCACTTTTACCCAGGTTTTCTTTCAGGATGTTCATATAAACCATTTTGTCCATAACACCGTCTATGAATACTAGCTCTCCAACACCAGACGCCGCCATACACCCCCAGACCATCACTCCTCCACCTCCATGCTTCACAGTTGGTAGTATGTTTTCTTTATCCAATGCAGTATTTGCCCTTCGACATACTAAAACTCGACCATCGTTTCGAAAAATGTTGAACTTACTTTCATCAGAGAAGATGACTTTACTCCAGAAGTCCACATCATGGTTAACATATGATTTTGCAAAGTCAATACGCTTACGTTGGTTAGTTTTGTTTATGAAAGGTTTTTGTCTGGGTACTCGGGCGTTATAACCAGCTTTGTGGATGATATTCCGAACCGTTCTAGGCGTAACAGCTTTATCGAAATTCTCAACTAACTGTGCTGCTATTTCCGAAGAAGTTGTTTTTGGGTTTTTCTTTATGATTTTCACAACGCCTCTTTCTTCTTTTTCAGTAAGTTTTTTTGGACGACCACTCCTGGGGCGATTTTCTAAGGTTTTAGAACACTTGAAACGGTTTATAATGTTGCGAACCGTAGATGGACTTCTGTCTACTATTGCACCAATTTCAGCCAATGTTTTGCCTTTGAAATGAATATCTAAAATGATTTTCCTTACACACAGTGTGGTTTCCTTTCCTTTGCCAGCCATCCTTAACCTTCGACACTACACTCTTTAATGACAATGCGTAAAATTCAGTTAACACTAACTCAGAATGCATTCAGGAGAAATAAGCAACGGTACTCTATGGTTGCAAGAATAAAGAACGCGCGTTATCAGTTGATTTAACGAACCTGGCAGTAAAAACTCAGTGGCGTGCCAATACTTTTTTCCTTACAAAATCGGAGGTTTCATTAATTAATTATTTTTCTTTGTTAATGTATAAATGTGAAAGCTAATATTTCAACGTATTTTGTTTAGTAATTATTAAATGAACATTGTTACCGGCAAATTTGAATATTTTTCTTATACATTTTTGTGTTAAATTAATTTGATTCCAGAAATGGTGTATGTGCCAATACTTTTTTCCGTGTGTGTATGTATAATTTGTTATTTCGTCGCAATATCCGAAAGAAAAAATTTAAATTCTTGGAAAACACGGGCCCTTTATCCGGAACCGTCTTTATATCCGAAGTCGCTATATCAGGATGAATTTGTATGGAAAATACATATATTGTGAAATCATGGGACTCAGAATTTACGTCGTTATAACCGAGGTCGCTATAAGCGAATTTCACTGTATTAGCGTATATCCACCATAACTCAAATACTAAATTTTAACAAAATCATTAGAGCCGTTTTCTAATTTTGCATCGAATTGTCTGGGGTCTGCTAGCCCAGATATGAAGTATGAAGAAAATTTGTTCAGCCGTGAAGGCTGCAGACGACCCTACAGATAGAATTGCGAAACTAACTTTTTTGAGTTTCAAAGCCCAATAAATTAAATAAAATATTTCTTCTTGCATTTATACCCGTCTCCTTATTTATACAAGTCACTTTTAGTTCTGGAAAAAAGTTCTATCAAGACTAGGGTGTCCATTTTGAACGGTCAAAGATATCTAAAAATTTATAAAGTTGACTTTTTCAGCAATATGTTCTTGTTTTATAGGATATACCCAATTTCTTTAAATATTTCATTTCATTCAATTGAAAGTTGGAGTACTGACTGACTCCTAGATGGTCCACTATTCTTGGAACGGATTTGTTAAGTATCAGTAAAACGTTATCTGGTTTTTTGCTAAATGTACTATAAACTAAGAAATAAGATTTCAAAGTTAGTTTTTTTAAGCTTTGTTCATAGTTTTCGAATTTAGAAATTAGAATATAATTTATTGAATCATTAAATCTTTTCATATATAGTTCGACAAATTTTGTTAGCAATGGCAAGTGCTGTCAGCCAGATTGACAATTTTTCTAAAGATTTCCTAACGTGGGTCAATACTCCAGATCTGAAGCAAGCTAAGAAATTTCTGAGACACTAGAACCGGAAGAGATTCGAAGCGTTCATCTGTCTCAACAAGAATAACCTAAGTATCCTAACAGGCTTTCTAAGGGGGTACTGTAAATATGGTGAACATTTAAGGAAACTAGGTATAACAAACGAAGGCCTTTCATTCTGCAAATAGTCCAGTGAGACTCTATAACATCTTCTGGAGTTTTGTGGGGCGCTGACCTACAAAAGACTGAAATGCTTGGGCAAGTACCAACTATCAGATGAGGATATGCCAACCACAGATCCACTTCTCATTCTTAGATGCTTAAGACAAATTGGAGTAGATAGGGTGCTCTAGGACTGACTATCCTTTCCAAGGCAAAAAAAGAGTGTTTGACTCTCGATAACAATTCTGAGGGAAACTCTAATGAGGGAATAAACCTGTCCTAGGTATTAGCATTCTTAGATGCCTAAGAGAAATTGGAGTAGATAGGGTACTCTAGGGCTAACTATCCTTGCCAAGGCAAAGCAAAGAAATAGTGTTTGACCTTCGATAACAATTCTGAAGGAATTATATTCTGAGGGAAACTCTAATGAGGGAATAAACCTCTCCTAGGTATTAGCATTCTTAAATGCCTAAGAGAAATTGCAGTAGATAGGGTGCTCTAGGGCTAACTATCCTTACCAAGGCAAAGAAAGAGTGTTTGACCCTCGATAACAATTCTGAAGGAATTATATTCTGAGGGAAACTCTAATGAGGGAATAAACCTCTCCTAGATATCAGCAGGGGACACAATATTTTTTTGTATATTTTGTATATTTTCAATTAGCTTAATACAAGCGGTAAAGAGACTTATAAATTATTATTTTTTACAATGTTTTCTATATATACATAAATTTAAATCAAGACCTGAGTGAGGACGGGGAATAAAGGGAGTTCCTAAGTGAGTTTTTGCTGCACTGAAAATCAAAAAGGTTATGGCAGTCATTAGCCATGCGTAGCATTCGAGACATAGGCTCATTACATCCGTAATTCGTACGGTGAAACTTGAGACGGAAGAGAGGTACTGACCTCAGAATACGCGGATTGGTGCTGAGTGAGATGGTTTGGAGCAGCATAGGACAATCAATGTTGCCTGCTAATAACTGATGTACAAATAGTATATCGGCAACTTTTCTACGCTAATCAAGCGATTGCATGTTCAGCAAGTTCAAGCGATGTTCGTAAGGAGGTAGGTTGAATCTGTCAGGCCACGGGAGTCCACGTAGAGCAAAACGAATGAACCTCCGTTGGACACACGCAATTCGATATGAATGTGTATCGAGATAGGGAGACCAAACTTGGCAGGCATATTCTAGTATTGGTCTTACAAATGTGAAGTACAGAGATTTCGTGACGTAAGGATTTGAGAATTCCTTGGACCAACGTTTCACATAACCTAGCGCAGAATTTGCTCTGCTTATAATATTGTCAATATGACTACGAAAATTAAGCTCACTGTCGCAAATGACACCCAAATCACGCAGAAAGGTGACAGTGGGAACAGGCTCATCGCAAATCACGTACGTTCCAGGAGCTGTCGGAAGACGCTTCCGGGAATAAGTAATAGCTTGGCATTTATTGACATTCAATTCAAGAAAGTTTTTATTACACCAAGTAGAAAAGCTGTTCAAGTCAGATTGAAGTGCTCGGGAGTCAGTAGGAGTGGAGATGTGTGCAAAAATTTTCATGTCGTCCGCATAAACTGACAGACGGGAATATTTAATAATGCCATCAACATCATTAATTGACAAAATGAAAATCAGGGGACCAAGATGGCTACCTTGAGGGACACCAGAGAGGGCCATTAAGCGATAAGATATAAAGGATCTAAAAAGGACTTCATATTGACGTTCATGAAGGTAGGATTTCATCTACGCAATAAACCCAGACTGAAAACCGAGAGCTTTGAGTTTCAAAAAAACAATTGCGTGTGAAATTTTATCGAAGGCCTTGCTGAAATCGGTAGCAACAACATCGACTTCCTTGCCTTCCTCCAATGCGCACAGGGTGCTGGATACGAATTCGGTTAGGTTTGTGGTTGTTGACCTTCCCTTTAAGAAACCGTGTTGGTGAGGGGAAAATATAGACTTACAATGGAAAAACATTGCATCGTAAACAATACTTTCGAATAGCATAGGTATGCAAGAAAGTTTAGGACGATAATTAGAAATTTCATTTTTCGGCCTTTTTTTATGAAGGGGAATAATAAAAGAGCTTTTCCAATGCCTAGGGAAAACGGACTGTGAAAGCGACAGTTGAAACAGAGCCGTAATTGGTTGAGCTAAAGAGTCTACACATTTTTTTAAAACTACGGCAGGTATACCATCCGGACCAACGGAGTATTCGCATTTAAGCCTTTGGATCTTTTCTTTCACGAGAGCCATTGTTACGTCGATTGAAGTTAAAGAGGTTTGGGCACAATCTCTCATGTAGGAGAAGTAAGAATGGTCGGGCTCTGATGTGTGCTTAGAGAATGATTGACTGAAGAAATGGGCGAATAAGTTTGCTATTATTCGAGGATCGCTTGACGATATATTGGAGAATATCAGAGTTGATGGGTAGCTGTCTGACTTTTTCTTGGTATTAATAGACCATTAGGTCGCAGTACTAGATAACCCTACACAAATAATAATAATAAAGATTTCCCAAGCAAAATTAAAATAAAATAAAAGAAAGTTAAGCTAAAATAAGTACAAGAAGAAAAAAATAACCAAGGCCTAGGAAATGACTATCTGTATCTGTATATTGAATTCTGAACTTCATAGCTTCTCAAACATAATTGCAGAGTGTTCAGAATTTCGGCAACTTCATACATTCAACCGTACTGTTTTACTTTATTTATCATCTAGTGTAGCATATTTGATATGCTACAGCGATGTCGTCGGCATGATTCCAGATCATCCAAAAAGAGATTGAAACAAAGACTATTTAACTGATGACTCTGTTTTACTTCGGATATAGTACTGAACCATTGGGTATACCCGTCTGAGACTGCCGTTTTACTATTTCGATACAGACTTTGCAGTATCTTAATCATTTTTAATGATATCCTGAGGTTGCTGAGATTGTAGAATAAAGCTATCTTGAAGAATGGATGCATTCTTCGTCAATTTAATTAATTTCAATATTTTAATCTCAGCTTGTAATCAATTTACGAGTATCAATAAATTGAGAACGGGGCATCCTTCAAGTGATGGTTTTTGAATTCTTTTGTTGAATGAAATATTACTTCTACAAAAATATGTTTCCAGCTTTCATTTGAAATGTCACATGATGACATTTAATTTTTAATATAACGATGTAAGGATTGCACTCAACATGATCTCGCTAGGACATATAACAAACAACTGTCGATTATAGCAGATTCATAGACCTACTCGTTGGCATTCTGAAAAATATTCAATGGAACACCCAGTGGTTTATAACATAAACATACGAAGTTTCACCTCTACGAGTATATCTGATCATTTTATTGTATTATCTTCTTCATTTTTATCTATAGTTAAATTAATATTTTAGAAAGCATATTTTATGGTTGTCCGCTATAGAAACTAAGTAGGTTAACGATTCTCCAAGATATTGTATATCAATCAATTTCTCGTGAAAAGCAGAAGCTAACAGAAGTATATTTGGGATCCAAAATCCATTTAAATACTTTTATGTGCTCTAAAAAATGCATCTAACTTAAAAATGGCCACACAAATGTAGCTTTTTTCAAAAAAAAAAAAAAAAAAAGTCAGTGCATGATGGCTTTTTGGCACAGGAGAAGCTGGGTAGGCTTCCTTGGATACTACAAACGCTGTGACGCAGTGGTTAAGCTGAGCGGGAGACTCAATGGCTGCGAGAAGCTTGGTCACGTCCTTTATATGTCGTTAGCATCAAAATAAGCTGCTTGGTATATTCTATTATATGCTCATACCACCACTGCAATTAGCACCGTTCAGTTCATAGTCCATGAACCATCCGAGGTTCAATGGTGCATAACCGCTCAAGCAAAACGTTTTTGATTATTCATTCATTCAGGACATTTACATCGTCAACGTCAAATGCATAAGCAGATTATGAATTACCAAGAAAAGGTTATAAGTTACAACATAATATTTTGTCAGGAGACCATAAGATACTCGACAATTGTTCGAAAATAAATTCCATACACAAAGGTTCAAACGACATCTCATTAATTGACTTCTCGCAGTACTGAAGTGAAATATGTGAGTGACGTTATGAGTATCTTAGTCAACATTTTGACTCCATCTTCCAGCATCCGTACATGCATATTCACTTACCGCTGGAGTTAGTTGCGGCTTGCATTTAAAATGCCTTTTTACCCTTTCTCCGATGGCATCGCGTATCTGCATCTTTCTCCCAATGACACCAATGGAATCTTACAAACAAATTATTTCCGAAATTAAAATGATTTTCTTTTACCTCTCTTCTTGAATTTATGTCTCCAAAATTGTTAAATACACACGTATTTGTATGGCATTCTCAAATAGTACCCAAAAGTATAATAATAAGAGATTGTATGTCTGTATGTATGCATGTGCGGGTATAAATCGGGAATCACAATCAATTTATACGAGAAACAAAAATGTTTTGGGTCTCTTCTTTTGATTTTATTTGGAATATTTATTACCCGGGGAAATATCTTTACGTATATGTGTCGCTCTTTACTATGTGCCATCACTTAGAGCTGGCTTACAACATTAGCCGAGTTCGTGTAATATACCTCGAACACATGCAGCATTAGGCTAAAATCTATATAAGTTGTTGTTGTTGTTAGAATGGAGATTTTTTTTTTGTATTTCTTGAAAAAGAAACGAAATAGTATCGAATGCTGTGTATCTGTACCGTAGAAGTGGTATCAAAATCAAACTTAAATATAGTAATGGTAATTATTAGATTCTGATTTTTTTTTTTTTTTTATAGAACCGGTCATCGATATGTGTAGGTTTGTTGTCCAATGTTAAAATTTATTCTGAAATTAGAGATACCTGCTTTTTGTAGTTTGGTAATTGTGAGATACATAAAAGTAATCGTCTTTGTTTTTTTTTTTTTTTGGTTTTGAAAGGGGGGGGGGGGGGACAGATGTTTTATAATAGAAACAGATCCGGAAATTTATAAAAATGATGACATTCCCGGTATGTTTATCAATTTTATTTATTATACAATATTTTTACAGTAAACACTCGAAAAAGGAATAGCATGGCTTGTAATACTAGTTTTAATAATAATTCTTTGAATTATTATTATATTATTTTTTGAATCTTTTCCAAATCTTTTGTCAATTTACTTTACATAAAAACATCGGTATTTCCTTCTATTCGTACCAGTGGGACTAACATTTAACACTTAAAAGCAAACTAGCGGGGTAAGAAGTAACATAGACCATGATGGCACGTGGGAGCACCATTGGGATCGTAGACCATGGCAATGGTAAATAATAAAAATAGGTTTAATTGTTTCACCTGTTTTGTTTTTATAAATCTTAAATATAAATAAGAGGCCTTTGTCCGCAGGAACAAGTTTCTTCCCTCATACTTTACCCTCATTGGAGGGAGATACCATCCAGACCGAAGGAAATGCTCAGAAGTCTTGTGCCTCTAAGCGAAAAGAAATGTTATAGGTGAAGGGGAATCCCACAGGTCTTTCTTTGGAATAGACAAGTTTTATAACGAACCAGGAAAATGTAATAGTCACTTGCTTGATAAGACATTACGAGTGTCTTAAGGTTCTGAGATTGTGCTGAAATACGCCGTCAGCAAAAAAAAAACGACATTCAACATTTGCAAGTAAACAGAGTATGCTAAGGTGGAGGGAGTTTTTTCCACCACACCTGATATAGACATTACGAGTATCATACCACTGCCATATCACTGTATTTCAGGCACAAATTACTGCAGTCTGGGAAGTTGCGGCTTAGCTTTCTATTAACGCAGAAGAGGGTAGCGCTATTGTATGATAGCAGGCAGTTGGTAAGGCAATGATGCTTATCTCTGAATGAGATTGCTCTAGGAAACATAGGGACATTTCGGGCAACTGTAGGTCGGATGAAATGACAAAAGAGTTTGTGGGTTGATACATCACTAAGTACAGGGAAGAACTATCTGTTTCTATAGAAATGATGAAATTCCAGCCTAACCTGAATTTGAAAAAATAAGATTTGCCTATAAATAGGATAAGCCTAAGCTCTACAGGGCACTGCTCGATAGAAAGGCATGCTATTTGAATGGTTGCTCCCTCAAACAATTTCTGCAGGAGCTGTAGAGACGAGGAAGAATAAGAAATAGCGATTCGCCTGTTGTACACTTGTCCGGCCCTATCTATACTGAAAAAGAACCTTGCAAATGTGTTCTGATCACTTTTTAAATATGATATCGCGTAAATGGTCGCCGCCAGAGCGAATGGCGCAATGTGCTCGTTTTTCGGCTTTTAACATCACTTTTCGAAGTGTTTCAGGCTGAATAGCAGCCATTTCCTGTCGTATATTGTCTTACAAGGCTTCTAGGGTTCGTGGTTTGTTGACATAAACTTTGGACTTCAAATATCCTCACAGGAAGAAGTCTTGAGGCGTTGAGTCGGGTAATCGCCAGTCAAAATCACAATTTTTCGAAATTAGGCGTCCAATTAACAAAGGACACCAACTTTTTTAAAACACGTGCATTTTGTGGAAAGGGGAAGAGACAGAGAGAAAGACAGAGTGGTGTAGTTTGAAACTCAGGTGGTATTAAGTTTCTGTAAACTCCAAGGGTGGCTGTCCAGATAACTGGGGAGTATTTTGTTTGTTTTCGCTATTATTGTCGTTGCTCATGATTCACAGTATTTTTTTCTGTACTCCTGATGTCATCATCACAATCAAGTTGCGTTTTAGCCATATGACTACCCTACTGCCAGTGTTATGCCTTCACAGTAGAGTTGACTTAGCTTTCGCAAGTGATCGACTTTTTTATTTATTTCATGCGAAATAAATAGATGATTCTCTACATCAGGATTCGAACCGTGAATCAACAGCGTGACAAGCGATGATATTACCACAACACCACGGCCACCCTTAGGTCCCGATAATGCTCTCCGTTGACGGTTACGGCTGCTCCAGCATATTCTTCGAAGAAGAACAGTCCAATAATTCTTTCCGCACAAATTCCAGCCCAAACAGTCACGCGTTGGTTATGGAGAGGTTCTTCGTGAATTAATTCAGGGTTTTCATTGGCATAGAACCGAGAATTTTGTTTATTTACGGTCCCATTCAAAGAAAAATGAGCCGCATCGCTCATGATAATTTTTTGCCAAAAATCGTCGTCGATTTGACCCATGTTCACCATAAAAGTCGCATAATCCAAGTAACGTAGCTTGTTCATGACACAAATTCACTTGGACAGACGCTTCGAAAGCGGGCTGTCATAAGCCGATCTGAAAACAGATGTCAAAGTTATAGGGTTGCCAGATGCCGAAGGTTCAAATGGCCCACCCTGTATAAAACTCAATGTACCAATGTGTGTATGTATGCTAGGGACTTCAAAACCACAGAACCGACTACGCTCAAATTTTCAGGCAATCTTCGGTGTTGCCCCGAGAGTGTTTCTGTGAAGTTTGGTCGGTCCAGCAGTTTGCCATAAAAAAAAAACATGTATTTCTGCTAATATTTTCTATAAATGCAAGATTTCCTATCCCTGCGGCTGACATACAGCCCCACACCATGACTCCTCCGCCACCATGCTTCACAGTCTTATAATTGTAGTATGCTTTGGGTTAATAGCAGTACTCCTTCTCTGCCACACTCGCAAGAGTCTATCTGAGTCAAAAATATTATATTTTGACTTATCTGAGAAAATAGCACTGCAAACCCCACAGGCGGACCCGTAGGGATGGTAAAGTGGGAAGGTTGTGATCCTTCTACTCCGGATCATAACTTCGCCGTAAGAAGAAGAAGAAGAAGAGAAAATAGCACTGTGCCAAAACTCAGTAGACTTGTTTAAATACTTTTTTGCGAACTCAATTCGCTTTTTTTCTGTTAACTACACTAACTAATGGTTTCTTTCTAGGTGTGCATGATTTAAATTCATTACTAACAATACACCTTCTTACTGTTTCAGAATGTACTTCTTTATTTGTATATTTTTCAAGCACTTATAAACGGATTTTCGTTTATTACCTACTTGATATTGAGGTTTTCTTGGACTGTAAGCTTTGCAGGTTTAACTTTATTGTTAATTAAATATGAGAGCAAAACTCTTCCTATTACCTTGCAATGATCCACATATGTCACCGTATAAATTCAAAAATAGAACTAAACATTTCGGGTATTCCCCTAATTTGAAATATTTTAGTTCGCAATAGGAGTGTGCCATGACTTGTGGAACGAATTTTCGGTGTTGATACGCTACAGTTTCTATAATTTGTTGTTTTAAACAACTGAGCTATTCTTTGTTGTGTAAAATTGAAAGAAATTATATGACTTTATTGTTTTTGAAATTGTGCCTTGACATTTGTGGAACACTGTATATTCTTGGCAATTTGGAAACAAATGGCAGGGTATCGTAACACAATCGTTCGTGAAATGACCTTTTTAAAAAAGAGACGTGAACAAATTTCCGAAAAAATTCTCGATACTGTTCGATATTTACTCGTATTAAATTGATTGTTAAATATTAAATAGAAATTTACAATAAATGGTTAAAAGAAATGATCAAAATAAAACAGCGTGAGCAGCTTCCTTGACAGCAGAAAAAGTAAGAGGAATCAAGCCACACGAATTGTATGGTTGAAAGCAAACAACAGCTCGGGTAGGGGTCTACTCGCTGATTTATTTTTTGATAATTTATCATTTCGCCATAATCATTTCGCAATTTGTTGCCTTGCATTTCAACAACTCGCACTTTGTTTTTTCCCAATTTTTATTTGGCAAATTTTTATTTAGGCTTGTTATTATTTGACCTTAAGATATTCTATTAGCGTTTTCTTCATAAGCTTTAACTTACTTAGCTTTACGAGTACTTGTTGCCCTTCGAAATCTCGAAAAATTGGGTTGGGTACAATTGTAAATGTCTGTTGTCTGGCAGGCGCCTGTATCTTAACAGTACTTGGGTGACCCGCTTCGTGGGATATAAGGATTTCACACTATGGGACATCTCTTCGACTCATACACCGAACGGCCTTCGGCCTCACATGCAGGTGTTTAGGGCGCCGCTACGTGTAACCAAACGCCAAATTTTTTAATTCGAAACCACACTTTGAGACACGGCCGGCGTTTGCAAAACCAATGAATGCCAAACGTCACTTTTCCAATTACATAAACGACAATGCACCAAAACGGGGATTAACAGTTAGCGAAATGAATTCCTTCAAAACAACAAATTGCTGCCTAATCATAAGCGAAATGTAAAAGCGCGGGAAAAGTATTGCGAAATGATATCGTCGCGAGATAAATCAAAGACTGAATGAAAATTTGCGAGGCAACTATTGAGAAACAAACAACATTTGTTTCGATAAATGCGAAGTAATATTTGCGAAATAAATTTTGTCGAATAGGCAGTCACCCGATCAGCTTACTTCACTTTGCTGTCACCAGTGATGATGCTAGTGTGTGAGTTTTACTGCTACGTGTCAGTAAATTCATAATTCGTGTGTGTTGCGTTTGTGTAGTGCGCTTATTCGATTTTTCTGGTTTCGTTTACTTAGGCTTAGCGCTGATTTTAGGTTCTATACCGATACCAGCGATACGAGCGTCGAAATTTCAAACCATAGTCTCAGCAACCCCCCGTCACCTATGATACTTCCAGTTGGGTAGGCTAAGTTGGTTGAGGTGACGCAAATGCAAACAGAACTGACTATCTTATTCCAAAAACTTGTTTTTTAAAAGAGCTTGAGCTTTAGAATTTCAATGAAATGAAACGGCTAGTCACAAACAGCAAAGTTACCAGATGTAATCAACAGTTTTTCTGGGTCTGAAAATTAGTCTAGCGTATTCGTATTTGAATTTTCTCTCATAATGCCGGCATAGCCAATAGATAAAGAGCAAATGTGAGAAAGAAAAGTTTTGCGTGACCCCAACTGGATCTACCACCACATGCAATTAACCAAGATAATTGGAACGAAGTCTTCCTCCACTGAGTAGTTGCTTCATCCTTAATACATTGGTTAATCCCAACGTAAGTACTAAATAAAGCAATAAACCCCCACAACAACAAAGATTGTTACTAAGCACTCCCCATAATTGCAACTGAAGTGTAAACAAATATTTCATTTCACCGATTTCTGCACAGAAATCACCTTTATGATTAATACCAGAGTACCCCATGACTCATTGCTCCTTCTTGTGAAATTACTTGAAAAAGCAATTGCTCATTGGTATAACAGCAAATTCCTTTCGCAAGAATCTCCTACCGACATAACTTTAATCGCGAAGCTGGCAAATGGTCTCTCATTGTAAGAGTAACAAAAATCCCAATTCGACCAAATGTACCTGCTGAATCTTTTTTGATTGCAAGTGACTCAGAAACAATTTTCATGCGAAAAGAAAGTTAAACAACGACAAGCCTCCATTGAAGTGTGTGAAAATGAAGAGCAAACACACCAGGACAAAGGTGTTCGTCCACTGTACCAGGGGAGTTCCTCTTCAACTACTTGATTTACGATCAGAAATGAACAGAAAACAAAAGATACAAAAACAAAACTATTTTTATAAAAGTGTTTTTATTATCTAATTGGAACGTAAATCACTTGCATTAAATTATAAATTTTAATGGAGGAAAACAATTTGAAATGAAAGTCTTTCGTCGAGTCGCCAAGAATTTATTTTTGGCTCACTTTCTTTTGTAATAAATTATATTTAAGCGTAACTGAATATAGGATGAAATACTAACAAATTTTTTCTCTTTTCTTTTTTTTTTTTAAATAAAACTGAGAGTAATATTAGATTTAAATGTAGGAAGAGCACTCACTTAATTGAAATTAATTTATTTTTTATTTATTTTTATTAGTTAAGTCAAGTAATAAAATGGAAATTTAGAGGTGAGTATGATACTTTGCGGTCGTACGTCACAAGTAGACGGACATATTTTCATGGCGATTAGATAAATTATTTATTAAAATAAAACGCAATTATGTGGATGCTTAGTGGAATTTTTTTGTTCTTATTTTATTTAATGAGCTGCGAATTTGTGAATATGACAGATGTATAGGTGTACACGCAATGGTTTGCTAAATATATGTCAGAGTAATATCTAGATTGTTGCATGCAGTTTAAGAAGTATACTCATTTATTAATTAATTCATTTTCAAGGTATCTAAAGGCCTTTCAGCCAAATTTAAAAAGTAAGCAAGTTACTAATGTTCTCTGCGGCCTTTGGAGTTTGTAAAGCCCAGTGATGAAAAGGTATTCAGGAGAGTTAGAGGGAAAGAGAGAGAGGTAGCGATGTGCGTTAATTTTAAATCTTTAAAATTATAGGTTTCTGGAAATACTGAGGAGGGCAAGTTATTCCATATTTGTGTTAAACCTCTTACGGTGAATGGAGCGTGCGGAACTAGGCTATAAGGGCCGACATAGCTATACATTTCGTCCGAACATTTGCAGTGGAAAAAGCGCTAGGCATCCAACATTCCGGCGGTATTCGAGGGTAGGGATTCGGATGCATATACTGACTGGTCACAGATCAGTCTACAAACTTGTCTCTAAACACGAATAAGTAAACTCATGCATGTGACGGGAGCTCCCGCCCAAACATGTGAGTTTCGGACGAACATAAGTGTTTTGGGGGGAGCCGTGGGCAATCCGCACTCCAAATGTGTGGTGGAACAGCAACCACTTTTCGTACCAAAAAAACCGAATCACAATAAATGCAAAACTACTTTATTAACTTTTATTACTGAAGTTATTACAAAAATTAATTGATGCTCGGGCACATCTGACTTCATCGAGCGGTGTCAGTAAAAGAGAGTGAACAAAGGAAGAAAATGGCTGACATGACTCCCGGAAAAGGAGTATATAAGCAAATGAGTGAAGTGAGTGGGGATCGATCAACTTTGGGTGTAATCGACACGTGGTGCCATCTGTGTATTCGACGAAAGATGCGCAGTGGATTGAGCTAAGGGTGCGCTGCCATTAGTTTGGCTTAAACAATAAGCTTTATAGATTATAACCAAGTTCGGAGCATTTAAGGAATCCTAAGCATCTATCTAGTATTAGTAATCTGTTGGTTCTATCGGAGGTCTGAGCTAACATACATGCCATTAGATTCCTCAAGATTAACTCCATCCACTATAAGTTTGACCATGTTCGTATCTCTCTTCAGGAGACAGGAGACAACATTGTGTTTTTGACGCTTTAAACTCAATGATAGAGTTGAGTTTGGTAGACGTTCGCTGCCGCTGGGACTGAATGCTCTGTCATCGCCCTCGGTGCGGTTTCTCTAGCGAATAGGCAAAGCCTAAGAATGAATTGGATTACGAGTAACAGAAAGGAGGTCATTGATGTAAATCAGAAGAAGGGACATAGAAGATGTAGAAGTACATCCATCTGATACAGTCTATAATAATCGACCACTTTTCGCGATCAACTTCACGAAAATGTTACCGACTCCATAAGCTTCAAGCTTGTTTACGAGGACACTATGCTACACTTTATCGTAAGCTATGGAGATACCAAGGGAAACAACTCTGCGTTCACCATGATCATGTATACTCTGGTTCCGCTATGGAACGCTGTTGCCGGAACCAATACTGGCGGTCATTTTGGTTTCTTTCAAGATAACTCATAGATTGGTGGTCAACAATTCTGCCCATAAACTTGGGCAGCACTGACGTTAAAACTATTGATCGGTGGTTAAATGGGGAGGTTTTATCGCTATTTTTCGGAATTGGCTGTACGTGTGCAAATGCTCATCTGTCCGGAAAAATGCCTATGTAATACGATAAGTAGAAGAGCTTACGCAGTGCTTTGGCCGGGGTAGGAGAACACCTCTTTAAGAAAAGGAGATGAAGTGCGTCCCAATACTTTTTAAATGGAGGCGAGGAACTTTCGAAAATATGCGCATCGTGTTATCCTTTGTCTAATAAAAACAAATTCTAACAGTCTTGACGTGTATCTGACGTGTACCTGACGTTTCATTGACAACGTCGGACAGTCGGCTCGATGTGCATAAAACGTAAAGAAAACGTTCCCACATTTCTGTCATCAGGTATATATAAAGGTCGGATACATGATTTGATTATATTTGAAATACTGCGCATGCCCTTATACCTTTTCCGATTTCCAACAGATTTTGGTGCTTTTCAGACGGAACCATTTACACACTAAGAGCTAGAGAATATGAAACGTTTTCTAATGCGCGTATTGAATTTATTTGTAGGGTTTTTCATACCAGCGATTTGCGTGCTGTTTTTTGTCAATGAAGGCAGGAGCTAATGCGCCAGAAAACGCTTCATGTGTCCGAGTCCTAAGCCAAGCAGGCATAGACATGGAATTCGCCCCAAGACATTATCTTCGTCTGCTCGGTAGTATACAGAGACGAGCGATTCGCTTAATACAAGAAGCTATACTAATTTAGCTCATCGAAGACTGGTAGCAGACCTATGCTATGGATACTATCATGGCAGATATTCCGAAGACCTCAAAGAATGATTCCTAGAAATACATCACCTCTATGTCCACTTGGCAACTGCTCCGACATCCCTTTATCAAAACTTATTTTGCTACCGGATAAATGAACTTTGGAGTGAATTCCATGAATTCCAGCAGCCTTCAATCTCCACCAATTCAAGAGTAGAATCAATAGGCATCTACAAACATCTCGGGGTGCTGGCTATAAAAAAGATTAGCTAAACGATCACCACGTATATTAGCTGTCATCTCTCCATATGCATATAAGTAAGCATATAAGTACAAGTATGTATTTACGAGTACATATGGATGTACCACAAGCTCTGGCTGTATACTTTTATATATTAATCCACCTAAAAAAATACTCGTAAAGGAAATAATCAAAACACCAGGCGCACTTAATTGCATTCATCATAGGAACACCGATAGCGGTGAAAAATCAAAACAAAAAACATCACCTACACCTCACATCTGTTCTTTCGTCTGCTGTATCAAACTTCCATCAAATTCATCAAATTACCACTGCACTGACTCGCGCAATCAATAAAGAGAAACACCCTTGAACGGGTTTAGGTCTCGCGGTTTTAGCCCTTTCATGCAAATCCAGCTCGAAAAAATTAGAAAATCTCACTTCTATCCCTGTAACCCGGGCAACTCAAAATTAGCCCTATTTTCTTTTCTACCAATTTTTAACCAAAATCTTAACTTTTCGCATGTGTTCCTCGTCAAAAAAAAGAAATGAGATTTTGAAAAGTCAGAGCCTGCCCGTTGGTGTAATGACAGCACCACGGATAAAACTAAAGAATTTCGGTCAATTGACGTCAATTGGCAAAGCTCGACACAATTTTTAGGTGTAGATCCGAGCTTTCATTGATCGTGTAGATCTGAGTCCAAAAGACGGTGCTCCATCTAAATAATTCTGGTCACTTTAACTACTCAATCCGAAATTCTATACTTTTGTTCCAAGAATCCAAGAAAGCAGTTCCAACCAGAACTCCTCTTCAGCCAGGTTTTGTACGACCATTAGTTTTCTGTTTTTCTACGTACCCATATCCTGCGAATGCACCATTATCCCAAAGATACAACAAAGTTTCTTTTTTTCTCGAACTCTAGTCTATTGGCACAGAGACCGACTTTCTGTTTTGCGGTTGTTTTTTTTTTTTTTTTTGCCAGTATTGATTCCGGTTCTCTTGAACCACTCTCACTGGCCAGCGGGCCAAAGTTAGCAAATGCTGTGGGACGCACATTTGTACTCCATGCTGGCCTGGCATTAGGAGGATATCTCAACACTGCAATAAAATTAGACCGAGGAAACTGGCCGACACGACGATACGCGCGGAAGAAGGGCGTTCAAATGATTGCGAGCCTCTTTTTCAAGGGCATCCTTGCATCTAACATTTGCGGTGCAGTGTGTGGTGACAGCAGATTCGGGTGCTGCTTCAATTTTTATTTGTTTATTTATTTCCACTGAAGTTTGTTTGTGCGATGCGCAACTTCACCACCATCATCGCATCGCCAAGATCGTGAATTTTGTTTATTGCAGAGACGTTTGGTTCAGATCACATCACATGTGCAGTGTGAGTCTCTGGAGATACACTTTCTGGACAAATCACTATCGTTTATTTGTTTTATTTGCCTCCGTCTTCGAGTCTTTGCGTTATTTGTTAGATAGACGTCGTCGTTTTTTTAGCCGGTTTTTAATTTGCCGTACTTTATTGCGGTATCACGTCACAATTCTTAAAGATACTATGTTTGCGTGTATCTCCTCGATGGATCCTGTGGAGGGGGTCCTGCCGCAACAGAACAAACGCTGGCAGCCGAAATTTGCCAACACACATATAATTAAAGGAGACGGACAAATACTTTATGATTTCGTAGAAATACTTTTTTGGCCAAATAATAAATGTACTGCAATAAAAGTGTTTTTGGTGCGCTGTGCGCTGAGCCGGGCGGGCTCTTAAGAAGCTGCTAAAAAATAAACGTGGATAAATTTTAAGCCTTAAACGATTTGGCAGAAGGACTAATTGCGTTCTTCTGCAGTCGGGATGTTTAACATTTAATGAATCGCTCATCGCGATTTATTAGCGGCAGTTAAATGTGTCGGAGTCTTGTGAGTCATAAGACAGGGAGTGTGCATGGGAATATAATGCAGATAAAGTTAATCTTTAGATTAATTATCATTCGTGCGAAATAAACATTTACTTGTATAATGAACTGCAACCCTAAGTACCTAAGTGCATATGATTAGTTAGCAGTGTTAGAAAGACCTAACTATGTACGAGTAAATATTCTCGAAACATCAGTAGAACAGTACAATTTATGTTCTTCTTTTTTCTTTAATTTAACGCTATGTCTTTTAAGGTTTATTAACCCAGTGATGAAAAGGGGGGAAATGCTGTAGAGGAGAATAAAGGATTAGAGAGAAAATGATCCTTATCAGTGCGGTTTCAGGCCCGGTAAGTCCACCATTGACCAAATGTTCACACTACGGCAGATCTTGGAAAAAACCCTTGAATATGAAATCGATACGCACCACCTTTTCATCTATTTCAAAGTTACCTATGATAGCGTGTATAGAGACTAGAGCCATGTCGAGTCTTGGCATCCCTGCCAAACTTGTCCGTTTATGCAGGATGATGATGGAGAACTCTCGCTACTCCATCAAAGTCGGAAAGAACACCACCGAACTGTTCAAGCAAAGATGCGTTTTAGCGGTCAATGAAGGCAAAACAAAATATATGCTGTCTACAAAAAAAACGACACCCAACATCGGCGTCTTGGACAGAACGCCACAATAGACAGATATAATTTTAAGGTGGTAAAGGAATTTGTCTACCTAGGCTCTATGGTGAGCTCCGCAAATGACACCAGTGGGGAGATCAAAAGAAGAATTACTCTTGTCAATCGTTGTTTCTATGGGCTAAGAAGGCAACTGAGTAACAAAGCCCTATTTCGAACCACTAAGGTAACTCTTTATAATCCGCTAATCATCCCAGTCGTGCTGTATGGCGCAGAGGCATGGACTTTGTCAAAATCGGATGAGGATGCCCTTGGTTACTTTGAGAGAAAAGTTCTTCGAGTGATCTTTGGTCCCGTCTGCATAGACGGCGAGTAGAGGAGAAGATATAACGCCGAGCTAAACGGTCTTTACAATGACATCGACTTAGCCAGAAGAGTTCATATACAACGACTAAGATGGCTGGGTCATGTAGAGCGGATGGAGCCCAACGTTCCAGCCCGGAAAGACTTCGAATCCACCCCGGATGGACGGCGTAGTACAGGACGACCTCGCGGAAGGTGGCGCAAACAAGTGGAAAGGGACCTCAATCAACTTGGCGTGCGCAACTGGAGGCAGCTGGCTCATAACCGGGCTGGCTGGAGAGGTTTGTTGGATGAGGCCCAGGTCCACCCCGGCGCCACCTAAGTAAGTAAGAGGAAAGGATATATTTTACCAGGTTAAAGATGCGGGATCGTAATTTCCACCGCTCCTAATCAGATGCTGCGGAGGGGATGATGATTATTTGAAGGCGTTATCTGCTCGCTTTGTCGATATGGGACGCAAGTGTATATGGTTTTCTTAGGAAATCGCAGAGCCTAACTATAAATCCCGCCACCTATCCAATATCTGCTACTTGTTCGGGACTGTTTATTTGTAAATAAATACTTATTCAGGTCTAATCTTTATATCCATACAACCCGTGAACTCATCCGGCAATATGAGGCTCGGCTTTCTCAGAATTCCTTCCATCTCATGTTGGCAATTATGTCCCAATTCACAAGGGATTCAGAGGGAATATCTTAAGCTATAGTTTTGATTGTTTTTTGTTAAAACAACTTTATCAGAATAAAATATCTAGGATTCTGTAAACTGTGCAATAGTTTTATTAAAAAAAATAATGTAAAAATTTCTGCTACAATAAATTACAGATAGAGATAGTCGCCTTTGCAAGCTATAAGTCAGGCGCATTCGATTTACTTTATACTGACTTGGCGACAAAATTATTCCAAATTTTTTTTTTTTTTTTTGTACAATCATTGTTCCTTCGGACTTGTTTAACATCCGCCATTTTTAAAAATTACATATGTAATTGTCTTCCTTATTAACATATATACGTCCTGACTGATCCAAGCCTGCCATTTTGAAAAACAATAGATCGGGTACACCTTCCACCAGTTTTTCAGAAATGACTCGGAAACTGTTCTTAGTCGGACCGATTTTGATGAAATTTGACTTGTAAGGTAAGATTTTTTTATTTTTTTTTTTTATTGAAGCATTATAAGCTGTAAATATTTCATCACACTGCAACTAGTATAAACAAGCGAGCAATTTTCGTTTAATCAAATAAAGTATTATGTTTGTACATCAAACAATTTTTTAGTGAATTTTAATTAGATACGATATTTATACACTAAAAGTATATTATGTATTGATAGATGCGATTTTCTACCAATGAGCCAGTTAAGTTTTCTTAGTTTGAAGTTGAGCTCTTCTTATTTCTTTTTTACATGTTCCTTCTTCTTCTTCTTCTTCAATCCCTCGGGACCTCGGAATATCCATCTTCTTCAATGGAATCGGTCCCGGCTCTCTCTTCTAATCTCTGTCAGGGTTTTGTCCTTTATCATTCCTACGTCCTGGATGCGATTTTCCCCTGAAACTTGGCATCTCAATTCCAAGATATTTAGCTGTATTAGAGTAAGAAACTTTAATACCAGAGATAAGTATTGGCATATGGCTAATTTTTCTATTGGTAAAATCAATATGAACTGATTTTGAGCTATTTAGGTGAATTCAGTTCTTTTTCGTCCAGCTGAAAACGTTTGAAGAGATTCAGTTGATTCACTTTCGTTTTTTGCAACTTTAAGTATAGCTATGTCATCAGCAAAAGTTGAAGTTGTTGGTAAGTCATTGGTAAATAAAAGGTATAATACTGGACCCAGAATACTCCCATGTGGGACCCCAGTATTGATTTCTTTTAATTTAGAGTAGGAATTACCCTGTTTAATTCTAAAATATCTATTTGAAAGATAGAGTTTTAGTACCTCTGTATATTCTTTTAGAAAATGAGTTTGCGACATCCAAAAATACAGCTGAACATATCATTTTTCGATGATGTCGGTAATTCGGTGTACCTGTTCTATGGTAGAATGTCTATCTCTGAAACCAAATTGATGTATTGGAATCATATTTCCGCCAGTTATAAAAGAGGAGAAGAACTTTTTCTAATACTTTTGACAAAATGGGTAAAAGAGAGGCCTGTAAGATGATGGTTCATGAAAATCTTTTCCTGGTTAATAATGATGTCTTCCAGTGACAGTTAAGCAAAGCTCTTAGTTGTAGCTTCTGCAGAACGTCGGTAGTTATTAAATAGTAGCCAGGTGATTTTTTCCGTTTCAAATTATTTTCAATAATTAATTTTATTTCATTATGTTTGACAAAATTGATTTTTTTATTCGTTTGCTCCACTTCTGGCCATATTTCATCAGTTTAAGATTCGTTGGGTTAAAAGGTATCCATTGGATACTCAGCAAATACGTCGGTCTTTTCGGTGTTTGTTTTGGTCCAAGTGTTACTTGATCTTAAAGGTGGGTTCTTTTGTATGGAACATTTGGTAGACTTCCAAAGATAGTATTCTCTAAATGAAATCTTCGAATCATCTTTTTAAAACATCTACCTCAAGCACCACTTAAAGGATTTTGATGAAATTTTTTCCACATAATACGACATGTAGATGAGCCTGCTCTAAAATAATCAAAATATAGTTGGGTGACCTTACGTCTTTTAAATTTTATATTTTCAATAAAAATGCTCAGAAAATCTATAAGACAGTTTGAAAACATACCTTACAAGTCTTACAAATGATGCTAGTACCGACTACTCGCTCTGGAAAACAACAAAGAAATGAACAGGCCAATGGCTCACATTCGAACAGTGAAAACCAGAGAAGATAACTGGGCAAAAAGCAGCCAAGAGAAAGCAAACACTTTTGCAGAGTATCTTGAAGACGTCTTCAAACCTTATGAAGATAAATGTTATCAAAAAATCGAAGTAAGGTGCGGTAGGTAATAGCTAAAGAACTTGCCAAAGAAATCGTCCATTGACTTTGGGAAATCATCCACTTCATGGTTGAGGCTTACTCGTATGATACGCTGGCTGTATTCCAGACGTTCTTGGTGATGCACCATCTGAGTTTTATACCGGAAACATGTTTAAGTCTTTCACCAAAATACCCCGCAGAGACAGTCTGGAAATGCCCAATTTCATCGTCCGTCGTCTCATTGATGTTTCTGGATACTCTTTCACATTCTCGGGCACGAAATTAATATTCTCGGTCAAACGACTTGTTCTTGATCTGCCAACTCTTGTCCTCTCTCGAGTTGAGACATTCTGTTCAAGGCATACGGTTTGGTGTCGAATTGTGCAACCAATCGGTGCCGAAATCTTCGACGAAATTCACATTGTCGTTCAAGCACAAGTGACGCCGAACGTTCTGGTCGCCCAATTGAGGTCACCACACCAGAAATGTTCGACAAAATCCATGGTTTGATAATGGACGATCGGCGAGTCGAAGTGCGCGAGCTTGAAGAGGCCACAGGCTTATCACATGGCTCAGTGAATTCGATTTTACATGAATATTTGGACATGAAAAAGCTTTCCACAAGATGGGTGCCGCGTTTGCTTACAATCGACAACAAACGCATTCGTTTGACAACTTTAAAGGTGTGTTTGGCGATGTTCCCGAAAAATTCGGCCGAGTTTTTGCGTCGGTTCGTAACTGTGGATGAAACCTGGATTCACTACAACACACCAGAAACCAAGGAACAGTCAAAACAATGGACTTCTCCTGGTGAATCGAAGCCGAAGAAGGCCAAGGCGGGTTTGTCAGCAAACAAGGTCATGACGACAGTTTTTTGGGATGCGCGCGGTGTTATTCACATCGATTACCTTGAAAATTGAAAAGGGTAAAACGATCACCGGCGCATATTACTTAGAGCTGCTGGATTGATTCCAAGCCGATTTGAAGCAAAAACGGCTGCATTTGGCGAAGAAAAAAGTTATTTTTCACCAGGACAACGCACCGGCGCACAAGTCCGCAGTCGCAATGGCAAAATTGCATGAGTTAGGCTACGAACTCCTCCCTCATCCAGCATATTCCCCTGATTTAGCCCCCTGTGACTATTTCTCGTTTCCAAACATGAAGAAATGGCTCGGAGGTAAGAGATTTGGGTCGAATGAAGAGGTTATCGCTGAAACAAACGCTTATTTTGAGGGGCTCGAAAAATCGTATTATTTGGAGGGCATTAAAAAATTGGAGAAACGTTGAATGAAGTGTATAGTAGCTCTAATGGAGACTATGTTGAAAAATAAAATGTTTTTATACCGAAAAGAGTGTATTTCATTTTTCAGGGACTTATTGACCCACCCTCGTATTCGGATTAGCCCAGCAAAAAATAGACACAATTAATCCACGTTCTTGAGGAGTATCGCGTTCTATTGTTCATCATCGTCTTTTTCGCATCTGTTTACTACTCAACTCAGACGCCATTTGCAAAAATCATAGATAATTCATATAGAGTCACTCCTTTTGCGCCACCCTGTACATACAATATAGCAAGTTTGGGTTGCTCACAAATACATTATTTAGCAATAATAAAGCTAATTTATAAGCCTCCTGACCATGGGAAATTGGGGGATATTTAATATATTGCTCAGTTCATTTATTTGTTATGTCTCGAAAAGCAACTCATCTGAAGTTAAGCTTGACTCAAAGATTTAGCTTAAGGTGAAAATTAGGTGAATTAATAATAATAATAATAAAATACAATTAACAAGTAGGATCACCTTGGTCATTATTTTTAAATACTATATGCATACTACCACCGCCCAATTGGCGACGATTTCATTGCCAACTAGAACGTAACTTCACCCATGCATCTGTTAAAACGAAAACACCACGTAAAGGGTAAGGTAGAATTAAGAATAAAAATAATAATAATAATAATAAAATTCCATTACATTTAAATTAATGTTTCCAGTCATTAAATCTGGATTCAACTCTTCTTCGTCGCTGTTGTTAAACGTTTCGTGTGCCTCTTTGCATCTTTCATGCGTCAATTATTATTTTCATGTCATCCCGGGCACATACAAAGTTTATTGCAGCATCAACCTCATTACAAAAAGGCGATATAATTACAATGCACAACTAAAATGCAATGATGTTAAAATATTTTTTTTTACTTCACCGCTTCAAGAGGAGTTGGGCAGGGTAAGTCACTCTCAAGCATCAAAGATCTTGAGAGGAGTAAGAACCAGAAACGCTGAAAAGTTATAAAGAAAAAAAAAAAAATCCCTTAGTCATAAATGCCAAGCGAAATAAAATCCAATTTATTAAGCATTATTAAGTGCGACGACCGAGTACGAATGCATTTATATCTGTTACCTACCCCCCCAGCACTGCCATCCCCCCCAGGTTACTGTTGTGTACCCCCAGATATGCAGATATGTAGGTATACCAGAAAAATAATAAATGTGCACACAGGTATAAGAGAACAAAAAGACAAACTTCTTAACAAGATACAAAGATACATTCTTTGCGCCGGCCGGCTTGGCCGCACCGAGTTGTAGTAGGACACACAATGGCAGTCAGCGTTAAATATTCGCCTTTGCGCATGCGCACTTAAAAGTTATTTTTCAATCAATAAAGAAACATAATAAAACCATTAAATGGTTAATGCAATTCCAAAGTGAATGTGTCTGTCATGATTTTCGACGAAAACGCCAACAAAAGGAAGGAAATCGCTTCCTTCAGCGCCCTCAGCGGCACCCGCACCATGAGATCCACATCACTCCACTCCACCCAAGGAAGTGCAGTGTGATGTGTGTTCCTGGGAGCGAGGTATCTTGGAATGACCAGAAGAATACACTTTCGCATCATGTAGATGGGTAATGAAATTAATCTGGGAGGCACAGACCAAATGTACAGTGGGTCAAAAAATTACTCGTACTTGTGGATGAATTCTGATTATGTATGATACAAGGGCAGGCAGAAGTGCTTGTTCTGGCGTAGCTCGGAATTCTTGGATCCATCTCTATTCTTTTCTCTAATATTTACTTTAGATCGTCGAAGAAAACTTTTCCTAGTGCGTAATGTCTAGCTCTGGCTAAGGTGGAAGAGAGATTCATTCTCGTTTTCATCTTTATAACTGCCCCAATATGTATTAAAGGGGACACCCAGTCTGATCGCATGCGTTCATATATACGTGTTCTATTTTGAAGTTTTTGTTTTGACCCAGTTAAAATTAGGCCATGTATTTCTAGATGTGACGTAGGTCTGCAGACTATTTCATCTATAGATTACCTAAGAGAGTAAGTTCTTTTCTACACTGTTCCGAACGCTTGAAGAATAATCTAGCCGAATCTATTGCTTTGATAACGGACTGACTATAAAGGAATATACAGTGTCCCAGAAGCTTCGCGTATTGACAGTAGGTCCTGGAAGACATTGTCGAAAAAAGTGGACTTTTAATTCGTTTGTATACGGATTGTTCGGTGTATTCTTCTGGTCATGGTAAATTGGAGAAAATGTAGACCTTACGTGGCTGAAGTCATTTTAAGCACAAAAGTCTTAATAAACATAGGTCCGATCTTGTACCGCTTGAATTTTTGGATCTATCGGACCTAGAAACTAAATTTCATTGAAACCTGTTCAGACGAAAGGGATGGACAATCCGATAGGCATACAGACACGGGATGAAAAGTGTGTTTTCTTGACTTGAAATAGAAAGATCAATTGAACATTTTTAAATCGGAGACTTTTATCTTTTAGAAATGATCACATACCTACGTTGTGCATGTATGTATTCTTAACCATCATAGAAGGAAAGATTGGGGGAAAGACGACATTTTATTTCTCCATATAGTCTCACTGTATTTCAACATGTTAGTCACATCTTCGAATCATTTCTATAAATACGGTCAAATATCGCTTTATGTCAAATTTTGTTCTTCTGATGAATCCTCTTGAGGATTGGCCGCTGGGGGCCAGACCAGGACTGTAAAGGATATGTTCAATTTCTGTAAAGCAGCATTCTCGAAGGGTGGCCTTAGCAAGCGCAGCTATGTCAATGGTGCCATTGTCATGTACTTAACCTTAGTCGCTTATTAGCGATTCTATGCTTTAGTTGCTGAAGCAAATCCGAGTAATAGACCAAGTTAGTGACGGTAATGAAGCCATACGATTTTCGGTGCTTACGCTTAAATTTCGGTGCTTACGCTGTTTGATGGTTTCTATTTCTTCCTCATCTTGAAAGCTCCTGCAGTAGTCCGGTGAGTTAATGCCCCGCCTTTTGGCCATAGTGCCGATCGCGTAATGTACCGTCAGTACACCAATCAAATTGCATATTTCCTTTTCCCCATAGCTAGTAACTATTTGCTTCTCCCCTCATTTAATTGTGACCATAGGCTGCGGGATATAACACAATCTCCTCTTGATAACCAAGCAGTGTTGGTTCGTTCCCTGATCCTAAGATTTATTTTCTCTTTCATTACACCAATACTGATGTCTATTTGTGTGTGGATATGCTCTATATCTAGTGCTGATCCTTTACTGGCTAGTTCAACTGCTATCTTATTCCCTTCTATATCACTATGTCCGGGAACTCAGCAGAGGTTGACCACGTGGATATTGCTAAGTTTGTTCAGGGTTTTACGACATTTATATACTGTCCTGGATGTTATTGTCTCACTGCTCAGTGCCTTGATTGCTGTCTGACTGTTCGCAAAAATTGTAAACCGAGATGGATTTATTTTCTTTGTTAGGAATGCCAAAGCTGCTCTATCAATGGCAAAGATTTCAGCTTGAAAGACACTGCATACATCTGGGAGTTTGTATGTGTCTTTAATCTGTAATGGTCAGCAGAATACTCCTTCTCCGGTTCCTATTTCTACCCAACACTGTAGATTTGAATGTCTTGTTCATTCAACAATGATCTGGTTTCCCATTGTTGCCTTTTGGGAATAAGGGTGGAGTAGTTCTTATTGAAATCCTGATATGAAATAACATAGTCTGAGTTTTTGATGGGATCAACAATTCCATAACTGTGAAGTATAGATGCGTGACCGTAGGAACTTTACTTTCGAAGACCGGACGCTTTAAGATGGATTACGGCCTTTTATGTACTCCTGCAAGCGAAGAAGGTGAAGTATTTCTAACTCTGCTTGTGGTGTTAATCTCAGCGCTCCTGTTACTCCAATACATGCTAATCTTTATACCTTAGTGAGGTTGTTAAGATAGCAGCTTTTTCCATTGCATTCCACCATACTAGTGCTCCATAGGTAAGTATGGGTCTAATGATCACTGTATACATCCAGTGGATTATATGCGATCGCATTCCCCAGCGTTTACCATGTGTACTCGTAGAACGCACATAGTCCTTTTTTCATAATTTCCTCTGTGTTCCGCTTGCATGTAAGCTTTGAGTCCAGAATGGTTCCAAGATATTTAGCTTCATTGGAAATATTCAGAGGCATTTCATTAAGTTTTGGTTAAATGTAAAGCTAAGCGGGTTAATAATGTATTTTATTTGGTTTCTATTTCAATTTATGAATATTTCATTCATAAAATGAGATATCCAAATTATTCGTAAAGGTTAGTTGATAACAATTTTATAAAGAAAAAATAAAAGAAATTATTTAAGTTTTAAACAAAATTCTGTTACTCACTGTACGTACAAAAGCAATGCAATGCATCTGGCTGTGGTCATATCGGGAGCACTTGTATGCTCCCCACTTATAAATGCATATGAACATGGAATAAGATTTGCTTGAGCATGCTCGACGGTGGTAAAATATACAAATAAGTGACGAACTGACATTCGAACAAACTGATAGAGGGAGCATTACAGCGCGTACAGGTAGCCACCGTGCCAACTGAAACAATTTATGTTGAGCGACAGGCCGCAGTCCCATTTCGAAGGTCACACCACATTGCAAAGGATACGACTGCAAGTGATGATACTTCGTTTATCGTTGCTTCATTTATTGTTTGCAATAAACTAAGTACGTTTCTTGTTTGGTGGGTATGGGTATAAGTAGTTACTTTGACCAGTATGGGAGTCTAAAGAGAATATTTTTGTTTTCTTTATTTTCCAAGCCAACACCGAGAATGTGAAGATGCATTAACGCAATTCTTGGAAAAATTAATTAAACCGAAAGGTGGACGATGCATTTAAGTAGGGATTTAATGGAGAGTCGTATTTAATAGAACCAGGATCGGGAGACGAGATGCTATGCACTTTGATGGCAAATCTTTATAGTAATGCACAAGTTAATGGTGTTGAGGGATATTGTTAAGTTTTAAAGAGTCTATGAGGTGAAGGTGACGCATTATTCTATATTTGTGGGTGGGACCCTCCAGTGGTAAGTCCTGGCACCACATATAAAAATAAAAACAGAAAAAATGTTTTTACGAAGTGATAAAGCTATGCAACGCAATGTATCTTAAAGCTCTTCGTACTGCAACAGAAAATATTTGCAATCAGGGGTTGATAAGACTGTAAAATATCATATGGATAACAGACACAACTGTTTCAGCGTGGCTACGAACAAGTCTAGTGTTCTTTGTTTACATGACACTTCAGTCTAAATCCGACCTGAGTCTCAACCAGCAAGTCCTTTCAGCCAACTCTATCGTTCTCCAGTCTTCCAGTTTCCACTTGTTTTACTTAGGTGAACCCTTCTTCTGATGTCTCTATGGCATCAATACGAAAGATATCCTATATCTAATTTTTGCCCTTTTTTAAACAATCAAGGATATTTCCTTCCAGCTTTAATTGCTCTGTGAAGTAAAATAGGCATAGGTCTGCGTTCACCTTTCGATGAGCCAACAGTTGGAGATTGGACAATAGTTAAATAGATCATTCTAGATGAAGTAGTTCCTACAAAAGAAAGTTCGTACTCCCTTCAATAAGACGCATTTCTAACAAAAGGTTTTCAAATTCAAAGCGTTGACTTCAAGCTATTTATGTGTTCCCCATAAGTTCCGGTAAGAGCCGAGTATAATTGTTATTCTAAGTAGGCGAGGGACACACTCAAATGTTAGGAACATAGCCTACGACAATATATGTTAATCTGTTTCAGCCATGGAACAACAATTTCCTTATTCCGCCAGAACCACTATCTGGGTAGGGTCTTTCGAACGAGGAAATAAGTCCACCACTGACTGATCTGAACTTTGACTGTCTCGACAATTATCGGCCTGTACATCAAATACTCCTGTCACAGCGCTTCGTCGTTCTCGTTTTTAGAAAGCCATATTCCAAACAAATCTCAACCCTATATTGATTCCAAAGTGAGTCCATCTACAAACCAGAGCAAAATTACGAATCAAATTTCTTTCAAATCACAACTCACTCTACTCTACACTCAACTCACTCTACTCTACACTCTACACACATTAACATCAGTCTCGTTGGCCCATTAACAAAGATTTTCAAGAAATCCGGAGGCTTTACCACCCACAGGCAACAATAATGGACGAGAGAATGGCATAGAGCTCTCTGCTTTAAAACTGAGTACTTGCTTGAAGTTTTAACACCCATTTTGCTACTGCTGCCAAATATCTTACAGCTCTGTTAGTAAGACCTACTCCCACCTCCATGTAATACAATATCATCTGGGAATTTCTTAGGAAATTGTGAAAGGGAAAGAACAAATTGCGAGCATCCTGCGACATAAAACAAGATAAGTCTCGGCTAGTCTGTAGTGAGCCGCAACCGTAAAAAAACCCAATTGCTCCGAAACGCAACAAACTACCTCGGCTATGAAAGAATACCATGTTGACGACTTTTGACTTTCGACAACGGTCAACAATAGGATTTTAGAACGTGAAGACTTGCTTGACTACGGAAAGTAAGGTCCTCACAACTCCAGAATCCTTCAACACGAAGGGGAATTCATTTGTTATAAAATTAATATTTTGGGACTGAGCCAAATAAGTGGAATGTGACTGAGTACCAATCTCCTACAGATAACACTGTCTTACTCTATTCTTGAAAATTTGCTGGAAGCGCTTGTGAATCGGGCATGGGGCTGCTACTTACACTAACGGCATGTAAAACCAATCCTAGCGACAGGATATTGACGGCCAGATTTCAGAGTAGGATGAGGAAAATTACCATCATTCAGTATTGCGCACCCATTCAGAACCCTACGGAGGAAGAAAAGGACAATTTCTATAGTCAGCTAATCGCTGTCCACAATCGTACACCAAATGGGGACATCGCCCTTCTAATGGGGGATGTCAATGCCAAGGTACGAGTAGACAACGAAAACACAATACTCAAACATGGGATGGGACATCATAGCCTCAGAGAGCGCAAATACAAAGGCGAGCATTTTATTGACTTCTGCAATGTCAATCGTATTGGAGGCACTTTGTTTGAACGCAAGGCCTGTCACAAGATCAACTGGATTTCAACTGATAGGGGCTGATATCGAGATAGCACGAGTATATAATCACCATCTTATGATAGATCAGATGACTGCATCCGTTTGAAACAATCACACCAAACTATTTCACATACTCAGATTCAATACCGATAGACTACGGGATCTCACTGTATGCCAATAATTTAAGCACCATCTCGTCGAAGGAGCCGAGATGATGAGCAGCTCAGCTCAGCCGAGTATAGACGAATACAGGAGAGCTGTGAAAAACGTTTTTGTAGCCGCAGCAGAACTAACTTACGGTATAACGTACCACGACTATGTGCAGAGACCTGGGAATGAAACGAAAAGCGTAGCTATCTCAGCAGTAGAGAAATTTGACCTCGAATCCAGGTACCATGTGAGAAGAAAGAAGTTCAGCGTAGCGAACGAACAGAGTAACCAACAAACAGATGCGATAGTAAGACCGTTTATAGAATTACAAAGAAACTGATAGGTGATTAGAGTTACAATTGCATCCTGTGAAGAACGGTTAAATGGATCCTTGCTGATATCGGATGAGGATCAGCTCAGGAGATGGAAGGAGCATTTTACCACGGATTTAAGCAGCTTAGACTATAGTGTTACCACTTCATGCACAATTGAGCTTTCTGAAGCAAAAATACCCGCACTCGCATCGGCCCTCAGCCTCACAGTAACTCAGAGTACACAGAAGTGATCAAAGCTTTCAAAAAAAAAAAAATTGGTCTTAATGGCATTCCTGCTGAGCTTTTCCAAGCATATAGTTCGGCAGACCTCCTTCACCCTATTATTCGCATAAGAAGTGCAGGGAAAACGGAAGAGTGGACAAGAGGAATGATCATCAAACTCCCAAAGAAATAAAACCCCACTGAGTGCGGAAATTGGAGAGGTACTCGTATTTGGGTCCTGCCGGTGGTTTTCAAAATAATAGCAAAAATAATTCCGGATCAAATCAAAGAACACCTTGATTCTACTCTCATTGTCGAACATGTAGTCTTCCCATCGGAATCCTCCTGCATCGATCACATAAACACCTTGCGGATCATTATAGAGCAATATGTCGAGCACAGGCCTCTACTTCACTTATTGTTTATCGACTTAAAAGCGATACCGTTATTTCATCTGGTGTGCTCTGCGCAGGAAGTATTCCTGGGAAAACATAATGGTAAGGTATCTGATGATTTTGAAGTCCAAAATGGTGCACGTCAAGGCTGCATACTTTCATCATATTCTTATTGTTCTTCGTGCAGCGCTTACGGTACATAACAGTGGTATACAATGGGCAATGATATCTTACCTTAAACATCTGGACTACGCTGATGACATCTGTTTGCTTTCACACAAAATAATAAACTTGCACCAAATGGTGCATAGTCTGGAAGCCGAAGCAAATAAGGTTGGGACTGGGGATTAATACGGTCAAGACAAAAAGCGACTTTGACGACTTTTTTTACTTAACTCGACGTGTGCAGCAAAACTAGGAAAGCCAAAGCTGCGTTCGGAATGCTTTCCAAAATCTGGAAGAGTAATGTTCACAGCACTAAACGTTTCGGGAGTAATGCCTGAAAGACCACAAACACTGCCATTCGAAAGCTACAGTCTTTTGTCAATAGATGTCTACGCATCAACCTTAGGATTTTCTGCCCTAAATGCATCTCCTACGAACAGCTTTATACGAGAACGGGTCAGTAATCCATCGACGGAACAAAATTTCATTGCGAAACATTGCAATGGAATTCACTCACCCTAAGCAAACATGGCGCAGAATAGTAGAGGAGGAATCCAGAGCATTAGAAATGATTTGGAGAACACTATGGTGCACAGACGTTGTTGGCGTCCAATGCCCCATGATGGGTCCAGGATCTAAACAAAAAATAGGCTTCTAGGTAATTTTGTTTGGCCCTCAGCAAAAGACCTAAATTAAAAATGATTTCGTTAAATGTGCATGGTGTTCTAACGTGCAACGTGTCTCCTTATCTACTGCAGATTATGTCTGCCTCAGCTACTTTAAAAGTCTTGTGATAGCCTGAATGAGTTTTTGGAAAGATATGACAAATATGTCGAAGTACAAATACATACAAAATTCTAAAACCCTTCATTGATCCTTTAAAGTTCACATTGACAATGACAGCTTAATCAGCTTGAGCTATTCATGTCCCAGTTTATTGTCATTCCCAAACAATCTGCAACATAATGTAATGTTCTGTAGATATTCCTGTACTACTTCTAAGTACAACCGACAAGTACGGGTAAAGCCAAGGATTCACACTTCCCAGAATCAGTTAAATGAAGAATCCGCACTAAGAAAAATACAAAAATAAAACTCTACGTCCATGCAATGGCACATTGCGCTCCACCAGAAAGGATACAAAATCAAAATAATTAATGAACCACTGTACACACACCGGACAGGTATCAGCATCAGTATTTGTCTCAGTTCCCCCATCATCTGCAATCCTTCAGCATTTCATCGTTCTTCCCATTAATTTTGACCGTCTATATCGTCCAAAAGCAACTCGTGATTCCTCCCGAATTGTGGTTCTTGCCAAATCTATTGCACCACTGATTACTTCGGTCATCTCTCGCCCTACCAAATCCATCGGACTCCCGACCGTAGTCAAAACTCATTTAGATACCTTCCACTATTTCAACTTCAATAAGCGTCCCAAATGTACGAGTATACTCGTAGTGTAAGTCCGACAGTGAAAAAAATATCGTAACATTAGACTTTGGAGCCTGTTCGGAAATGGATCTCACTTTTTGGCAATCCCACCTTTCAAAGACAACCTCACTCACCGGTCGGCCAGTGTATGGTGGTCGGTGCCCCCTGTGAGGGACGAAACTGAAAACACTTGAATTCTCGCATTTTTGTTGCATGATGAGTCTGCAACGAACCTCCAGAGATATAAAGTGAAGTCGGAGTGTTAAAGAATCTGATTTATTTAGTTTTTTGTGTGTGCTTTGGTACCAACCTTCGCGCACCAGTAAAAACACAGATACACTCGTGTTACGGTGCATGAGTAAGTGCAAAGCATTAAAGCACTTCTCCAAAAGGAGCAAGTTAATTCTTTTTTCCAAACCCAATACTATAGGAGCGGAGAAGGAGATGGGTTATGGCGTCCACCACTTTGTTTTGTGATTTTTAAGCCTCTTTGGAGATGACTCTCTTAATGGCCTGCGACGACGAGCTAAAGCTGAGTAGTGGAACTGCACTCAGACGTGGCAATATTGTTGCATATTTATTTTTTTGAGGACAAGTTCAAGGATTTTTGCGTTAATCGCAGTGTGACTATTCGGACGGTGTGATTACTTGGACGGCCGTACCCCTGTCCAAACCAATACGTATCTCGGCTGCATCACTGCGTATGACTTTTGTTGCAAACAATTCAAGCGGAAAGGTATAGTATTGCGACGGGATCTGGAGAATCATCGCAGATAATTGTTTCGATGGAATGAAATGAATTGAAGTTATTCAAGCTTGATCTGTATCTGCGTACTTTATGTGAGGTTTTTTGGATTTCTTTCGTCTCTCTTTGGGTTTTGCACTTCCGAGGAGCAAAAATTAATTGCATGTGCATAAAAAATGCATGTAATAAAAATTTGATCACCCACGATGTGAACAGAATTGTTCGGAGGACATGCTGCTATTGGATGGCGCTGAGCGAAATGGTTTCGTGGAAATGCATACGAGTACTTCTCCGGTGAAGGTTCGTGTTTTGCCATATTTGGCTTATCTGTCAGAAGGTGGCTTATGTTGGTGAGTGCATACATTATATGCTTACAGGCAAAATATTTTCGTGACATGACAACTTCAGTTGCATGCTATTTCTGCGTGGAAGAGCGTGTTTTCAGTTACTAAAAATAATGGACATATTAAAGGTGAATCTTTACATATTAAGACGCCTTTGGAGTGCAACTTATCACTTTTTTAAGTAGGACCATACCCCGAGCCGAGTATGCTCTTTTTTCATCCAAACATTCGGCTCAAATTGGCGAACATTATGTGAGTATCCTTCGCAGAGAGCTACACATCCCAATAAATATAACAATAGTAAACACCACAATTTGCTATGGAAAGAGGGTGAGCATTTTCTCCATGACCACACATCTTCGAATATGTTCGTGGCCCGGTCCATGCTCGTTGGATGCTGATGAAGTTCATTGAGTCCCCAGACGATCGGACATGCCAAACGAACCCTGTGTTTCGACTCTATATGAAGGACCTACTACAGTCAATAAAACACAAGTTTTAGTTTTGCTTTGACAGCACTCTAATATGATTTTGCTCGACCAAATCAACTCATTAAACAAAGACCTGCAGAAAATCTTGCAGTGGGGAAATCTAACTTAGTAGACTTCAATGCGAGTAAAACCCAATTCACCACCTTTTCCAAAGGCCACGTCTATTGTACCAGAGCCTGAAATGAACGAAATGATATTCATGAAGTTGAGCTGTGTGTTTAAAGCAAAGAGATACTTAACAGTGAAACAGCTTTTACTTATTACAAAGCACAAGTTAAACCGCGGCTTGAGCATTGTTTTCATGTATCGCGTTCGACCCTTAAACAATATCTTCATCTTACGAGGGCAAGGTGAAAAGTTCTCGGCCTGACAATGAAAGACTGCGATATTTTCAGTTAAAAAATGATTTTATTTTTCTACATAATCTCCCTTGACTTCAACACACTTGGTCCAGCGTTGCTCCAACATCAGTATTCCTTCTCGGAAGTGAGAATCTGGAAGGCTGTGAAAATATTCACCTACGGCCCTCTCAACTTCTACATTGGACGCGAAACGCTTCCCAGAAACAAATTTCTTTAAGTTTGGAAACAGATGGAAGTCTGAGGGTGCCAAATCAGGTGAATAGGGGGGATGGCCGAGCAAATTGTACCCCAAATCCCCCAGTTTTCCCACCGCCAACGAACACTTGTATACAGGTGCATTGTCCTGGTGAAAGATGATTTTTTTCTTCTTCAAGCCAGGACTCTTCTCGCGAATTTTGGCATCCAACTGGTGAAGAAGGTTGGAGTAATATTCACATTAACAGGATCCCTTCGCTCGACTTCGCTTTCTTTGGCGCTGAACCATTGGCTTCCACCTACTGCTTCAACTGCTGCTTCATTTCTGGTGTGTAGTGGTGGACCCATGTCTCATCCATGGTGACAAATCGCCGCACAAAATTGGTCGGATCCCTATTGAATCGGTCCAAAGATTGCCGCGAAAATCGTTTGCGGATTTGCTTTTGATCGGCATTCAGCACTTGAAACTTATCATACGAACTAATGAGAAGTGCACCCAGGCAGGAAACATAAATTTTTGCTGATTGGAATGCCATCTCGTCAGGCCGAGAACTTTTCATCTTGCCCTCGTATAGCAAACTGGTGACTGACTTATGCCTGTTCTATAGATACTACAGTGGCAAATGTTCTGAAAACCTCAATGGAATGATAGCTAGAAATATGACATTTAAGCCAGTACACACCGCCTTCTGTCACAGGACAAGTAAATTTTGGAATTCATTCACAGGAGACAAATTTCCAAAATGTTCAATCTCCAGATATTCAAGGGGAGTAGCAACAGGCATGTACTACAGATATCAGGGAGTGCTGTCCCCTCGTTATATGTAGATTCAGTTCTACTCAGAGAAAATATATTTTATAAAAAAAAAAAATTAAGACTCAAAAGATCATGAAACGCTGCGTAAATCGTGTGTTACACCTTACCTTGCAGCTTGACTCTTGACTGATACTCTACATTTTAACAGAGAACTTTAAAGAGGATATAATGAAGCTCCGGCCCAGTCCAGGTGTATCAGTGACAGTCCCTCATATGAAAAAGTTGGACGAGGATATGGTGGACCATGAATAAATTTTCTGGAAATATACGTAAGTCAGTATATAATGGACAAAGTTCGACTGACTATGTTGCAAAAGGCAGAAGAAATTATTATTTTATTGCAAAGACGACCAATGCTCTATGACGCATTTCTCTACAAGATGTAAGATACTTTGTGGTATTAGTCATAGTCATTTGTCACATTTTCAGGAATAATCGAGTGAAAGTTATGAAACCTTTTAAGTACAAAGGTTACAATGTTGGCTGAGGTAACTACCTCCACCTGAAGTAATTGTCCCACCTAAAAACCATTAAAATCGGACTCGGAGCGAGTAAAATAAAGGAAGTTGAGTGCTGAAAGTGGTCAAATAAAGGGTGACCCAAAATTTACGCAAGAAGTAATTTTGATAGAAAACACAGGTTCTTAAGTAAAAATTATAAATGATTTATTGATTCATAGAGTATACCGTATAGGGTTATGTGTGGAATAGCATATCGGGTAAATGACCTCCACGGCTTTGCTGGCACATACGCACTCTTTTTTCGAAATTTTCCATAACCATTTTGCATAAATGTGGCTGAATTTCATTGATACAGTACTCAAGGCGTGGGTTGACGTGGCATAAACCTTAAACTTCAAAAAACCCCAAAGAAAAAGTCCAACTCATGCAGTAATTGAATTGTTTCTCGAGCTGTATGGCATGTGGCACCGTCTTATTGAAACCACATGTCGTCCACATACATATCTTATAATTTAGGCACAAAAAACTGGATTATCATATCGCAATAGCGAGCACCATTAACTGTTCTTACCTGACCAGCCGCATTTTGAAAGAAGAATGGTCCGATGATCCTTCTAGCCCAAAATCCGCACCAAACAGTGACACGTTGTGGATGCATTTGTTTCTCAACAATCACTCGTAGATTTTCTGAACCCCAAATTCAAAATCGCTGAAGATGATTTTGTTTGAAAAATCAACATCGACTTGTTGTTGTTCCATAATCCATTCAATGAACTCTCTTCACTGTGCGTGGTCAGTAGGCTTCAGTTCTTGAGTCAATTGCACTTTGTATGCATGAAGTTAAAATCTTTCGTGAGAATATGCTGTAGAGAGCTTCTCGAAATATCCAATTCTTTACCACGGTGCCGAATAGATATTCCTAGACTCTCAACAACACTCTCCCGAACTGTTTCGATGTTTTGTGTTGAACGACTTTTTGAAGGACGGCCAGAGTGTCTAAGATCATTAATTGATCCAGTCTCCATGAATTTTTGAATTAATCTCTTCACAGCTGATGAAGTTAAATCACTATTCCGAACATATTTTGTACAAAATTGCGAACTGTAGTTGCTAAACCTTTATTATTTTTAAAATATTGCTCAACAATGAAAACGCGTTGTTCTGCGCGTTCGTTGTACTGTCAGCTGTCTTTTTTTTTTTAGTTGGCAACAATTTACCGCACAAATGACTTAAATTTCAAATCTTGCGTGAATTTTGAGACACCCTTAGCTCGCCAGTACGATACTATTGCCTTCTTGTTCTAGTTTAGATGTCCAACATTAAATTTCTTCTTCGGGGCATCGCACTTGTGTATTTTCGTTTGATACGTGAGTTTTGAGATAGTGCTGTTTCGCATTCAAAAACTAGTTTTGAATTTGACAACAAAGATTTGCCAGGGTTTAGCGCCGACTATAGAGCGGAAGTTTAATTCAAGCCCATGAACTTTTTAAAATTTTACTTAAAATAATTAGGTGCGCAGATATTACAAAAAAAATATATTACGCAAAAGTTTCAAATGCATCGTATAGCCATCTGGTTTTATGTACTTGCGTATACATTTCATATCACGCCTACATAGGCTTTCTGTATGTCATCCAGACTCTAAGCACTTCGGTGGTACCTACCTCCTTGCAGAGCAATGGTGATTATATTTACCAGAATCCATTACCAATTCCCTTGAAATTACCTTTTCGGACACACCTCTCGCACAATACCATAAAAACCGCGAGTATATCCCAAAATACGTTCCCTTCCCATAAACCAATTCATTTTGAACTCCGTACTGTGTGTGTACATGACACATATCCTACTTAAATATGGTGTCTAGCAAAGACATAGCAATGTTCTACCCTCATTGTCGATTCCAGGAATTGCGGTCGCGAAAATTTCTGTCGGCCAACCCAACAAACAACACGCCATGCACAGAGGGCAATGCAAAAAGTATCTAAAACTAAAAAACTGAAAAAAAAAAAACACCAACTTCAACGACAGTAAAAATAATAAAATAAAAATGTTCTCTTTTTTTTGGCGATCGTATGGAACCATTAAAACCGACACCGTGCACAGGAACCCATCATACACATGGTTGCCAGCCGTCCTCGACTTCCATCAGCAACAACAAAAAAATACAAAAAAGCGAGGCCCAAAAAAGATACAAACCAGCGAAGGGAAAAAAAGGAAATTAACAAAGCGAATAATAAAATTAGGAAAGTTTTTGGCAACATTTTCGGTTGGCAGGGAGGAGGGCAGCAAAACAGTCAAGAGACCGGTCCTGGTGCCAGCGCGCACGATTTGGCCTTGAATTGAACGCAGTTGTTTATGGCCATTTATGCTTGGAATATGGCGTGCTCCATATTTTGCCCAATGCGCTGCCACTGGGAATTGCGGCGAAGAGGTGGTTGGGGGCAGGACACGATCTGACGGTCTTAGGTACGCGTTAGACTTGCAATGACTTAGAAAAAGGATTGCGTTATTTTTAGAAATTTCGTTTGTCCGTGTTTTCCTTTCTTTTTTTTTCGTCGGTTTCTATTCCGTACTCTGCACAGTGAAAGACGAGGACTGCGGCGGCGGCGATGCCAGTGTTAATGTCTGGCGGTATACGAGTATGTGCAGAAGAGGAAGCGGCATATGTGGTCTGTGTCGGTGCTTGCAATTCGCAACCACAAAGCATTAGGGAATCTATTTCTTTGGATTTTTTTTTTTTTTTTTTGCGTATATCCTCCTGGGTCATGTTAATGTTTAAAGGATGTTCTGCGTTTAATTATAATGTTTGTGTGGTGTGGCTCGATTCTCATTTGGGATGGTTGATGGTGATGATGATTCGAATGGGCTTGCGGGAGACTGCCTTGCAAATAGGTTTTGGTTATTTTTTTGTTGGCAAAGGTGTCTGCTAGTTTCTGGAATAAATTAGATTTCAATGATTTTGATCTTCGTCGTTTTCCTGTGAAATCGACGGATGTTGTGGAATAGAACGAAAGGAAGAAATAGTTAAATGTGTTGTAGTTATGTGGGCCACGTATTTGCAGTGGAATTCGAATTGGAGATCCGACCCAATGACATCTGCGTTCCACTTAATTACTTATTTAGCAGCCACTGCCGTCTGGAATTAGTACAATATTTTAAAAGGCAACATACTCTGTTCTCTTCCTATCCTAGTAGATGCCTATTTAAGAACTACTAAATGAATATCTAAACAATATTTGATATACGGAAGGTCATGACATACCACGTTTTAGAAAATGGATCCAACAATTTGTTTAATTTAACGAATTTGTCAAAATTGTCTGAGTTTTAGCAGATAAATAGCATATATGTAGGTGCAAGTACGTGCTACTTTAATTTATTTTTGTAGACGCTTTTGTGCCGTATAAAGTGTAAGGTCTTTCGTTACCTTTTCTGAATAATTAATGCAAACTATCCTCATATACCTTTTTGAGGGTATAAAGACATACTCTAGATCTTTTTATTATAACGAGAAAGTGATCCTATTAAAGGATTTTCGTCAATCCAACTTAAGCTCCTCCAAAACTCGTCATACCCGTCAACGTATAAAACATTCCGCAGACGATCAATTCTATTGACACATCACATGTATCCGACAAAAAAGATACTACGGTATACTCGTATTCCCAGAAATTATCTTCATCCGACCATAATTGCAAAATACAATTTATTACACTTCATGAACACCCAGTTATGCGGTCACCCACAACAACGCTTCTCATTTTTGTTTCCATTTGCCCATCCATTGTCCGCAATTTGGCATCGCATTTTTTTACCTGTAATTTACCATCGAAAAAAATCTCTCATGGTCCAGCAGCGACCAAAATTATATGAATCACTTGCCCGCGCAATGAAATTCTCGGCATTGTTTCTAGAGAAACACCACAGTCTTGGGTCTCCTCTCTATGACAATCAGAATCCTCCTCGATCAGCTACAAATCATTTACCAGCGATTTGACATTGAATCCGATGATAGCTGCGGGTACGGATTTCAAGGGGATTCCGTTCTTGTTAGTCGTTTTGCACTTTTCGACTTCAGGTAGGTAATTCCTCGAAATAATCGGCTTCGCTTTTTGACTCTGTGCACTCTGTGTGTAGTGTATTCTCTGTCTAAGACAGAAATGATGTCATCTGTGATGTTGCTTTGTGAATTTCGCGCGTGTAATTCTAATGCAAGGCACATGAGGAGTTTTGTAGGAAGGCAAATCAACTCAAGAGGAAGTCAGCTACATGAGGAGTGGAATATTTTTTTTATTTTCTCCATGTGGGAATTTATTAATTTCCCGCGCAGACAGAGAGAGTAATTTTTATCGGGAAATGACGTTTGTGTCCCACATTTGAGTTTACTGCGAAAGTTTATTGCCAATAATTAGAAACTGTGTACACTACTTAAGCAAAAGATAAATCAAACGCTATTAGTGGACATGTTTATGTTTTTATGAATGTGTCGAGTGGTACTGTCATAAAATTTAAACGTCATAGTCCTGTGAACTGGTTTGTTTACAAGCCTATTAAGATTAGGTGGGGTTTTTATTATTTCAAAAATATAGTATACACGCTCTGTGTTCAGTCAGAAGAATAGAGGGGAGAACATATAGAATTAATGTCAGGATACAACATTTCTAAAATACCGCAGGTATCTACGAGGGTGTGTCAACAAGTCCCTGAAAATTGTCAAGAATCGTCTTTCAAAAGAACGCACCCAAATTTTCAGACAGATCTGTCAAATAGTTTTGTTGTGGCAGCCATTTTATATAGACGCCTACTAGCATTTTCGTTAAAATGGAAAAATGTGAATTTCTAGTCCTCATTAAACACTATTTTTTGAGAGAAAAAACTATCACGCAAACTAAACAAAAGCTTGACAAATATTATGGGACCTCTTCACCATCGATTGGAACCATTCATCACTGGTTTACTCAATTTAGGTTCGGTCATTCAAACACAAGTGACGCCGAACGTTCCAATTGAGGTCACCACACCAGAAATGGTCGACAAAATCCATGGTTTGATAATGGACGATCGGCGAGTGGAAGTGCGCGAGTTTGAAGAGGCCACAGGCTTATCACATGGCTCAGTGATTTCGATTTTACATAAATATTTGAACATGAAAAAACTTTCCGCAAGACGGGTGCCGCGTTTGTTTACAATCGACAACAAACGCATTCGTTTGACAACTTCAAAGGTGTGTTTGGCAATACCTCGAAGCACATAATATTGAAACAGAGTTTGTGGCTGAATTTTCTTGATACAGCGCTCAATTTACTCCTTCAATACGTGGGTGTTCGTGGGCTTGTTGGCAAAAACCTCAAACTTCAAGAAACCACAAAGAGAAAACTCCAACGGCCTTAAATCGCATGATCTGGGCGGCCAATTCTGATCACCAAAACAGAAAATTATACGACCAGAAAATGACTCATGCATTAATTGAATTATTTCTCGAGCTGTCTCGTTGAAGCATCCATATCTTGCTATTTAGGCACGAAAAACTGTCGTGATAATGAGCACCATTAACTGTTATTGCCTGACCAGCCGCATTTTGAAAGAAGAATGGTCCGATGATGCTTCTAGCCCAAAATCCGTACCAAACAGTAACACGTTGTGGATGTATTTGTTTCTCAACAATTACTGGTGGATTTTCTGAAGCACAAATTCGACAATTTTGACGATTAACAAAGCCATCAAGATGAAAATGAGACTCATCGATGATTTTGTTTGAAAAATCAGCATCGACTTGTTATTGTGAGATTACACTGTAGAGAGCTTCTCGAAATGTTCAATTCTTGACCAAGGTGCCGAATAGATGTTCCTAGACTCTCAATAACACTCTCACGATCTGCTTCGATATTTTGTGTTGAACGACTTTTGAAAAGACGGCCAGAGTGTCTAAGATCAGTAATTGATCCAGTCTCCCTGAATTTTTGAATTAATCTCTTCACAATTAAATCACTATTCCGACCATATTTTGTACGAAAATTGCGAACAGTAGCTGCCAAACCTTCACTATTTTTTAAAATATTGCTATAGCACTCCATTTTGAAAAACCGTGAACTGTCAGTTGTCAGGTTTTTTTTTATTTTTATTTTTTTCTTGTTGGCAACACTTTACCGCACAAATGATGCAAAATTCAAATCTTGCGTGAATTTTGGGATACGTTTTATATTGAGCCAATGGCGGTTACAAAGCAATAACTTATTCCCAAGAAAAAGTTAGTTTACGAGTAAGTTGGATGTTAAACGACTAACAAAGGTAGGTAAGTAAAAATACCATTTCTCGATAGGTGTTAGAATTTTAAGACAGTTAAAACTTTTTTTCTGGCCTCTAGTTGTGACATCAAATAGGTGAATCACTATCCAGTCTAAGATCGCTGGTCCAAAGGGAATATTTTAAAATAGGTTCAAGGTACAATCACACCACTTTCATTAAAAAATATTACTCGTATATGATATTTGTTCATAGTTTCATAAACAATTCCAACAAAAACTTCATAAAGCAATAGAATTCATGAATCATTTTATTTAACAGAACCACTTTTTCGATTTTTCTCAACCACTCACGTAAGCAAACTTTCGAAGACAACCCGCAGAGGTGGGTATTTTCTCTTTTCTTATTTTTTATGAAAATGCCCAAATCCCAAAGCACTCAGATTCGATTTTACGATCCATCGTACTACCAGAAACTCATTTTTCTTACTGGTTGGAGAAGCTAAGATTTTGCTCGTTTCTCTTTTATTCGCGGTGGTTGTTGGTGGCTGTTCCCCATTGGGGCTTGAATCTGCACAGTTAGTGTCACAAGAAAACATAGAATTGGGCATAATCAGTAACAAGAGTAATCAATTACTCAAACAATTACTCTAATTAAAATTACAAAGTAATAGAATTACTTGGTAATCAAGATTAAGTAATCGTAATTACGTAGTAATTGCAGAGTTGATAAGATGTAATTTTGATTTTAGGTAATTAGTAATTAATTTCTTTGATTACTATTGTTCTGACAATTTAGTGCAGTATGGTTCTATGATTGTGGTTTCGCTAATATTCACTTAGCCGACTTTAATGAGGTTGCAAGTGTAATTCTTAGGGACGAAATAAGTCAGAAACACTCCTTTTTCACTCATCCTAGACAGGTCCAACAACAATCGATTATGATTACAATTACAAACTACCATAATTGTAAAAAGATGTACCTGCTAGACTAACTAGCAGAAAAACTGATTGGGAAGGCTTTAAAAAAGACGTTGAAGAACATATCGAACTGAGAGTATCACTTAGGACGTCTTCTGAACTCGAAATCGAAGTTGATCGTTTTGTTGAAGTTCTGTGGCGCGCCGCGTGGAAAAATACTCCCTATGAAAAGAAAACGCCGATCAATCATGCCCAAAAATATCCACCGGAAATAAAAGAAATGGTAAGGGAGAAGAAAAAAGGCAACAAACTCGTGCTCCGCAACATAAATCGCATTTAAATCGCTTGTGTAACTTGTTAAAAAAGGTCATTATTGATTTTAAAAATCGGACAATACAAACCAGCATGGAAAGCTTAACAGCGGAAAAAGATTCCAATTATTCGCTCTGGAAAGCTATAAAAGGTATTAAAAAACCAAAAATACAGCGGCCCCAATCATGAAAAATGACAACGAATGGACTAAGAATGATAAAAACAAAGCAAAAGTCTTTGCCGCCCATTTAGAAGAAACATTTAAACCATTTGATGGACAAGCGCTTGTTGAAAATGATAATGCGTCGGATATAGCACTTCACAATTACACAGTAAGAAATACAAGTCTGACCGAACTTCAACAAGAAATAAAGAAACTGAAACCGAATAAATCTCCTGGATATGACCTAATCACAGGAGAGCTTCTTAAATCGTTACCTAGAAAAGCGTTAGTTAAGTTCCTCTACATTATAAACGCAGCGATAAGACTAGAATATGTTTCGAATCAATGGAAAGTCGCGGAAGTAATAATGATTCTGAAGCCAGGAAAACCGCCGAATGATAAAAAATCGTATAGACCTATTTCGCTGCTGCCTATCGAAAGAATAGTACTTAAGCGATTACAGGCGGTTATAGAAGAAAGATCTCTTATTCCCAATCACCAGTTTGGGTTTAGAACCAAGCACTCAACAATAGACCAAGTGCATAGAATAACTGATTTAATTGAGAAAGCTTACGAAGAAAAAAAGATTTGCTCCAGCGTATTCCTTGATGTTTCTCAAGCTTTTGACAAGGTCTGGCATGAAGGATTGAAATATGAATTACGACAAGTTCTGCCGGAACACTTATATAATATTCTGGAAAAATACTTGACGAATTGACTTTTCCGAGTCAAACACGGAAATGAATATTCAGAATTTAAAGAAATAAGGGCTGGGGTGCCACAGGGAAGTGTCCTTGGACCGCTTTTGTACCTATTATATACTCGCGATATACCGCAAGAAGAAGGCACCGTCTTAGCTACATTTGCCGACGATACTGCCATCCTGGCAACGGGTAAAACGTTCGAAGAAACGACTGAAAAATTGCAAGAAGCATTGAATAAAGTAAATGAATGGACAAAGATTTGGCGACTAGCATTAAACGAAAACAAATCTGTTCATGTCAATTTTACTTATAAGAAAATAAATAATTTGCCCATCTTTTCAAACTCGGTTCAAATTCCGTTTGCAAACGAGGCTAAGTATCTTGGAATGACACTTGATGCTAAGCTGAAGTGGAAATCGCACGTGAAGAAAAAACATAAAGAACTAGAAATCAAATACAGAGAAATGTACTGGTTACTTGGAAAATATTCCAAGCTTAATGTAGAGAACAAACTGCTTTTATACAAGCAAGTGCTAAAGCCGATATGGACATATGGAATACAACTCCGGGGTTGTACCAAAATAAGTAATGTCAGTATTTTACAAACTTTTGAAAATAAAGTGCTAAGATCAATAGTTAATGCACTGTGGTTTATTAGAAATAGCGATATCCATAGAGATTTAGGAACAGTCGAACATGAAATCAAAAACTTCGCGCGTAAGCATAAAGACAGTTTACAAGGACAGGTTAACAATGAAGTCTTTCGAATTCTAGATGAGAGGAATCTACTGCGTCGTGTACAAAGGACTAAACCTTTCGAAGAAACCGCGTCTAATTTGCGGAACAAGCAGGAACTGCTGGATAAGTAAAAACTTAGTTGTAGTAATCACAGAAATTTATCACGAAGGGAGGTTTTTTTAGTGAGTAAAAATCTCACACTACTATGAGCACGCGCTATCGATCCTCATAGTGTCTTCATGAAGATTTTTTACCTACCCTCGGGGAAAAAAAAATTATTTTAATTTTCTATGATTATCGATTATTTCGGAAGATTACAAAAATTAATCGTAATTTACGAAGTATAATAGAGTACATTTTGTAATCATGTAATCGATAATTCGATGTCCGATTAGCCGACGCTTCCCTTTTTTATCTTATTTAATTTTGAAATATTGGAACAGAAAATTAGTGTTTCTTACAAGAAAAAAAAAAGGAAGTAAAGAGTCAAAAAACTTTAAATGAGAATACAGAAGTAACAAACTGAGTTAAAACTCTACAAATACAATACAACAGCACTGATATCTCCAAAAAAACACACTACTACCAATATTCCTGAGATATACTCGAAAGATTCTCTATTTAGTTTGAAGGAAACACGGTTAATGTCCCGTATATGGAATGGTACTTTGTTGACGGCTTTTGATTATCGAATAGAGACTACTCGTATGGTAGGATTCGGGAACATTAGGACTCGAGGACTTATCACCTCTAGGAGTGAATGTGTTCGAAAAATGAGATTCTTAAACTAGAGAATGGCTTCATGCTATACAAGCTGAGTTTTTAAAATAATGACTTCGTGTTATTCGAAATTGTAGAGGACGGAGGGGGATATTCTTTGCTCACGTTTAATTTCCTTGATTTAGATGATATGAAACAAATGTATCTTTTATTAGATGATAATGCACAAATTGGGTAAAACAATAATTATATTTCACATAAATACTGTTTTTCGTAAACTTTACTATTTTGAAGGTATCCAAGGAGCAAGGTTTAAAGTAAATTTGTGTGTACCTATATATGGGACAAACTTGCATGTTGTATGAATTCAAAGAGCCTGTTTCACTCAATCCTCGAACTGCAACTGCCTCAACAGTTAAGAGATTCGAGCTCGAGGCCCAGTATTGCAGGATGGGGAAAATACATATACAGCGCAGTATAAACCGTGATCAACGTCCTTGCCTGGGACCGTGTACAGAATAACGAAGTAGCTGATACGAGTAGGTATCGACGGTTTTTTGCTAATAGCTTGTGAAAATAAACTCAGAAAACGGAAGGAATACTTTGCTGCTGTACTAAACTGTTGAAGCGACGGATTCATTGTTCTTAACTCAAATGACCTATCCGAAGCCGTAAAAATCCGAATTTGCACTGGGCTTCCAAGTAGTACTGAGATTTTACCAGCGCTCAAACTACTCATGGAGAATGAAGCAGTGGAACTTGATGGTATCCCTTGCAGGTCATCGTAGAGCAATGTATCGATTATAGTTCTCTGCTTCGCCTGCTATTTATCAACTTCAGGAAAGCCTTCAACATTTTGAACAGAGATTTCATATAGTGTTCCTCACGCAAGTGAGGTATCCCGAAAAAAAGTTCGTCGATAGTGGGATGAAACTCTTTTTCAGCATAGACTATTTCGTTCCAATACGCCATTGTCATTCGTAAGCTCTTTCATACACAAATGTCTTTGTATTATCTTAAGGATTTTCTAACCGAATAGTATCTCAAACTAATAGTTTAAAGAGTGAACGGGTCAGAAATCTATAGACACCACAATTGAACGATGGAAGGTATGAATAAATTCGTCACACCTTATAACGCGAAGAAAATTCCGTTTTTTTTTTATATAATTTGCACGTGTCAAAGGAGATAAGGGGATACCCTTACACTAATTTTAGAATATGGGCGTTTTTTTGTGGAAAGGGGAAGAGACAGAGAGAAAGACAGATTGGTGTAGTTAGTAGGTTTGAAACTCAGGTGGTATTAAGTTTCAGTGAATTCCAAGGATAACTGGGGAGTATTTTTCTTTTACTGTTATTGTCGTTGCTTATGATTCACAGTATTTTTTTCCGTCCTCCTGATGTCATCATCACGATTAAGTTGCATTTTAACCACTGCCAGTGTTATGCCTTCGCAGTATAGTTGACATAAGCTTTCGCAATTGATCGACATTTTTATTTATTTCATACGAAATAAATAGATGATTCTTTACATCAGGATTCGAACCGCGAACAAGCGATGATGTTAACACTATACCACGGCAACCCCGTTGGAAAATATGCCATGCGGTGGAATTTAATTGCTCGATCCAGCAGAAAAGTGGGGCATTCACAGTTGAAAAGGGATCGAGGGAATTAGTTAGAGAGAGTTGAAACACGTTTCAGAAGTCCACACATGATGGCGCATATGCGCTACCACCTCGAGAGTGGTAATGGGACATAAGTTGGAAAGTAGTAAGCTTGAGATGCAAAAGAAGGTCAGCACCTTCAGGTCTGAGTATGGTGCTGCAAATAAAAAGCATTTGACTCAACACACTTTTTGTATACTAGTCGTGCATTTTGTCTACTACTATTACTACTCCGATATTTTACAAATTTACCCTATTCACAGGCAAAAACTGTGCCAAAACAAACAAAAACTGTTGAACGTCAGTTCTACAAACTTTTCCTTACACTTAATGGAAACAAAAGTCCATTTATTTTCTTCACAGACCAATAAAATTACGAAAAACAATTCAAATTTAAAAATTCACTATACGCACGATGACTATATAGAAAAATCTAAATACCGAAGGACTATAATAAAATTTACGAATACTCATGACAGCTTAGTCTTGGTGTCTTGATACCATTTGACATCGCTTTGTCTGTCGTCATTGAGGTCTGTTTTTTTATAGTCACAGATTTAGATTATTGTTACGTTGATGTTTTCTCCTTTTCTCACTGATGGAATTTTTGTATATTGCATCCTAGTTATGCCAAGTTCAAAGCCACGAAGATCCATCTTAATTGACAACAATGGCCTCCTCATATTAGATTTAATTTCTCTAAGAAAGTATGAATGAAAATATTTAACAAAGCATATACTTTGTGAGGAAAATATAAATGTTTTATTGATAATATAAAATGGAATGTTAAAAAAATGATACGTAAAAAATAGCTAATAATATAATTAATGAATATTTAAGAAATTATTATTAATTATAAATTTGTTGATGCTGCTCATCATATGATGCTCGATGTTTTTTGACAGTTTTGTTTCGTATTCTTGGCGATTTCATTCAACTTCTTAATGTTGTCCACATAGTAGTAAAGTTTCATCCTGTAGTTGACGTTTTAGATAAGAAAAGCCTCGTGTAGTGAACATCGGGAAAGGAGTTATTTTACATTTTAAAGAAAGAGTGCAACCTGCAGTTGTTTGTGACGTTTTTTTTAGTTCAGCTCCCACGGAAATATATTGGAGCATCGGATGGAATTCCCATATTGGGGAGACATTCTCGATGATTATTTTGCTTTCGATAAAGTGCGACATGTTTTAGAGTGGTGTTTTTCTCGTCAGGTAAATTAAAATTTGTCCTAGTTTCTTAGATTTTTTTTTACCGGGCGAGTCCAGTAGTGAAACAGATTGTTGAAAAGTGATTTAAATTTTAACTTAGTTTTATTGGTACCATATACCTAGGTGCATATATAGTATCTACCAACTGCAGAAATAATATTCGACAGGTCTTAACCCTTTGGAGCCATAGCTCTTACAAACTTTGTCTTTTGTAAAATGAAAATAAAACAATCTTTGAAAATAAACAACACTACATAATGAAAAAGCAATAATAAAATTGTGTTATCATCGATGTCATCTATTACCTTACATACTCGTATATTATATACGTAGTTGTAGTAACTGGTGGGCCATCTGCTGGCTTTTTTTTAAATTACATGTCATTTTGACACTGACAGCTCTTTTGTGCTCAAAAAATTAACAGAATGACATATCCTCGAGGTACGAATTGAAACGATTTACGCTTGAATAACGTTGGGAAATATTGAAAGCTTATTTCCAAAGTGAGTACTGTGTTACCGAAACAGTGTGAATTTTGAAAAGAAATTCCGGTCGAAATAATGCACCAACCGTGCCTGCTGTACTCAAGTTTGTGGAGAAAGATCGTTAGATTAGTATGCTAATTTATAACAGAAGTTATCCTCGTATTCGTCACATCTTTCTTCGAAGATAAAAATGGCATCAACGTTACGGTCAACGGAGAGCGCTACAGAGGCACGATAAACAATTTTTTTTCATTCAGAAACTGAGGAAATGAACTTGGACGATCTTTGATTCCAGCTAGATGGCGCTACGTGCCATACAAGCTGTCAAACAATCGATCAATCAGCCGTTTTGGTAATGTTGCTTGATCTCTGCGGAGGCAAGTTCAAGCACTTAAGCACAATATTAGTCGAGTTATTCGTGAAATAGATCTCCGAACCATCGAAAATATACTACAAAATTCGGTCGACAGGATGGACTACTGCGAAGCCAGCCGCGGAAGCCATTTAAATGAAATTATTTTCCGTAAATCATCGTAAAGTGTGCTTCAGTAAAGCAAAAAACTTTGGAAAATGTTAAATGGACTTTTTTATAGCAATTTTAACAAGAAACCAACAGATGGGATCAGTATCGAAAGCTAAGTCGATCTAGTCACATCCCTTCTTCTGTCACCACTTTTTGGGCTTTAAGTTTTAAGCTAACCTGGACCCGAAGATGTACATGTGTAAACAATTTTTTTTTGGGATTTTCAAAACAAAACTTGTTCAACATTTTACTAGAAATTGGAATCATCGCCTTAAAAACATTTAAATTCTCTACAATTCATACCACGCCCACTTGTTGGGGGCGTTTAAACAAAATATTTTCTTTTCCTTTTTAAAGCTATTTACGTTGAGGGAATCCGTGGATTTGGATAGCATGAGCACTCGTACTCTGAATAAAAGGATATCACTGCACTTGAATTAAAAATGTTAGAACCCTTAAAACACTTTATTGAGGATGAGTTAGAAGATGAGGGATAAAGGCTAGGATTCGGCTATTATGGGTTAATATCGTAAGGAGAGTGGGCGGATTGTCCAAGGACAGGATATACACTGAACGTGAATAGAGCATATTTTCTACCCTCCTTTTTTAAAATTTGATGGGATATTTTGAATCGGACATATTTTGATTACTTACTTTAATTTAAATGGCGCTTACAATCCGGGTGGACTTGAGCCTCAACCAACATGCCTCTCCAGCCAGCTCGAGCCTTAGGTAGCTGCCTCTAGTTTTGTACACCGAGTTGGTTGAGATCCCCTCCCACTGTGCCCCCCATTTTAGGTAAGGTATTCCTCTGCCGCGTTGTCCCTTTGGAGTGGATTAAAAGATTCTCCGGGCTAGAGCGCTGGTATTCATATGCTGTATAAATCTTAGCCATCTTAACCGGTGAATTCGAATCTTCTTGACTAGGTCCAAATCGCTGTCAATCCTGTACAGCTCTTCACTGAACCTTCTCCTCTATTCTCTGATGATACAAACCGGAGATCACACGGAGACAATTTCCAATGTCCAAGGTGCTGTTCATCGATTTTGAGAAGGCGTTCGATAGTGTTAACAGGGAGTTTATTTGGCGCGCCTTACGCAGGAGAGGTATTCCTGATAAATTAATTGCTACTGACAAAGCTACTTACGAAGGGTCCAAATGTCACGTTCTGCACAGAGGAAGGTTGTCTGAGGAATTTGAGATCCAAAGTGGGGTAAGACAAGGCTGCATTCTTTCACCAATACTATTCCTATTGGTGATGAGCGATGTGCTTCGTGCAGCTTTGTCGACGGGAAACGGAGGAATTCGATGGACTCTCACATCCCAACTTAAACATCTCGACTACGCTGACTTACTCTCTCATAGAATTATGGACCTCCACCAAATTACAGCAGATGTGGAGAGGGAGGCTGGCGTCTTCGGGCTGAAAATTAATACCGCAAAAACTAAAATTATCAGTCTTGGAATGAACTCATCGGCTCAAATATGCATTGCTGGACAACCGGTAGAGAGAGTATAGGATTTCCAGTATCTTGGGAGTATTGTCTCGACCGATGGTGGAATCGAACTAGATATAGCCAACAGAATCGCTAAAGCAAAGACCGCTTTCGGGATGTTGTCCAAAATATGGCGAAGCAATGCAATCAGTTTGAACACCAAGCTAAGACTGTTCCGCTCCAACGTTGAATCCGTGCTGTTATATGGATGCAGCACGTGGAGAGTGACCACCGCTATCACCAGAAAGCTGCAAACGTTCGTTAATAGGTGCCTGCGCAACATCTTAAGGATTTTCTGGCCCAATCGTATCTCTAACGAACATCTTTACGAGAGAACGGATCAGGAACCAATAGGCACAACCATCCAACGACGGAAGTGGCAGTAGATTGGTCACACGCTCCGAAAGGGTGACAGCTCTATAGCGAACCATGCTATGCAATGGAACCCCTTAACTCAGGACGGCAGACCACCTGGTGGTCCAAGGAGAACATGGCGCAGAGCAGTCGAGAAGGAAGCACGGCAGTTGGGGAAAAGCTGGGGAGAGCTGAGACACATTGCCAGAAACCGTACACGATGGCGCGTAGGCGTAGTCGAGGCCCTAGGACCCACAAGGGGATATAGGACATAAGTAGTGTCCAAGGTGCCGATGTTGAGTGTCATTTCTTGTAAGCAGCATATATTTCGTTTTCATTCACCGCTAAAATCCATCTTTGCTGCTTCTACCGCAATACTTACAAATGTCCCACTGACAGCCCCCTGAGTTCTTCCGATTATGTGAATGCCATCGGCGTATGTAAGTAGTTGCACAGACTTTTGAAAGATTGTACCTCTGGTGTTGACTTGAGAAACAACTCGCATGAGATATTTTTGATTTACGGATATTTTAAGTTGGGGATATTTTGGTAAGTATAAGTGGATGCGAGAAACTAGACTAGATTCTGCATGGACCGTCAGCTCCATAATATCTTTTAAAACTTAAAAAATCTCCGATACATAATATGCCATGATTGCACTGCTTAGCTGCTTTATTAATTTTAAGAACCATCCGTGATCAAACCGTATTTACAATATCAAGAGTAAGTTAGTGTGGGTGGTTTTGGAACACTGCGTTATATTATTTTCGAGTGGTTAGTTGACCTCTACACTCCCTCTACGTCAACGCATCCCACTTCAGATTTGGAAGTTCCAGGCTCTTCCATAATAATAAAAGAAACGCTGCAGATGTTTTCAATTCTGCGGTATGTCGAGCAGTCACATGCTAAACTCCCCCCAATTCGTCTTCTCTTTCGATTTTTTGGTGGAATGGTGGGCAATTTTCCATTCATGTAAATTGTGTTGTCCTGATATAAATTCGTTCTCCAAAAAATCCATTGTTTACATTTGAGATTCAGTCATTTAAGAATGGTTGGTGCGGCTGATTTGTTGACATAAAATTGTTAATTATGAATTAATAGTGATGGCCGTTAGAGTTTAAGTGCGCGATTAATGAGAGGGAGACTCAAGGTTCGAGTCCCAAAAAATACTAAAAAGTTTTTGCACGGTCCCACCTCTCGCAAAATTCTGACAGACATCTGAGAGTAAATTGTCATGAGAATCTTCTCTCAATCGAAAAAATTGCCCTTCGGAAACGGTAGGTCCCTCCCATTCGTGTGTTTCGCACAACAGGAATGACAGCGAGAACTAGGTCAGGCTCTATATGCGCTGTTAGCGCCGAAATATTTATATACTCGTACATATATTTTTGTGTTATACGAGTATATTAAAATGTCGATACAAAATTCATGTGCCGCAGGATAAGAATAATTGGTGTACCGTCGTAGATACCTCGACTATAGCAGTGTTGGTCTGGCGATGTCAAAATTCATATTTGTTGATTCTGCAGATATGCAATAAGATAGTCGGCTTAAGTATGTTATGACATAATTATGTTATGACATCATTATGCCTTGACATTAATATGTTATGACATAGTGATGTTAACATTGGACCAAATGGATATATCAGGTTCCCTGACACAGATGAAGTGTGAAAAAAATCTAAGTTTTATAAATCTCATTGTGAACCCGCCATCATACTTACGAGTAAAATTGTTATAAATCAAAAGCCCTTTCACCATGACTAGTTGCGTAATTTTTGGAAGGCGAATTGTCATAATATTTACGCTCAAGGCCAAGTCTTCTTCTAAAAAAAGAAGCCAACTTAATTATTTTTTTCTAAAAATAACTCATTGCACAACAAGATACGAGTTAAATTTATTTCTTGCAATGAAAGTATCTGCTTTCTTATAAATTAGCATACGCACTTCACTTGAATTTCCACTTAAAAAGAAAGAAAAAAAAGAAGCAACTTGTTGTCCATTATTGCTTCAATTGATCAAAACAGCAAACATAAAGACGCAACCGCGACATTGTCGGGCGGTTATACAAAGATGTGCGGTGAATGCATGACCAGGCGCAAGACATCTTCGTCGTGGTCCTCGTAGACAAATCGGTATGTTGACGAAATTTTAAATTACGCTGAAGAGAACAAGCTTGAGTTATTTTTTTTTTTTTTCTTTCCTCTGATGTACACTAATTGAATTATAATTTCTGCGAAATGTTCTATGAATGTTCTTTGATTGCTTCATAACCCCACGCGATTTGACCGACAAGTAGCGTGGTGCGGCTTGTTTTGCTGGAATTCACATTTTATTCAATTTGTCAGACAAATGGCCGAAAGTTATTGAATATTGTTAAATAATATGACCATGCACAGAATATTTGATGTCTGTCGGTCTGTCGCATTCGCTGGTAAATGGTAATTGTTCTGTTGGCAAGTGATTTACTTTGCCATTAAGACAAATTTGGTATGAGCCTGGGGTATGTTATGATTGATTTGAAAAGAATAACGTTTGTAATTATAATTTTTAATACATTGCAATGGCAGAAGCTAATAGAAATGTCTGTACTTGGGGGGTAAAAGATATGCAAGAAATAAGTTTTTAACGTTGGTTTTGAAGGACAGAGAAGAAGAAGGAGAAAAGCATGTGAATACCTAGTCAAGTCATAAATACTGGTACACGCATTTTCGGCGATCAAATAAAAAGAAACAAGTATTTAATTGATTATTTAGGAAACAATATTTAAACAATCTACGAGTATTCGAAATGGCCGTCATTTGTATTTATGCAGGCCTTGAATCGCTCTAGCACTTCATTGGTCCATTGGAAAATTGTTCTAATAAGTGCTCGCTTCACGGACTCAATATTTAGGTGTCGAGTAGAACAAGCTATCGCCTCTAAAATAAACCACAGCTTATAATCGAAAAGATTGGAGTCTGGACTACCTGGCGACCAATCGTCTGCTGCTATAGAATCCGGTACATTGTTTTTGGAGCCACCCTTGTGTCATGTTTGCCTTATGAGTCTTTTTGGAAAGTCGACTGGTTTTTTTTTTATCATTTGCACGTGCGAAAGGGGTTATGAACACCCTTATAATAATTTAAGACACGGGCGTATTGAGGAAAGGGAAAGAGACAGAGAGAAAGACAGATTGGTGTAGTTGGTTTGAAACTCAGCTGGTATTAAGTTTCAGTGAACTCTTTTTTGCTTTTGTCGTTGCTCTTGATTCACAGTATTTTTTTCCGTCATTCCTGATGTCATCATCACGATCAAGTTGCATTTTAGCCAAATGACCGCCCTACTGCCAGTGTTATGCCTTCGAAGTAGAGTTGACATAAGCTTTCGAAATTGATCGACATTTTTTTTATTTATTTCGTGCGAAATAAATAGATGATTATTGAGATCAGGATTCGAACAGTGAACCTGTAGCGTGACAAGCGATGATGTTAGCACTACACCATGGCCACCCTGGTTATTTAGAAATAATTGTTTTTTAAGTCCGAAACATCGGTTTGGTAGATTTTTGTCGATATTTTTACTTCCTTCTCGCAAAAATGAAGATCGGTAACGCCTTCGTAGCTGACTCCTCACCAAACCATCACAGATGCGGGATGATGGCTCCGTTCAACTTGCGGAATGACTTCTGATGCTTCTTTGCATAGACTCTCTCTCAGCATAAAGCTTTCGATCTTTCATTCCGTTTTTGCTTTTATTTGGCTATGAGTGAAAGGCCAGTGTGTCTTTTGAGTCACAAATCTTGTTTGATAATGCGAGACATGGATTTCTGCGATATCTTCATTTCGCGTGACAAAATTTTCTGCGTGTACCAGTATTTATGACACGACTAGGTGTAGCCTTAAATATAATGATTTTATGCATAGGTATGCGAAGATCAAGTACTGCGTTTGACCTCCCCAATGACAACACATCCGTAACATTCTTTGATCTGCGGATCTGCGAACGAATCCCATCGTGGGAAGGAATATTGTGTCAATTTTTCTTATTAATTTTTCAATTAACAGTTGTTGCATTGATAAATTACCCATACAAGCTCTTTTAAATTGAGTTTTTGATCGAAAGAAATATTTGTTCAAGAATTGCATAAAGAGGAAAACATAGGTACACAGGCAGGGACAGAACCTGCAATAGACTACCACCAATGCTCTAGCAACTGAGTTATCCATGTACAATATTAATAAAGTTGTCACCAAAGTCTGTTCTTTTCGAAAATACTAGGATTTTAGATCCCTTCGACCTTTTCAAAGTGAAGTGTATACAAGTTCTGCCAGTTTCCGATGTAAGCGCAGGAAAATCAACGTTTTCGACAATAACAAAGTCCTAATAAATTTCTTGAGTATCAGTTGGTAACTCTTAGATTCCAGCACCAGATATTAACAAACAACTGAGTATGCAATCTTATTTATTTTAGAATGGAGATTCCAAAATGTTGCCTTACATTGTGACCCACAGACTTCAGATATAAAGTTTGGAGTAAATCCATTCAGCTGTTTGGGCTGTAGTTAGTGTTAGACAGATGGACATAACTGCCAGATATGTGTATTATACCTAAATCCGATCAAGGAATTATTTGATTATTAGAGATTATACATATTAGCGATTGTGCATATCACTCAAACACCCTTCAAATTCGCGTACTCGGTTAAGTTGCCTTCCTTTGGGAGCTAGATATTCGGCAGTCATATCCTTCCTCCACACGTTAAGGTATTCAGCCGGTGTTGTTAGATAAGTTTTATAGAGCTCAGCGATAATGCATTCAAGCCCTGCCGACGTTTTTTGTTTTCATAGCGACAATTATTTTGTTCTTAGATACAACTTACTTACTTAAGATGGCGCTACAGTCCGGGTGAACGTAGGCCTCAGCTAAACAGCGTCTCCAGCCAGATCGATCTTGTGCTAGCCGCCTTCAATTTTGCACATGAAGTTGATTGAGGTCCCTTTCCGTTTGTATGCACCACCGTCCTTTATCTCGTCGTCCCTCCGGGATGCATTCGAAGACTTTCAGGGCCAAAGCATTAATGTCCATTCGGTTTAAATGTCCTAGCCATCTCAAGCGATGAATTCGAACTCTTCTGACTAGGTCGATGTCACTGTACAACCGGTATAGTTCGTTGTTGTATCTTCTCCTCCATTCTCCGTCGATACCAACGACGGTATCTTTCTTTCAAAAAAAATTCAAGGGTCCCCTTTGATAACGTCCATGTTTGTGCGCCGTATAGAAGGACTGGGATGACGAGGGCCTTATATTAAATCACCTTATTTATCTGTGAGAGGACTTTGCTACTAATTTGCCTTCTTAGCCCAAAGAAACAGCGGTTGGCAAGGGTGATTATTCTCTTGATCTCTGCTCTGGTGTCATTATTTGAATTTACAAGTAGACAAAGTCCATAACTATCTCAAAATTGTAGCCAATGTTGATTATTCTTTTCTGAAGACAGCATATATTTTGTTTTGCCCTCGTTAACCGCTAAACCCATTTTTGCTGCTTCTGTTTCAATACTCACGAAAGCACCACTAATAGCCCGAAACCTTCTTCGAATTATGTCAATGTCGTCGGCGTACACGAGTATTATTTCTTCTTTTTTGGATGTTAGCTTGATAATTTTGTACAATACTTTCAAATATGATGTTAAAGAAATCACATGACAGACAGTCCTTTTCTGACATAAAAAGCCTGTGTGATATTGTTATCGACCTTGATGGAGCAGCGTGCATTCTTCATCGTCATCTTGCATGGACTGCATCTGTTCTATGGTAGACTTTCCTGGCCTAAAACCACACAGATACGGGGACTAATCAGACAAAAAGCTTAAAGCGTTCACAAAATATGACAGATAGGATCTTATAAGCGATGTTGACGAGACTAATACCTCTTTAGTTGGAAGTTCCATTCGTCACGCATGCTTTCAGCCAACCACATCTTAGAGATGGGTTGATATATGCTCCAAACTAAATCACCCCCAGTTGCTTTAAATAGCTCAGCAGTTAGAGCGTCAACTCCCGCAGCCTTGTTAGATTTAAGCTTAGATGTTGCCATAATCACTCCACTTTTGGACTGAATTGTTGATCGTCATCATCCGGGTTGAATGGAACTTTCTGTCTGATAGCGACGTATTCTTTCCAAATTCTCAGCACTAACTGTGGCTCTACTACCATTATAGATTTCCTCTTTCCTCCCTACAGGATTCTTTCGGGCTTTGCCTTAGCGTGTACTTTTTACCTTCTGGTAAAACTTTCGATACCATCTCTCCATTGACTCGACCTCACGTTTTTCATATTCTTTCTTCTTCTTTCTTAGAAGCTGATGTATTTCCTTTCTCTTCGTAAGCTCCTCTCGTCACCCTATGCAGCGTCGCTTTATAAGCATCTTGGTGTGCAACGTGCGATTGGCGGCACCCTTCATCAAACCAGGGGTTTCTCTGTGGTGGATGCGAGAAACCCAGCAATTCAGAGGCGGCGTTCTCAATGGCTTGCTGGTAATGATGGCATTGCTCATCTGTCCCTAACGTTGATGGCATTGGACTTCTTGAGAGGCTCAGGGATATTCGATCAGCAAAGGCTCTAGCAGTCTCTTCCGATTGTCACCGTTGGATGTTAAATTGCTTCTTTGGTGTTGTGGTGTTTGGGATATCTGCATACGTACCTTAGTAGCAACAAGGTAGTGATCTGAATCAATATTAGCTGCTCGGAAGGTGTGAACATCCAAAATACTGTAGGAGTGCTCATAAAAGCTATCTTTGGTTATGTCGTCCTTATCCTCTATGGGGGCGTGAGCGCATGGCTGGTATTTTTGAATTTTGCCTTAATGCAGATTGTCATAATGTTCGCTCACATACCTGAAGCTCAAGATTTCTTTTCTAAGTAGGAAATGTCACAGTGTTCCATCCTCTTTTTAACCGGTCCATCCCTCTTTACTTCCTGGATGGCGGTTATGTCCGCTTTATAGTAATCTAAGGCCCCCGCTAATCGTTTGATCAGATTCTTAGTTAAAACCCTTAAGACAAATGGCCGGATATTCCGATGCATAGCCAGTAACTCGCCACGGAGATATGAGCACTGCCGTTATTGGATTAAGGGTTCATCCGCTACAATCTCTTTTTCAACACCCTGACTCAATATTGAAAACCCTTATTGACCTGATCTCCGAATATGTCGATGTAGCTCATATAAGGTGAGCACTAAATAGTTCGTCATAACTGCAACTATTGGCGCCACTCCATATACTCGTAGAGAATTCTTGCGCTGTCGCCTGGATCCAGCGCTTGTAGTTTGTCTTACATATTTTAGGCGAACGAGCAGACACAGTTTCAATTTAGCAAGAGTTGGTTTTGAACCTCTGATAGCTCAGCTCATCCTGGTTTTGGAGCATACTTCTATACAATGTGGTTAAAAACATTAAACAAGAGTAAATGATCCTTCCATCTTCTTACTGGAACCACATCACAAACCAACAAGGGACCATCCTAACCAATCGCCGGGTATTGACCAGATATGTCCATCTATCATTTGGTGACAATTCTTGTCATATCGAGCTACGTGCAGCGGGTACTAGTGGGACTCAAATTCTTTCCACCTGCTTTCGTGGCTGTAATGCGGAATTTAAATAATTTTCGCTCTTCGATCCATCTGCAGTTATTTTTGGCTTAACAACTCACTAACAAATTGAGCAATCGTTAGATCGCCCCGTCGATAAAGACACGCCTAATTTTCTAAAGCCTATGCCATTTAAGAGACAGAACCTTTTTTGTATCTAAAACAGCGTCCGCCAGGGCAAGTAAGCATTATTGCAAGTAGGTATGATGATTACAATCCATTGCGACCAATTTGTGTAATAGCATGGTCCCAGAGGACTAATGAGTTAAGTGCCTTATTTCAGCATCCTACGTCTTCTGGATTTCTACAGCTCCATTTTAGAGTCATTTTTACGCAAATTTACTCCAGTCGCCTCCTCCTTTTCTTTAACCAAATTCCACATGAATTTTCCCACCGTTTCGGTCATTTTACTCCTCAATCATTGCATAATCATTTCCAGCCTAATCGGTGTCATCTCCCTTTCCTCCGTCGCAGTAACCTTGTTTTGAAGACAAAAAAAAATCCAACAAAATTACATTTCCTGCCTGCCCTACGCAAAATCCAATGAAACCGAAAGTTATCCAATCTTCCACTCTCATCTGGTTGCCCCAATTTCATCCGCCACAAACACACGCATATTTCCGAGGAATCTCCTCCGTCTGACATACGCATGCTCCATCGCCAACACCAGACGCACTTTCACCGCACCCCGATATCTTTGGAAATTCGTCTTTGCCTCAAGCCGTATGTAGGTTGAGCCGTTCTTCAATTATCCCTGCGCAAATCTATGCCACAAGATGGTGGGATCAGAGAGGGACTGTAACAGACCAAACGCGCTGAAATTGACGATTGTTCCGTTCAGGCCTCCTCATGCCACATTTCAAATTGCGAGATACGCAACATTTTTTTTTTTTATAAAAATAATTTCGCCAAACAAAAAGAAAGATACAACTCACAAGTCGAAGTTAAGTTGGCAGTAGGCTAATATGCCCAGGCAGGGGGTACTCGTCCAAACAGCCAAACCAAATGGAGGACACACATGGAAGATTGGAAGGAAGCCACCGCGACACAACAACGACAGCACCGACCGACAACAACGACGACGACTACGACGACGATGATGATGCAAAAAGAATTTCAAAGTCAAGGTTAAATGTTATGTTGGCTTCCACTGTTGCCTTTTTGGTGTTGTTGTTGTTGTTGTTGTTGTTGTTCTTTTGATATAAATTCAAGATCAAACTGATCCACGTACTATGTCTGTACGTAGTGTACGGCGGCGGCGGCGGCGGCACAGCACTGTTTACAATCAAGCGCACATACGAACGCTATTATCATTCGTCCCGATTTCCGCGCGGACGTGTAGGGCGAAATTGTTGTTTGGGTTGATGTCAGTCCCGTCTGCAAACCGACCGGCCTGCCCACCATCACCACTGAAAGTGCTTAGTGGGGGGAAGTGGGAGAAGGAGAATCCACTGTAGCAGCTCGATTGCAAATATCGGAGTTAGATCGGGCTGGGGGTTCGGAGGGAGTGGCCCTGGGCATGTATCTGTATGTCTGGCCGGCTGAGAGTACGCGCGGGTAAACCGCCAAACGAGTATGTGCCGTGGAATTAAATTCACTGAAAACGAAATGCAACATTGAAAGGCGTCCTCGGCAAAGTGTTGATACAAATGCGCACCGTCCCTTAATGTCTTTGCGCGCGACATATGCACATTTGTATGTATGTTTCTATATAAAAAGGGTAATAAACATTTGACAGATATTAAATGCCCGCATCGTATGTGTAAGCCAGCACAGACAGCCAAAAAGAAATGTTTATTTAGAAAAAGGAAACACTTGAAACGTTTCAGACGATTAATTTGGCAACTAAAAGTGATCACCGGGCTTGCGTTTCCAATGCGACCATACTTTGTAGGATGGAATTTTTGAAACAATGTGGCAGACTTAATTATATAAAGTTAGAATAGAGATGGAATATACATATACGAGTAATAGTATATAATTTTAGTACTTCTTAAGTCGTAGATACAAGTAGAAATCATACTGATTGTTAGGTATAGAACAATCATTTAAAATTATACCATTAAACCATTCCGCAAACCACATCTTCATACACAAGATAGAAACAGTAGAAACTAGATGAAGATATCTGTATTATCTACTCTACTAGAAAATCTAATTTATTAATATTTTCATTTTCAGATTTAACTGGACTTGCCTTATTTTCCCTTTAAAATAAACAAAACCTAATAAGTCGAAAAAAAATATTTAAATATTATCCAGCAATAAATTTTGCGGAACCAACAGGTACAGAATAAAAAATAAACAAAAAACATTACGCTTTAGTTAGTCTCTTTTAGTACACCATCATCCATCACCTATCTATAGCATATTTTTAAAATAAATTTACAAGAAAAAGTTAACCTGTAATGGCAATTAAAATTTATAATTTTAATTTATACACACAGTTTTATCTACCAATCTATACAGTAATAACATCTGATCAATACTTGGCGCAAAGAGAATTAGGTACACACATATGTTCCATACTACCTTGGTCAAAAAGTTTCAGGAATTTATTCAGAAAATTGTAAATACAAATAATCGATATTGTCCATTGACTGAAACGCACTTATGCCAGCGCTTGATCCAATCCTCGAAACATTTTTTATAATCGGATTTTGGTATAGCCATCAGAGCCGCCTTCGATTTTTCTATTATCTCGTCTTGGCTGCTAAAACGCATTCCCCGGAGCCGTTCCTTGAGTCGATCGAACAGGAAGAAATCGCAGGGAGCCAAATCAGGCGAATTCGGTGACAGTTGAATGATATCCGTACTGTTCTTGGTCAAAAACTCACGAAAAAGGATGGCATTGTTCGACGGTGAGTTATTGTGGTGAAAAACCCACGAGTTGTTTGCCCACAAATCCGGTCTTTTTTGGCAAATTTCTTCACGTAAACATCTCATAACGCCCAAATAATAAACCTTGTTGACTGTCTGATCTTTTGGCAAGAATTCATGATGCACAACACCGTTGTAATCCATGAAAACCGTGAACCGTTTTTTTCGGTCTTGGCTCATTCGGTGTACGACATTCACTCGCCTGATGCTTGGATTGCATTTTGTACTGGCTTAAATGCAACTTGATCGTAATAATGACATCAGGTGGAGGGAAAAAAATACTGTGAATCATGAGCAACGACAAAAAGCAAAACATACAAGCTCCCCAGTTATCTGGACACCACCCTTGGAGCTTACTGAAACTTAATACCACCTAAGTTTCAAACCCACTACACCAATCTTTCTTTCTCTCTCTCTCTCTCAATTTCTTTAAACGCCCGTGCCCTGAAATAATTTAATGGTATTCATATCCCATTTGGCGCGCGCAAATTATAAAAAAAAAAAAAAATAAACTCACGTCTTGTCTCCTCTTCAGTAATTATGCGTTTGATGAATGTTGGGTTGGATTCAGCCGCTAAAATCATGTCTTACGCGATGTCAATGCGGTCCCTTTTTCACATGAAATTCAAGTCTTTCGGCACCAGCTTTGCAGCGACACGTCTGAAGCCCAAATCTTTAACCAAAATGTCTTGTTCTCGGCCAACATTTATTTGATTTTATTGATGTTTTGGTCGGTTTTCGATGTCGACGGCCTACCACTGCGTTCGTCAACCTCAACGGACTCATGAACACTTTTGAAGCGTTTGTGCCACGCATAAACGTTTGTTTTTGATAGAGTATCGTTGCCGAAACACTTCTCCAAAATTTCCAAAGTCTTCGCATCATTGAATCCAACCCAAAATTTGATGCAAACTCGTTGTTGCAAAGTTGATCCCATTTTTAAAATCGTAAAAAATCGAAAATACACAAGGAGGCAGATGTACTCTCGACAGCGTAGCTTTTACAAATGTCAGCCTAAATTTGGAGAGAATGTTAATGACAGATGTGTTAATCTAACAAAAATCGAATCAGATGACTGAAAGCGCCACACGGTAGTCATTCCTGAGACTTTTTGATCAAGGTAGTATACGTAAGGGGTTATTTATTTCGAGGTTTGGATTTCACATCCCTGCCATATGACGTCTGTCAAATTCATCTGTCATCCATAGTGACCGGTTGTTGACTTGCCATTTTACAATATGGACCGTTTAACCACCACTCAATGCATCAAAATTATTGTATTTAACTACAAAAATAACAGTTCTGTAATATCGTCATAATCGCGCAATTTTTCGAACAAAATCTTCTTCAATGATGAGGCCCAATTCTCGCTCTGTGACTAAGTAAACAAAACAATTTACAGAATTTTAGTTTCTGAGAGTCCAAATGTGATCGTTGACATGCCATTGGATCCACCACGGATGACTGTTTGGTGCGCGCTGTGAACCAGTGAAGGTGCCACTGTTACAGTGAATTCTTTGCGCAATGGTCGAATGGTAACCAACTTTTGTGGCCTGAGATTAAAGACATTGATGTGACCGATATATAGTTCGAACAGGACGGGGCTACGTGCGACACAACATAGGCAAATTTGGCTCTATTGCACGAAAAGTTCACCGGCCGTTTATTTTCGAGATTTTGGCGACACCATTTGGCCACCAAGATCGTGCGAATCGAACCCGTTGGATTAACTTTTGTAGGGCTATGCTAAAGACCGTGCCTATGTAGATAATCCCCAAACTTCGGAGCACTTAACAACCAACATCCGTGAAGTTATGGCCGCAATACAGCTGTAAAGATTCTCACAAGAGTCGAAGTTTACAAAACTTTCGTGGCGGAATGACATACCTAGTCCAAAAATTAAAACATTAAAAAAATTCATTGAAGTCTTTAATACTTTTTATTTTATTTAAATTAAAAATCCTACTACTACTATCGTCGAATGTTAAATACGTCGGCATTATCATTGAGCCAAAGCTAAATTGGAAAACAAACATAGAATAGCGGGTTTAGAAAGCATGCATTGTATGCTATGCCTGCAATAGAATCTTGTGGGAACTTCGACCTAAAATATCCTTTTGGATGTACACAACCGTGGTATCATCGATACTAACATATGAGGCACTAGCCTGGTGGCCTGCACTAATCAAATGTTACAATTCGATAAATTAAACAGAGTAGAGAGAATGGCGACTATAGGTTTCACTACGGGCATGCCCCATGGACGCGTTCACAGTCCTAGCAATATTCTCAACTCTCTTCCGCAAGACGTGATAATATTTCCAACAGACTACCTCCTCCCCACACTGGACTTCGGAAAAGTCCTCGTTATCCGCATTCCAATCAGAGCGGAATGGAAAATGGAGAGGTGTTGTAACATTATGATACCTCAATATTTACCAACAGCTTAGAATTAGAGGTATCTTTTCGGAAACTTTAAAGAACTTTAAGTGAAATTACCGAACTTCGTCAACGTCTTCCAAGCGGATATGCTAGCAATCCTTGAAGCTTGCTCTGCTCTTAGTAGCGAACAAGCAACCAAACGCAACGTAGCAATCTGTACGGAAAGTCAAGCAGCCATTAAGGCCCTTCTCTCAGTTACTTGATCCTCTAAACAGTGTAAAGAACTCGCCTAAATGGAAAATCAGATCAAAATCTACTGCGAAGGCATAACACTGGCAGTAGGGGGGTCATATGGCTAAAATGCAACTTGATCGTGATAATGACATCAGGAGGATGGAAAAAAATACTGGAAAAAAATACTGTGCAACGACAAAAAAAAAGCAAAAACAAACAAGCTCCCCAGTTATCTGGACAGCCACCCTTAGAGTTCACTGAAACTTAATACCAGCTGAGTCTCAAACCAACTCACCAATCTGTCTTTCTCTCTGTCTCTTCCCCTTTCCTCAAAACGCCCGTGTCCTAAAAATTAGTATAAGGGTATTCATAACCCCTTTCATACATGCAAATTATAAAAAAAAAAAAAATCGTATCCTAGATAACAAATTAATAGAAGGCAATGAACAGGCCGATGAACAAGCAAGGCATGGTTCTGCCCTTAACATGTCCCTAGCGGGAGAAGTCCATATTCCGATTGGAGCAGTTAAGAGTAACGTTTTCGCAACTATCTGAAACGAGTTAAACATCCGCATCATATCTAGAAGGATATGCCCTACATACAACCTCAACAGAACTAACAAACTCCTTAACAGAACCCGTGCAGACATGTGGCGATATGTATAGACAGGGTGTCCCATTTAACACTCACTGCCGAAGTTGTATGGACGAGGAAGAAACCCTTGACCTCTTCTTTTTTTAAATGTCCTGTCCTAGCTAGAGCAAGGCATCAGGCACTGGATAAACCTATTATTTCTAACCTCAATGAACCCTCAGAGAAAAAAGTGACTAACCTGCTACTCTTCTTAAAGTCCACAGGATGGATCTAGGACCCACAGTTGGATCCTTCCCCCTGAACGTTAAACTCCCTTTTATACTCACCAAAACCTACAGGTCATAAGAGTCGGTAACAAAATGGTACGCTACAGCGCTAATTGGGTGTTTGGCATGAAGGTCTATACCGCCACTTCTACCTACCTATCTATCTACCTAAGATTTACTCTGAATATCTCATCAGAATTCGTGAATTTTGAGTACAAATGGTGACAGTCATGCCCACTTTCTTTTAAAAAAATAAGAAAAAAACTCTTACAAATCGCGGAAATATCCTCTGAGTAGACAGACATCTTTGTATCAGCAATGAGCGATATCTCTGCTCATAAGTTGTGAAAAGGCGCACACAGCATGGCGATATCCTATCATCTCACCTCTCGAATCTGAGCTCTAACTATGCCTGATACGAAAAATTCATGACGGCCACTTACGCGTATGAAGTTTATGCAGAGGGAGCATTCTAAATATTCAATTAGAATAATAAGCAAAGATTAGGAAGTCATTTGGGAGCCGTGGCTCAGTGGTTAAGGGCGCGATCACTAAGCGAGAGGTTCAAGGTTCGAATCCAAGAAAAGCACAAAAATAAAAATATAAAAGTTTTCTCATGGTCCCACCTCTCTCGAATCTCTGACAAACAACCGAAAGTAAAATTGTCACGAAAAAATTTGCCTTCGGAAACGGCATAAAACTGTAGGTCCCAACCATTCGTGAGGCGCACAGCACGAGTGGCTGTTAGCGCCAAAATATTTCTTATTATTATTTAGGAAGACAAATCGACTCAAAATCACCTCAGAGCTGTTATGCTTTCAAACAGATCAGCAATTCTGAGAAACAAAGATTTCAAAAAATACTGACTATAACCTACCGTTACATCTTCAAAAAATACACCGGGCCACTATCCAAATACAAGACGGGAACGTCTTCCAACGAAGCCTTATGCAGGCTGAAGTGGAACGTAATATGTACATGCTTGGGTATTACCATCTTTACATATAACTGGGCTGCAATTAAGTCCCTGAAGTAGGTCTTTTCACATCAGAAGTTGGTTTTTGAGTATTAGCTCCCTTGCAGGGTTGTAACTGCGACATTAGGAGATCTGCTTTTCCTCCCCAAGTACTAGCTGAAATTGTTCTCAGATCAAAGCACTTATTCCGGTCTAATTTCCTCTAGCAACTCAAATACTAGGAGTGAGTCCAGAGAGGGTAAATCTAAATTTTGTATACACCCAATGAACTATTGTAAATCAGTGGCCTGCAGTTTCCTAGAAGATAGTCTGGAGTCTCATCCGCTTCGTTACAAAATTTTGCAGGTGCCATCACTAAAAAGGTGGTAATGAATCTGCCGATTCGCGATACGAATACTTCTGTTTCATTTCCCTGGATTTAATCATATGTATATCATTTTATTGTATGATTTCTAAAGGTGGACGCTAAGTATTTATTCCCAACTTTTATTTGTTGCTCTGCTCTGATTCATAGCAAAATTCTTGTCAGAATAATATTTTTTAAACCCATAATGCCTGGGAATTTGATGAAGTAGTACAAGCTTACCTAGGTTAGCTATGAATTCTTCTATTCCCTTTAATCGGCATCCTTTCTGCGCCAGCGTTTGCATCACATCAGAGTCACTTTGCATCTGTCACAGTGCCCCACTAGACTTTAAAACTATACCGGCTCGGTGCAGTAAAATTAAGGATTGGATCAAAGTCACACTATGCATCACTAATACTGTAATACAGATAAAGTATCGTGCACTCGTTCTGCGCCAGCGACTTTATATGATATTTGACAGTACTGGTGTATGCGCTTTTGGAATGACGTCTCTTAAGCAAGCCATGACATATGTAAACCCAACACCTTTCCAAGTGAGCTTAGTTGTTGCTTCTTTATTCCAACAAGCAATCCTGAATTAAAGTGGATGCCAGGAGTGCTAGTGGTATCGCGTGTACTTACTTTTACTACGGGAGCTGTACCTAAAACGAAGAGGGAAGATACAAAATGTATGCTCAGAAATGCATGTATGTATGTTAGGAAGGACCAACTATTTAAAGGATAGTTGGTATATACAGTAGAAAGATTAGCTGTATATGCTGATGAAATAACTCCATTAAAAGACTACATGTATATGTCTTCAAAGTATAAGACTTTTCTTTGCAAAGTATAAGACTTTGTGAAATGTCAAACTTGATGTCCTCACGTATCCTCAAAGAAAACGATTAGCTCAACAAAATTACCCATATTCTTGGTAAATTAGCCACCGACTTGTTAACATTTCAACACCTCCACGTACTTGTTTTCAAGTACACCCTCATAATTACAACAAATACCTACCTAATTTACTCACATCAACATCAAGGACAAGGACAATGAGAACAAAACGCCGAAATCCTTTTAAAATTCATCATAGCAACATCCTGTGTTATAAGTTTATAAATTAATTAGCTTCAACACTCCCACGGCGTCTCGAGACAACGAAATCTACTCGGCTGCTGGCTGACGGAATAAAGTCACACAGCCTACGGTTGTATGGTGGTAATAAAATCTGACGAAAAGCACCTCGGCAGTAGCAGGTCTCCCCCTTCCCAATAAAAGGATTACGGCATACACATGACACATCCATGCTACATACTCGTACAATGTCATTATCGATTCATATGCCCGCCGTATTTTGTATATCCACCCTGCAATCGGTGTGTATTTTGTGTGCGCTTTATAAAGGTGGCAAAATACTACGTTAGCCCGAGTGCTCACCAAACATACCACCCTATTAGCACGTGGTATGGTGTGCACAAAGGACGACATAGCAAATAAGAGTATGAATAAATGATGTCAAAGTTTCGGTAAGGTGCCGAGGTGTAGTTCGCTAGCATTTTACAGCGCACGGTGCACGATATTGAGTTGATTTTAATTTTTATGAATCGGTGATCCTTTGAGTGGGCAGAAAAGGAATTCTTTTTAGCATAAAACACATAAGTGGCAGTGACAGGAAGTATACGTATGTTTGCTCGAAAGAGCCCTCCAGACAGACAGAGAAACCGTAAAGAATTATCAGCAGGTGCGTTTAGTTCGGAATAGGTACCTACCTATCTCAAAGCGAGTCATTTTGATGGAAATTCTAAGCGAAGGATGAAACCGCTCAACGTGACCCTTTGGGAATAACTTTTGGCTAAGAAATACCCCTGAAAAGAAGTGCAGGCAGACAATCAATTGCTTATATGCTTCCTTTAGGGCACATGCCAAATGGTTTTAGGTTTAGCTCGTGTCTTGCTTTTTTGGCAGGTTTTTGAGTTTAGTTCTTTTTTTTTTTTTTGTGGACTTTTTTTTTTGTGGTCATGATCATTAACTTGTTTATGATGCGCAGTTGCGGTTGAAGTTTGAGGGCAAGGGAAGAATTGCAAGTAAAAAGGAAAAGATGACCGGATTTAGTGTATCGATCGGGAGGTGTTTTTTTTTTTTGTTCGAAAATCTTAAATTATGTTGAAAATGTATGAAGGATTATTTTTAGAAGTGAATGCAATAAATTTGCGACATGCAATTTGACATTTCGCAAGGTAAGTAGTTGCCTAAGCCTGTCAGCCTGTAAGTAAATTTGCAAGGTTTTGTGGTTCATTCAGTGGCATTCTTCAAGCAACTGAAACAGTCTAGCATCGGAGACTAGATATCTTTGGGCAATAGGCAAACTTTAAATCATATAAGGGGCAATACCTGCTGAAATTTAGTACAGTGCAGCTGTACATATGTATGTAGGTATGTATGTAGTTTTCGGACAATCTAATTTCCGGGGTTAGCAGGTTTAGCTATGAGCCTATTTCCCCTTCCAAAGAGAAATCATTTCACTGCCAATTTCGTCGTTGAATATCATGGTGTATTTTGGTTTATGACCCGTTCTATGATAAAACTTTATGTATTAATTGTGGCTGCACTTAACATTGAAGCGGAATAGCCGCAGATTTTCTTTTAACCTAATCACAGCGCTACGTAAAACTTTAGAGCAGCAGTCTAAACCAGACTTTTCTTTACTGGTTTTGCTGATGGCACCTTAGCAGAGACAATATTTTCGAGACAACTCTCTCGAACAGTTATCCAGCAGTGGTTGTTCGAGCTTATAATTTATTTACATGTCTAAGATATTTCGTTTTCGTAGTGTTTATTTTGAACCTCATAATGCTTATTTGCCGTCCCAAACTTAAAGTCATTTGATGGAAATTCTAGACCATGTGGGAATGTATGATAAGAATGAATGCCCTAAGAGCGTAACTGTACATCGAATCCAGCGTTATTGCCCAACGATACAAGGATACCTAGAGACTTGACGGACCACATTCTGAATATCAGTTTCTTCTGAAAACGGGATTCGAAAATGTACCCTCAGTAAGCACGGTAAGAGCTTGCTAGACAAGGCTCAGAAGAGAATTTCTCTGGACCTGAACCCACGTTGGGTTTGCCAGCGTCCTCGGTTAGGGCTTCCATTGACGACTGGGTTTTCAGTGAACACAATCGAAGGTGGCATGACTCTCCAGGATGCAGGCAGACTAAACGAATAGTCTCCGTCGTCTGTAAGAAATCCGCAGCTTTCTTGCTATCTCTTGGCATAAAAGACTGCAGACAACTTACTAGCGCTCTTACGGGCCACTTCGCCTTTGCCAAGCACCTCCATGTGCTAGGTTTGAGCGCTACACCTGTCTGCGATTCCTGTGGAGAGGGCGATGATACTGCGGAACACTTCCTATGTGATTGTCCTGCCTTTGGTCGGATCAGGTGGCAGATTTTCGGTGCTGATGACCTAAGCGACGAAAAAAACGCATTAAAATGGGGTTCTCTGCCTGGTTGTACAATGGACCTGTTTTTGAGTCTGAGTGCTCCAGTAGGGTGTACCCGCCCCGATAAAAAAAAAAAGCACGGTACCTAATGAAGCACGGTACCCTAATGAAGCCTATCGAAGGCGGCGGCAAATTCTACGAAGTTAACACTCCGGATTGGGTCTAAAGAGGCATCTGCCTGGACACTATTTTGAAAAATTGGTCAAGAATAATCCGATAATCCAGTTTAATGGGCTTATGACATCTTCTTCAGATAGGTCTATGTGTGCTTTCAAAGATACGTAGTCTGTTCCTAGTACCTAGACAACTTGTTTATTTCTAGTTAATGTCAAACTTTTCATCCGGTTGAACTTACAATATTACACATAAATGTCAGTGTCACAGTATTGTCATTTGTCCTGCAATTACATATAGGAAGACTCTCCTATTATGCCACCCTAAAAAAGGCGAATGTCATGAAAGAGTAGCAAATGGGGCAATCAAGAGACAAGTATTTAGCATCTTCCAGGCGAAATTCCACGCGATAAGAAGGTATGCCCAAAATTACCCACGGCAAGATTTATCGCAAGAGAGACACTGCAATCTTATCAGACAGCCAAGATGCCATCAAAGCCTCATACAAAATTACTTCCAAGATTCTATGAAAATGCCTGGACAAAATAAATGACCTCAGCAAGATCAACAAAGTTACCCTACACTGGGTGTCAGGAGGCAACACGCTCATTCGTAGAACGAGAACTTTTCTGCGGGATGGATAGACACATTGTTCGAGAAAAGCTACGGAAAAAGATTGAAACCAATAGATCTAAATTCTTTAGGGAAAGCCCAAACCTAATTCAAGCAAAGGCACTCCTATTATCGTAGAAAATCTTAAACCTGTATCGGAAACAAGCTTCCAATACTTACAGTCTTCCTCACGGAACATTATTACTTTGAGTGAGCGTCCAGGAATTTAGATGTAGAAGTCAACAGAACTTGCAGATTTTATGACGAAACTGAAGAGCCAGATCACATCCCATTACTTTTCCTATATTAAGCTCTCCGAAGCTCTACCCCTCAATCCTTACTCTAGCAGTGAGGTTGTCGTAAATGCTTTTAATGGCATTTATAAGTCACTAAATTACTTCCTTCGTTACCAATGCCTCCCACACATGCTATCTTGGGATACTGTCATAAGCGGCCTTTAGATCTGTGAACGCCATAAAGAGGTCTTTGCCCTTAGCCATCTACTTCCTCATAATGGCCCTTAATATGCCTAGGCATGAATACCGCTTGTTCTTTCCACGACTCTTCTGAGCCATTTTTTCAGCACTTTCGTGCACAACTTATACACTGCTGATGAGAGATTAATCGGTCTGTAGTTGTTGCAGTCTGTTGCCGACTGTTACTCTTCTTGTGGATTGGTAGCGTTTGGATTTCCTTCCATTCATTAGGGATCCTGTTTCCTTCAAATGCATTTTGTGACAACTCTATTAGTGATTACCTTACCACTGGTCCTCCTTATTTTATCAATTCTGAAGTTACTCTATCAGGCCCATCGGCTTTCCCGATTTTCATTGGGTTAATGACGAAGTCCGCCTCTTCTTCCTTAACCTGTCTATTAATTAGCTCATCTTCCTCTTCTGGTTATGATCCATAGGCGTCACCTCATCTCTCTTTAAGGTTTTCCTCGTAGTGTATTCGCCATGTATCTACGACTTCCTTCTTTTCTGTGACCAGCTTTTCTTCCTTCTTGATTGTTCTCCTTTGTTTTCCATATTTTTCCCTAAGATTTCTTTACTAATTTCCAGAATCCCTTGATCTTTCCTTCTACTGTGTAGCCAAAGTCTTCCTTTGACTTCCTTTACTGCTCCTTTTACTTTGCCTCTTTTTTCTATGTGTGTAGCTGAATGGGTCTGTCCATACTTTTACAAATTTATTACATGAAATTCTGAAGCCACGAGTAGTACTCTATTCTTTATTTTGACTTCTGTCAGTTTACCATTTTTCCCACAAGCTAGAAATCAAAATTAAAATACGATCTAGGAGCCAGTGCAGTCTATTCAAACACTGCCATCCAATTATTCTATAGCACTTGAGTAGCTAAAAGTACACCACTAATACTCCATTCCATTAGACAATTTTCAAAATCAAGGAATCGATTCGAATTTCGTTAATCCAAAGCTATTTTCAGATATAATGTCAACAGTGCAACATGCTCGCTTTCACTTTGTATTTGGATTTCGGAGCATTGCTTCTTTCATAAATTTTATCGATGTTATTTTTATCTCTCAATCCATCCATTTGAATTGAAAGTATCCCCCCGACCTCCTGTACTTGCTTCGGTAGCGTATTGTGACAAATTTAAGTATCTGTGTATCTATGGGTTCATTGCTCTGGTTATTACCTGCATGCTGACTGCATTTTCATTTCGAATTATGTGCATCTAATGGATAATAATTTGAAAGCAATTTTTGGATATTGATTTCGTGCAGAGGATATGCAATAAAATGTCTAAAAATCCCAATTAACCATCTGAATGTCCTCAATAAGTTATAATACGAATTAAACGTTGAATGTAAAATATTTTCATTCAAATTTAATCGCCTATCAAGGCAACCAAAGGAACACACACCCTTTGCCAGATATCACATAGTAGTGGGACTCATTTGTCATGTGAAAATTCGCAGAATTTGTTTATTTAAAAAAAACCGATGGGAGAAGGGATTTTCGTTGGCTTTTAACAGTGGCCTCAACCAATTTACCTCGTAACCTAAATTTATTCATACGAACATAATTTACATGCTATATGTGTTTGTCGGAAGTTGTTATACCCTTAAATGTAAGAAATGTATGTAGATGAGGAGCTCTTAGCCATCTGGCTGGCCTCTACTCAACAACAACGATCAACTGGAGTTGCCAGGAGACATTGGACCTACTCCTATGCGAAATAGAATCGCAGAGACCGAAAGAGTCGCACAATAAATTGCAAAAATTTGGCAGCAGTCGTTTTCTTTTTTTTTCTCGATTTTGCTTTGGAAACCACCCTGAAGGTCTAATGCTTGTTTCGTTCATTTAATTTGAGGGCCAAATGTTTTTTTTTTTTTTTTTGTGAATTATAAAGAAACCCTATCATGGGTAAAGAAACACAAAATTAATTTGACTATTTGAAAATAATTGGATTGCGAACAAGCGGCGAACTACAGCAGAATTTTAGAACAAGCGGTGGTCGTAATTCATAGCCTGGCAGACAGTGGGATTTTTCGTATGGTACATGTGGATACATGTGGTTGATTTGCAGTAAAGGAAGCGGATTCGATTGCAAGAAAGTATAGACTTCTTGTATGCCGAAATAACTACATAGATACTAGGTTAAATAGTAAAGATACAATTTAAGTAACACGTTTTTTTGTCACTGCCAACTTGCAGGATATATCAACCTAGTCCTTCTACAGTTTATGGCGACAGAACATGGATCCTAGTACTCGTAAAGCAAGTTAAGCGCGCAACTATCCTACACATATACCCCCACCTCTATTGTATTAAAACTACTCCATTCAAGTTCTATTCTTAAATTTTGTCGCCCAAGCTCATTTCCGATTTGAAGAGGAAAAAAAAATAAATACCTACTCCAACGGCATTAAAAACTTCCACTCCCACTGCTTGCTTCAAAGGTACAACCAGACTTCCTACACAAAAATTACGATTGTCTTAGAATTTAATGTCCTCTTGGGCTCATGTCACTTCCCCCCCCTCCTATCCCGGTATACCGGTGTAGGTAGAGTGTATTTTTGGATCTACCTTTCTCTTCATTTGGTGTTTTTTTTCTAATTGCAGCGCGCGCTTTCGAAATTTATTGCAATGATCAAGCGGAGAAATTGGATGGAATTTCGGTTTCCTTTTGTTGTTCTCCATTTGAATTTGGACATTTGTCTCTTGGATTTGCTGTGTCGGTTCGGGAGTGGCATCAAATAAAAGAAAACGAAAATAAGGAAATGTAAAGACAATAAGTGACAACTGCATTCAGATGTACATACATATGTATGTATTCGTATGTATGTACGGATATATACATACGAATACACTGTATTTGCTACTGGATTTGCTATGCAGAGATGATTCTTGATGCAAAGCTGGTATCCTATGGATGTTATTCAGGTTTAGTTTGCATTCAGGTTACATATCGGTACTTGTACCTCATCCAATCTTGTGATGCAAGTACAAACACAGTGATGGGTCAAAATTTCGGAAATGGGCCGTCGCAATAGACAGGCAACATGCTCCTGCCGCAGAAAAGGACGGAACATTGTAATCTCCCACAAAGCTCTCTTTCGAACAAATTCTAGACAATGGGCGGTGCTAACAAGGAAAAACTTTTGATACGAGCGATGTATATTTCGAGACTCACAGTAGACGCCGGCACTAGTGCCGGCAATCATTTTGGATCCGTCAGTAAAGATGGACAGTTCGTTCTTGAAACAGACTCCTCCCTCATCCCATTCCTCCCTGCTGGAAATTCTAATAGAGAACTTCCGGTTACAGTTTGGCATTGGGGGGGATGTAGTCCGTTTCCGCCCGGAGTCTCAATATATTCCATCGGTTTAAAATTTATGCATGACCGTAGGGTTTAGCTTTCCATAGACCGGCTTCCCTTTGTCTTACTGCAGTTTTGACTGCCGTGTTCTCGCAATATGTGTCAAGTGGAAGAAGATTAAGTATTGTTTCCAGAGCTGCTGTGGGTGTCAATGTCATCGATTCCGTCACACACAGATAGCCTGCCTGTTGAATCTTTGTAACGCTTTCAAGTTGGTATTTCTTCTCGAGCGTTTTCCACCAGAATCGAACCATATATAGGCAGTATACCACTTTAGGCTTAAAACCCAAGATTTCCTGAAGGCTCTTCTACATGCATATAGTGCAATATATGCCTTCTTGATTCGATTGTCAATGTTAGCTTTCCAGTTTAATTTGGAATACATTGTTAAGCCGAGATATATTGCAGTTACTTGAGGTATCAGCTCGATACATATTCATACGAGGGTAATTGTATTCTGGTATCGATCTTCTCCTCGTAAATAGCACTAACTCGGTTTTCGCCGGATTCACTTCCAGACCCCTGCCCTCGACTCAGTTATTCACTAGTTTTAATGCATAATTGAATCGCTCGCTGAGTACCGGGAGGAACTTTCCGAATACCAAGATGGCAACATCATCGGCATAGGCCGCTACTTTGAAACCATTCCTTTCAAGTATATCTAACATCTCGTCCACTTCTAGAAGACATGAAAACCACTCTAATCTCTCGCCAAGCTTTTGGAACATATCCCAATCTGAGACACCAACCATAAATGTACTTGAGCCATGGAATAATATATTCCCCCGATTCTTGTAATATAATAGGATGTATCTCATCAATGCCAGGTGCTTTATATGGTGCAAACGATTTGATTTTTCTGTCTCAAATTGTTCTGAATCAAATTTTTGATAGTTTCAGTCTCAATGTTAGCTGCGATTGCCGGACAGTATGCCCCTGCCTCTGCACAGCCAGGAAAGTGTCATTTCAGGAGATGTTCAAGCGTATTCTCGTAAGAGTCTGTCCAGCTGCCATCACAGTTCTTAATAGAAGACACTTGTAATGGAGCTTTGGTGAGAACCTTCCTCAATCGAGCCTCCTCTGTGGTGCATTCAATATAGTCACAAAAGCTTCTCCAGGAATTTTTCTTAGCATATTTCGGAAAATATAAAGTGAATAAAAATCGAGAAAAAACGATATGGCAGGAAAAATATCAGAAACATCTTTGGAAGAACGAAAGCTTATCCTTAGACTAGTTTGCGAAGGAAAGACATACCGGGAGACCGTGGAACATCTTACACCGTTGTTAGGGATATTGTTCACAACTTTAGGAATGAGGAAAAATTAGAAAATAAGGAACGTAGGGGACGAGAAAAGTATTAACAGAGGCATGTCGTCAAAAAGTCAAGAAAACTAAGCAAAACCCGAAGATAAATAAACCGCTCTCTGTCGAAACAATAAAACGGGTTTTAAGATCGCATGATTTTCATGGCAGAATTGTATGTCGCAAACCTTTCATTTCTGAAACTAATACAAAAAAGGACTTTCTTTCGCCAAAGAATATGTTAACAAGGGCTCAGAGTTTTGGGAGTCCGTAATTTTCAGCGACGAGAGTAAGTTTAATTTGTTTGGCAATGATGGAAAGCAAACGGTTTGGCGACAAACAAATACAGAGCTAAAAGTAGCTAATCTTAAAAAGTGACTGCTTTCTAATGTACCCTCACAACTGAAAACACCCCCACAATCATCTGTCAGCAATCCCATCGACCATCTTTGGGCCCAGCTTGAGAGAAATATTAGAAATCAGGCTTTCACTAGTAAAACTTCTCTTAAAGAAGCCTTCAAGCGGGAATGGGAGGCCGACTGAAGTCTAAACGGCAAAGCGGACTTTCTTCAAACTTCATAAAATTAACGGTACTTTACTAATGACCAATTTCGAAAAAAAAAATTGACAAACAATTTTGTTTAAGGTCGGCCATAGGTTTTTGGCAGAAAATGTATATAACGGTACCGTTCTTTGAAAATTGCCAATTTCTCAGCTGATTTTGTTCGAAATCAATATATGTGTACGCAATATTTCATATATATACAATATATGGCTGAAGACTAGAGCTAATAAATGAATTTTCTGTACAATAAAATCCCACTACGAATACAAAATTATGATACACCAAGTTTTGGAAAATCCTCAAAATATTTTGTTTCGACTTTTAACGGATTTTTATGAAAAAAAAAAAATTTAACGATGATTTACGACTCAGTCGTGCACTTTATTTTCAAATTTTGTGCAGATACATATCGAGGAATTAGTTCAAAAAATCTATTAAAACATCTCGTTTATTCAATTATGCACATATACGTACATGTGTACATAATTTCTACAAAATCTGTTTCATAAATTCCATTAAATAATAAATAAGGCAAGACTCACCGAAGGAAGATGTTCAGAATTCAAATTGTAAAACGGTTTAACGACACGTAACGGCTGTCACCACTCGCGAAAAAAAAAATATTTCTTCTGGAAATTTTTCTACGAAAAAAACACATTTTTAGCAAAGAAAACACCCTAAAACGCATTGTGAACTAAACTATATGCATCTAGTCCGAAGAAATTTATAAATTTTATGATAAAAATATGAAAATTACAATCAAATCGAAATTTTTTCTCGAGCCGAACCAACCAAACCGTCATTTTACTCCCGCACTGCACTGACATTTGCTCTTTTCAAATGTCAGAATGATGGAGGATGTAGGTATGGTACATAGCATTCAACTGTCAGAATGATGGAGGATGCAGGTATGGTACATAGCATTGTGACGTCAGATATATAGAATTTGGTTTAAAAAACGAAATTCCAATTAGATGACAGAATATTTAATAAAAATGTATTTATGGAGAAATGATGAGAAACGTGACTTTTCCGTTTCATATGGTGTTTTTGCAATCACTTTCTTGTCATTGTCGCATTGAAGACTATCTGCAGACCATTACAGAAGGTGGCGCAAAAGTCTTCAGTCACTCACAGATATAAAAAGAATTGGTTCTGTTTGTTGACGTTTAAATCTGTTTCCATTAAATCGTGAAGATGATATCGGTCAAGTGGCCATCGCCAAAGTTGATGCACATTCAGGCTCTTTCCACAGTATTTTTCAAGACTTCTCAAAACTTCTGGCGATAAATTCTCCACTCATTGTCGGATGTTCTCCTTTTTTTACTTTTTTTGTATAGACCCGTGACTTAAAAAAACACCAAAGAAAGAAGCCTTGAACGATCAAATCGAGCGATCTTGTGGGCCAGTGCAAAAGCGACCGGGAAACGCTTGCTGCAGAATGTCCACTGTCGCTCGTGCTGTGTGTACGGTTGCACCGTCCTGCTGAAACCACATGTTCTTTAAACAGAATTTGTCAATTTGCAACAGCAAGAAATCGTTGATCATGGTTTTGTAGCACTCACCAGTTACAGTAACAAGTGTTGCCGAATATGAGTCAATCACCTTTCCTATGAGGGGCGCCGCACCAAACAGTGACATTTGATTTTCAGTGCCCCAGGAGCGATAATTTTACTTATTCACGTATCCGCATAGGTGAAAATGTGCCTCGTCACTAGCTGTTACACTATTTGCACTTTGTACGGGTGCATCTTGTAAGACTGGTGTCAACAAAATTCACACTCTTTGGCTTTTTCCCAAAAAAATAAGTCCACATCTAAACTATGATTGATTATACAAAAAGAAGGAAAATATCTACGTAATTACCTTACGTGTAAGCTTGTAACGATCTTGTGGCTTAGGGCTAAAGTTCCATAAAATGGAAATCCCCGAATTTAAATGGAATTCCAAAGATTTGTTGATTCTATAGCTGAAATAAAGTGAATAGTAAATGGAGCCTAAAGGGATATATAATTACGAGTAGCTTTGCAATTGTAAGAGTTTCTTTTCACGAAGGAACGGACATACGGTGTACTGAGGCCAAAAAACTCTGTAATTAGCAAACTAAAAGAAACAAAAAACAAAATAATTACAGCTGTGCTGATGCAAATTAGCTAGAACTATTCAGAAGTAATTATTCTTAAATATACTCAAATCAGCGTCATTAACTTGTGTCTGTTAGTTTTGAAGCAAAGAAAGGCATGATTAGATATTGGAGAAGATTTTTATTTTTAAGTGGAAATATTTATCCTACTGGTTTTAACTGTAGTGAAAGATGATACAGAAGTCAGCCGAAGATTTGCAATGAATTGTTATAGATTGAAGGAAAATAGGCAGCTACGTCTGCTTTAGATCCTAAATTTCTTTCTAAGTAGGGTTAAGCTTTTATCGAGAACTGAACATTTTCTCTGTGGGCAACAAGTAGAAGCAAATAATTCCCTTAATAAGAACCCATGATCAATTCATGGAATTGAAATGAATCAGATCTCATGCTACAGGAGACAAAATCCCTATCCTTTCGTCGAATTTCCCCAAGCAATAACTTTCAAATAAATGCAAAACGCCTCCAGCCATGTCTATCATACTTCACTCTCTCTATCTCCAAATAATTACGATGTCGGAAATTTCATTCATGCCTTCAACAAAATTCCGTTAGTTCAGCCTTGAGCGCCCCAAAACAAAAAAAAAAAAAACAACCAATGCCGCCACAGCAATAATTTATCTTCAAATCTACATGTTATGCTTGCAATTATCTTCAGACAGGCTCCCCCAAAAATACTGTGCACTGTGGCACAGATGCCACAGCATGGCGACGCTGAAATTCTATCACAAAATATACGAGTATCCATAGTGTAGGGTCCATTGAAAGGCCCTTTGTGGTCTAAAACTCTATTAATCGCTCATCGACGGGTTCCAATGAACGATCAGTACACATGCCGAATAAATAGCCACACATAATTATAGGTCTAACATATCCTTTGGCTATCTCGGAGCTTCTTCATGTTTGAACGACCACCAGAAGCTGGGTGATTATGTATATGATGCGGCAGAGTATCTTTACCAATCGAACAGAGACGAAATGAGATTACCTGTCTACCAGGAAGGTTGGACAGCAAACCAAAGAAAAGACGTGTTCAAGGTTAGACGCATAACTGAAATGTATCTGTAAATAACAATATAAAAACGGGAATTAATTGCGACTTGATTCGATTAATTTCGATCTCTGAGTCGTAATGGAGGATTCGTGCCATAGATAGGGAGTTGTGTTTGTTTAGATTTCGTTTTAAAACAATTATATGTATTTGTAGTGGTATTAATCGGTGGTGGTAATGCATAAGAAGAAAATTGAGGCCAAATATCTAGAAACTTCTCTAGAAAAATCACGAAAGACCAATAAAAAAACGACTTGAGAAATTGCAGCGTTTGGCAGGGACATGCGTGACGGTGTACTTGCTGGTAGCTTTAAGATTCATTTAAGGAAATATAATTGTAGCTTACCACATTCTTCGAAAAGTCGACATCCCCAAATTTGTGTGCTATAGTTTTGGATAGTTCTACAAGCTGCCAGAAATAGTTTACACTTCGCACTAAGAATTATATTTCTCCTTGCCAGGAAGCATTGACAAGTTGCATTTATGCTGCTCTTCGCAGTCATATTTCTTATATCTACATGCTTTCTAAAGCTCACTTTTGGGGTGAGGATTACTCCAAGATACTTATAACGCGATGTAATCTTCTCTTGGTTGGATAACCTACCACCGTTCCGGAAAACTATGATTTCTAATTTTGATAGGATCACTTCCAAACTCCATTTCACGTAGTTCTCTTCATTTGTTACATAACCTGAATGTCCTTATATCGTCTGAATATAGCAGCAGTCTTATAGTTAAATAAATCTATATTCAAATCTCCTCCTATAAATTCATGTAGATCATTTGTGTAGAGTGCGAAAAGAGCGTCGACGATAAGCATCCTTATTTCACTCCATAAAGTATCTCAAAATATTTTGACAGCTGTTTTCCTGTCCACACCGCCGATCGAGTATCCAAATATACAGGGTTATTCATTTTGTGCTTTAGGGTTTTTAATCTAAATACTAGGTGCGCAACTACTCGTAAGTTCTCAATAGATGCCTCCAGCAGTAAGGGCTGGTCGATTTTGACATATCCAAAACGTCAGGAACCGAGCTTAGACATATGGTAAACAAACTGTTTTGACACATTAGTGATTTTGTTTTGGCGTCATATACTTTTGGTTGTGTGAAAATGTCTGATTTTGTGCCAAATAATCGTCATTTGCGGGAAGTGTTGATTTTCTTCTTTCATTCGAAGAAAACGGCGGCTGAAGCGCATCGAAAGCTCGAAAAAGTTTACGGAGATGCTGCTCTAAGTGAAACGACTTGCTGTGATTGGTTCCGTCGCTTTAAAGACGGTGATTTCGATGTAATCTGGGTTCCTTATGATTTGAAGCCAAGGGACGTTGAGCGTCGTTTTTTCGCCTGTGAACAACTGCTCCAGCGGCAAAAAGGAAGGGTTTTCTTCATCGCATCGTGAAGGGTGATTAAAAATGAATTCATTACAGCAACCCAAAAAAAAGAAAGTCATGGGGACTGTCCGGTCATGCTTCTACATCGTCGGCTCGGCCGAATATTCACGCTGCGAAGTTTATGCTGGGACCAGGTCGGTGTCTTTTATTATGAACTATTGAAACCCAACGAAACCATCACTGGGGAACGGTATCGACTTCAATTGATGCGATTGAGCCGAGCACTGCGCGAAAAGCGGCCACAATACGAGCAGAGGCATGAAAAAGTGATTCTACAGCATGACAACGCTCGGTCTCACGTTGCCAAACCCGTTAAAACCTAAATGGAAACGCTTAAACGGCAAGTCCTACCCCACCCGCCATATTCCCCAGATAATGCGCCATCCGATTATTACTTGTTCGATGGCACATGTTGAACACTTTTACCGTAACGGTATTGGGGCTCTGCCAGAAAGATGGGAAAAAGTTGTAGCTAGCGATGGGCAATACTTTGAATGATTCATTTGTAACCATTTTTTCACAATAAAGTTGCATTTTCATCAAAAAAAACATAGAGAACTTAGTTGCGCTCCTAATAAAATATATTTCAATGTCTGCCTGCTCTCACGCAGGATAATGAACCTGCATCAGATGGCCCATAATTTGGAGTCAGAGCGAAACAAAGTAGGTCTCAAAATAAATACGACAAAAACATTCATTTTCTCAACAAAACACTAGCGCCACTCAACTCATCATTCCGGACAGCAAGTCGATGAAGTAAGCAGCTTCTATATTTAGGAAGTATGGTCTCAGAAGATGGTGGTACCACTATTCACTGAATGTGGAATATGCTGCATCGGTATGTTGTCTAAAATCTGGAAGAGCAATGTTTTCAGCACAAAAACCAAGCTGAAACTGGGTGTAGTACTTGGAAAGTGACCAACACTGTCAAAAGGAAGCTGTAAACCTTCATTAATAGACATCTTCGCAACATCCTAAGGATCTTCGGGCGGAATCGTATATCGAATGACCAACTACACGCGATAACGGGTCAGGAGCCAATATACATCAAAATACTGAGTAGAAGTGGCACTGGATTGGTCACACCTTACGGCATGTTGTTAAGTACGCCACTTAGTCAATCAGGCAGACGAGTGGGCCACCCTAGGCAGACATGGAGAAGGACAGTCGAGGAGGAATCCAGATCGTTTGGGATGACTTGGAGGGGGCTCAACCACGCTGCAGAATGCCGAACACGATGGCACGCAAGCGTTGTTCACATCCTATGCCCCACGAGGGGTCAGAGGACATAACTAACTAAAGATTTCAATGAAATTTGTTTACCGTTTTAAATTTTGGACTAGCCGTTATGTATAGAAAATGACTGCCACTGAAATTTTTGCAAACTTCGATTGAACAAAGTAGGTCTCAAAATAAATACGACAAAAACATTAATTTTTTCAACAAAACACCAGCGCCACTCAACTCAACATTGCTGGACAGCAAGTCGAGAAAGTAAACAACTTTCTATATTTAGGAAGTATGGTCTCAGAAGATGGTGGTACCACTATTCACTGGATGTGGACAGCAGAATTCGTAAAGCAAAAGCTGCGTTCGGTATGCTGTCTAAAATCTGGAAAAGCAATGTTTTCAGTACAAAAATCAAGCTGAGACTGGGTGTAGTACTTGGAAAGTGACCAACACCGTCACAAGGAAGCTGTAAACCTTCATTAATACATATCTTCGCAACATCCTAAGGATCTTCGGGCGGAATCGTATATCGAATGACCAACTACACGCGATAACGGGTCAGGAGCCAATATACATCAAAATACTGAGTAGAAAGTGGCACTGGATTGGTCACACCTTACGGCATGTTGTTAAGTACGCCATGCAATGGAATCCACTTACTCAGTCAGGCAGACGAGTGGGCCGCCCTAGGCAGACATGGAGAAGGACAGTCGAGGAGGAATCCAGATCATTTGGGATGACTTGGAGGGAGCTCAAGCACGTTGCAGAATGCCAAACACGATGGCGCGCAAGCGTCGTTCACATCATATGCCCCACGAGGGGTCAGAGGACTAAAGATTTCAATGAAATTTGTTTACCGTTTTAAATTTTGGACTAGCCGTTATGTATTAAAAATGGCTGCCACGGAAATGTTTGCAAACTTCGATTCTTGTGAGGTAGTTTTTGATGACTTTTCGGCACATTTCTGGCTGTATAACTTTAAGGATGTTGGTTTTTATGTGTTACAAAGATTGTGGATTGTCTGCATGGATACGATCTTTAGCATAGCCCCACAAAAGAAATTCAACGGGGTTAGATCACACGATCTTGGTGGCCAAGTGATGTCGCCAAATCTTGAAATTAAACATGCCTTAAATTCCAATTCCAACAAAACCTTTGTTATCCTTAACACAATTACCTTATTTGGAAGGTCTTCTGTACGAGTAAAAGTTATTTTCCTTGTGCATGTTTTACGAGTACTCAGGCTCGCAATCCCATCAGCTTTTCTGGGTGGATTTGAACTTTCACTACGGAGATGTGCAGTTCTGCTGAAATTTGCGCTACGCATTTGCTATTCTTAGATTTTATTACATTACGTTCATTTGTTTGCATTAGTATTCAGCGATATATACGCTCTTCACTACCGCAATGAACTCCTTGCGTCCTGTAATGTAGCGCAAAGCTTTCGCCATAAAATCCAATTAAAGTTTTCTTGAATAATCGCCTCTATCGACATTCAAATTATGCCTAACTTTTCAAATTTCCCTGTCACTCTGACCGCGAGTGTCATCCAGCCGTGTGCACTTATTTATTCCTAGTTCACTTTGACACTGCAAACAAAGAACGAATCCAGGTCAATGTTTCACTTCTTAAATTTCTTGCAACAGAGTTTGCGAACAAAATCTTAATTTGGTTTATCAATTTTTCGTTTCAAATTTTAGCTAGAACTTAGCTTTTACACTACAAAAATTAGTCCACCTCTTCCTCACCAGTAACGGAATTTATTTGAATTTAATTTCCTTCGTTTCCTTCTCAATTTCCATGCAGTGCTTTCGCAAAGCTTTCTATCAAAGACAGACACCGCAATTTAGCAATGGCAACTTTCCGGTGCGCCATCTGTTAAGAGATAGAAAAAACAACATGTTAAACATTGTACACAAACCCAGTAATAACTCTCCTAAATATTATTGTGATTGATTTATGCAATCAAACTCGTTGATGGTGGCGTATGTGTAATCTGTTTGGTGGCAAACGCTCTCTTTTGGAAATATGATGGCCTTTTGGGTCATCTTGCATTTGGTGCTATTACTAAATTGGCTTAGATTGGGTATCAGATAAGTTTAAAACTAGAAGGGGAATCTCGATAATAAACGGTCTTTGGGAGTACTTTGTTGAAGATTCTAAAATTCTTACGTTTTCAACCACTCACTCGCAAGTCAAGGGCATACAATAATTCTAGTATTCTGATAGAAGATAGATTGCATTGCACACACTTGCTCAATGCGAGAAGTTCTTAGCTTCCATTTTTATTTGAATAATGAATGCGTTCGTTGGCTTGATTTGTTTTGAGTGGTATGTTGAGAGCTTTTCTTGGAATTGACTTTAACTTTAGACGACTAATGCTTTAGTTCATCTTTAATCTCATTTCTTTCTAGTGGATTCAGAATATTCGAACAATTTGAGATAATTTGTATTAGAAAATACACAAAATACTGGGGGTATTAGTAAATTTAGCAAATTTGGGTACAAAACATCTCCAAGCATGTATGTCATTTGTTACAGCTCGTCATACTGAACATTTTTTGATATGGATCCTATCCCGCGAGAGAAAAGATATAGAGTGGTAAAATTATTTAATTTTTTATGTAGAGGGTACTTCATAAAGGGTTATAATGCTGAGCCAGCGCCTCGAGATATTTGTAGATACTTGGAAAAGGCGGTAAGTTTATTTTTCTGCTCATTGGAGTTGACTAAGTTTGTTTTTCCCCACTACAAGATTTTTTACAGGTCTTCATTTAATGCATTGATCTGGTTGCATCTCTCAGTATGTGATGTATTTGCATTCACGGGTATGCTGTTAGAACAATATGAAATTAGGGTGCTGTCATCGGCAAAACTGAAGACCTTGTTGTTTGTTTACTGTAGAAAGTCGTTGATATGAAATAAAAACAGAGTTGATCAAAGTATAGAACCCTGAGGCACTTCAGCATTCTATCGGAAGACACACCATGAAGTAAATTGTCCTTTCAACCGCAGAGCTCTTGTAGCAGTCCATAGGAGATTAGTTTGTTTTATAGAGTACTATGCTAAACCCTATCGAATGACTTTAAGATGTCCAGGAAACTGCTCTTTATTCCCCGTGCTGTTTGATGTCTGAGATCTATAAGTGGGTGGCATAGCTTAGTCTCCAGTTGAACGGCGGCTGCGAAAACCACACTGCCGGTCACTTATCAGTCCATACCCTTCTAGATATTTGATTATCTCAGCATTCATGGCTTTTTAAATCACTTTAGATAGCATGGACAACAATGCCACGGGACAATAATTTTGCGGCAAGCATTTCTTTCCATTTTTACTCACAAAGCATAGAAAAAGTCTACAAAGTTGTCAGTTCTGGAGCACAGTTTTTGAGAACTATGGCTGGATTTCTATCAGGTTCTGTATTTGGATTACACGAGGTCGAAACTTTACACTAGCATCGAAGACTGGACCTACATGATAGCTAGTGGCTCCGCTTGTGTCGGATCTAATGTCGGATTGCCTGAGAATATGATAGCTAGTTTATTTATAGAATTATTTTTCCTTTGGTGTTGACTGAAGTTGTTGCTTATCACTTCTGCCATTGCTACTCATATATGTAGTGTGTTACCTCCATCAAGGTAAAGAAAAAAGGCTTAGCAAACATTTAATAACACTCAAAAGTTTTTAGAAGTCGTGGAAAGACCCCTATACATTGGTAGGATTTTTTTGTACGTAGATAAGTGACGCTAAGAAGACCGGGAGCGCATACTCATAGTAGTGTGAAATTTTTACTCACTAAAAACACCTTCCTTCTTCTTGTTGACTACATATGAGTTACCTTTCAGTTGCTGACACAACTGAACTTTCCGTTGCCAGTACAGCTGTATCATCCGCGATGGTGGTTATAACTATGCCTTCCTTTTATCTCGGGGTGAACTCTGTTCGCAAGGTAGAATTCTCAAATCTTGGAACCTATCAGCGCTAGAATATATCTTCCTCCCTTCTAGGGCTTTCTCAATTTTGTTGGTTATTCTAAAAATCTGGTCAATTGTGGAATGCTTGATTCTGAAGTGGATTCATATCCACTCAGGAATTAATCGTCCTTCTTCAAGTACAGAATAGACAGCACATGTATTACGGGCGGTACACATTGGACTGATTGCAGATCAATCGATTTACGAGCTTGTCACTGAACACGATCAAGAAAACCCAAGCATATGACGGGAGAATTATATTCAAGTTTCAGACGAACATAAGCTTTATAGATAGAGGCCAAGTCCATCCAAGAATCCTAGGCATCTAGCACCACCTTTTGTATCAGTAATCTGTTGATTCTATTGAAGGCCTCTAACATATTGTAACATAAAGTAGCATAATAACTACGCTCCAAAAGTATGCAACACATTCCGAAGTGTCTTTTCATTCGAGGTTCGTGTACGGATTATGTCTAAGACGACGTCGCGGAATTAAGAGAGAATTATAACCGCAAGAGAATTATAACCACAAGAGATTATTGGCTGCAGCTGTCATCTTGGAATTATTACATCAGAATTTTCTTGTTCCAGTGGTCGAAGAATTTGCTAGAAGTTTCTGGCTATCAGAAATGCGACTATATAAGGACAGATGGCGATCGAGGCAAGGCAGTTGGTTTTCGAACCGCACGAAAAGATTGGAAAAGTGATAATGGGCAAAGTTGTAGTTTTGTGATAGATTGAAAGATAAGAGTTAACAAGAAGAAGTAATTAGTTTGGATTTGTGAATTAAGTAATTGAAATGAGATAAAGTGATTTGAGAAGAAAGAGACCTTGTAAGGAAGGAGTTTGCAAAGAATAGTATAGTGTGAAATTGAATTGTTCTATAGACTAGAAAATAAAGAAATAATTTCACAGAATAACGTTTTATCTACTCGAGCCTTAGCTCACATATTACAATATACTTAAATGACAAGAATTGATAAACCATTAAATTCTTTAACATCAGTCTACCCATTCTGAATTTGATAACGTTAACATCCCGCTTCATACACAGGAGATACTCCTATTGAGTTTGAGAATAGACGAAGAGAGGAGTGCTGTCATCTGCGAAGGAATGAATCGGAATAGGAGGTCCTTGATGTAGATCAGAAAAGGGTAGGAGAGAGTACTGATATCTGGGAAACATAGCCACTAGTCAAGAAGGGTGCAATGCAATGTGGAATGATCGACCACTTAACAAAATAGCAATTCAAATCACAAAAATATTACCAACACTATGAGCTTGAAGCTTGTTAACGAGGACACTATGCCATAGGTAATCGAAAACTCTGCATTCACCATGAAGATGAATGCATTGGTTCTACTTCTCTGTCAAATAGATCATTAAGTCCACTAAATCCATTAAAGGGTGGTTTCTTTCAACATGACTCATAAGGTGGTAGTTACCTATGATCTTCATGATCTCATGAAATCCCTCTCATGAATTCAATCAGAGTCATGCAAATTTTGTAAATATTTTCGCAAAATTTGCGATGATAAAAGCTCGGGTGAGTAATTTTTTTTTTTGCACTACAAAAATACATATAACAATGTATCTTCAGCATCTGATGAAAAGTGATCACCTATGCAAATGTACCATTGTACATTCTGCGTTTGTAATTACAAGTTTAAGCAAATTCTCATTGAATCTGTCAACGTATAGCATTTATCTATTTTTAGTACAACAATGCGTTCATGCGATTTTTCTTATTTAGTTCTATATTTGCGAAAAGATTCTCTAGGATTGTTACCAGATGAAAGAAACTATGAATAGCAATTTTGTTTACTTAATAATAACATTGCTATAAGCCTTCCGGAGAAGCAAGTCTCAGCGAGGAGCAAAAGTAGGCGAGTTGATTTTGTACTAAAGCTTGCCAAACTTCAAGTACATCTTGGTAGCGTGGACGTTAAATTCGAAGCCAAATAGTTGATGTCCATCAACTCTAAACTCTGCAGCCATTTTTTTCTAACTAAAGGGTGTCCCAAAGTATACACAAGAAGTAATTTTGATAGAAAACACAGGCTTTTAATTAAAAATTGTAAAAGTTTGATTGATTCGTAAAGTATACTGTATAGAGTTATGTATGGTAAATGAAATCCATGGCTTTGCTGGCACATACGCACTCTTTTGTCGAAATTTTCCATGACCGTTTTGCATAAATGTGGCTGTATTTTTTTTTTGATACAGCGCTCAATATGCTCCTCCAAGGCGTGTACAAACCTTCGACTTCGATAAACCTCAAAGAAAAAAATCCAACGGCCTTAAATCGCATGATCTGGGCGGACAATTCTGATCACCAAAACGAAAAATTACACGACCAGGAAATTATTCATGCAGTAATTGAATTATTTCTCGTCTTGTTGAAACCACATGACGTCCACATATATATCTTGCAATTTAGGCACAAAAAACTGGGTTATCATGTCGCGATAACGAGCACCATTAACTATTATTACCTGACTAGCCGCATTTTCAAAGTAGAATGGTCCGATGATGCCTCCAGCCCAAAATCCGCACCAAACAGTGACACCTTGTGGATGCATTTGTTTCTCAACAATTTTTCGTGGATTTTCTGAACCCCAAATTAGACAATTTTGACGATTAACAAAGCCACCAAGATGAAAATGAGCCTCATCGCTCAAGATGATTTTGTTTGAAAAATCAGCATCCACTTGTTGTTGTTCCATAATCCATTCAACGAACTCCCTTCGCTGTGCGTGGTCAGTAGGCTTCAGTTCTTGTTCAAATCTTTCGTGAGAATATGCAGTAGAGAGCTTCTCGAAATGTCCAATTCTTGACCACGGTGCCGAATTTATGTACCTGAACTCTCAACAATACTCTCACGAACTGCTTCGGTGTTATGTGTTGTACGACTTGTTGAAGGACGACTAGAGTGTCTAAGATCACTAATTGATCCAGTTTCTCCGAATTTTTGAATTAATCTCTTCACAGTTGATGAAGTTAAATCACTATTCCGACCATATTTTGTACGAAAATTGCGAACTAGAGCTGCCAAACCTTCATTATTTTTAAAATATTGCTCAACAATGAAAACGCGCTGTTCTTTCGTATAGCCCTCCATTTGTAATAGCCCTGAACTGTCAGCTGTCACGCTGTCTTTTTTTTCCTTGGCAATACTTTACCGTACAAATGACGCAAAATTCAAATCTTGCGTGAATTTTGGGACATCCTTTATATTAGCATTCGATACTTTACAGACTTCTTCATCTCATTGCAATGAGTGGCGATAAATATTGACACATATTAGGAAAAACCAAAATGGCGGGAGGTAAGTGCCATTTTGTCTATCTTTCACAGTTGTGTAAGTTTTCCGAAAACCTACGTATGTATCTAAATTGAAATAGTTATTGAGAGGTGATACATAATCACAATTATTTGGTTCTGTAGTTACCCCTGAGTAATAAAGATGGGGGGCATACCTTTTTTAGCAGTTTTTTTTATTTTTCTCAAAATCTGATGAGTTAAAAATAACGGAACTATATATTTTTCATATAAGCGCATTGCCACCTTTCATTTGTTATCCCTATTGTGTTTATACAAACAAAATTGGTTTTGACTCTCTAAAACTTTGTTGTTTTTCCACGATTTTACATTTGCACCCAACTCTATTGCAAGTTTAAACCTTCTACGTCTAACGGTTTAAAGGATATAACAAATAGACCGACAGATAGCTGACTCACACTGACTCTTGCTTTCTTTTCCTCTTAGGTACCGGGACGCTAAAAATTACTTGGAAAAGCTTGTCTCTCTGTAGTAGATCTGGATTTATAGGTCTTTCTCTTTCTTACATTTAGCTTAATATGAATATTTGGTCAACAGTAGATTGCCCTGGTCACAAACTGCACTTGAGGAGTGATTTTTCAAAAGACTTTCAAAAAGGGCTTATTTCTAAATAATTATGAATTCTAACTTAAACACTATGAAAGTTAGAAATATCATTCGTATCTCTATCCCTAGCTGAATTTTCTGCGATGTATGCGTATAACTAAAAAATGGTTGAATCGATTTCGATGCCTTTTGCTTTAATGATTAGATAATTTCTCTCAGAATATTTATACTTAGTTAAATATTACACTCCGCTCTGTGAAAGTGTGTTTCTTTTGGACAGTATATCTATTGTAAAGGATTTTTCAATAGGGACGTAACAATTTTGTATTTTAATACAAACGCACCCTTAAACTTTTTTTTTATGATCTGTCAATGTCAAAACGTCAGTCAAGGTTTACATTTTTATCATGGGGAAGTTCACAACGAGCAACTTTTGGAAATTATTTAAAAAAGAGCGCTTACTCCAACAGACAGGCTGTGCGTGCTATAGTGGATAAATTCGAGTCAACATATTCACTACTGAATGTTCCTGTGCCAGTGAGACAACGCACCGGTCGAAGTACCGAAAATTTCGCAGCCGTAAGTGCTTCAGTTCAAAATGAGCCAAATCGTCAATTCCACGCCGTTCATAGGAATTGGGAATCTCTCAGTCCACATTGTGGCGAATTTTGCGTAAAGATTTTGGCCTACACCCTTACAAGATCAAATTAATTCAAGCACTAAAGCTGTTTGATCATTTGAAGCGCCGAAATTTCTCTGATTGGGCAGAAAATCCTGAATCATGTGCTTCAAGAGACACCATTGCATCTACAAAAAGCGATGTTGTGGTGTGGATTTCATGCCGGGGGTGTGATTGGACCCTATTTTTTCGTCGATGAAAATGATCGCTATGTTACGGTCAATGGAGTTCGCTATCGTGCCATGTTTGAAGACTATTTTTGACCAGAATTAGATGGACTTGACATCAGTGATATGTGGTTCCAACAAAATGGTGCCACATGCCACACAGTTGGTCGAACAATTGGTCTATTAAAGGGGAAGTTCGGTAATCGTGTAATCTCGAGAAATCCGGTTAACAAAAAAAAAATCAAAGTAAAGTTAAAACGACGATACTAAACACAAGGATAGATATATCCGACGAATTTTTATTTTTGTTTGTCTTCTTATGACGACTTTGCAACATCTTGTTGGCACCCTGTATTTCACTGACATCTGGTCCATATCAGACCAGCACAAGGCCTGTTAAGTGTAAGTTATTGTTCTTGTATCCAGAGTGAAACTAGCCTGGAACATGCTTTGGATCTTTCAAAAACGAAAACAGATTGAAAAAAATGGTGAAGTGCAAATCAGGTCTCGCGTGGTTACTGTTCCATACCATTATTTAAATAATATCATAATTTTGCTTTCTCGTTATTCCGCGGTTAAGCCATGGTTTTTTTACGTGTATCTGGGTGAAAAATAGTCGAAAGTCATCGCATGTGAGTTCTGCGATAGTGTGGAGCTTTAATATACTAAAAACATCCGAAGAAGGTATGACTTATGCCATCTTTCCAATTTTCGCACCTAGTCGTCAAACTAATCAGCAATTTTTTGGACTGCCTTTTGTCAGTTACCCTTTGTTTTGGAATACCTACGTAGGTATGTTAAATCACTCATTTCGTGTGATGATGTTATCCCCAGTTAACTAGTTCAAAGGGTCTTATCCTTCTCAATAATCTAACTAAATTGTTATTATTAAGTAGTTCAGCTACTTCTAAATTGACGTGGTTGCGAAGTCTAATTTCATGCCTTCTTGCGACCTTCCTGACCTCGTCCTCTACCATTTCTACTTTTAGATCTCTATGCAGATCAGAGGTCCTTATGTACTATGGCGCATTAACAATATTGCATAGTACTTTATTTTGAAAACATTGTATACTTTGTAAGCTTGTCTTATATGTGCACCCTTTATATTTGCTTATAAAGTAGTAGCTTGTTGCATAATAAGCAACCTAGGAGTCAATACATTTTTTTATAGCGAATATTTAATTCGTCATGTTTTTTCTTCACATGAGCCTTCCAGCGCAATATAGCGTCAAAAGTCATACCTAAGTTCGAATCCTTATTCGAACTGCATTGTTATTTTTGGACAAAGGTATGTGTTGTACATTTTTATTTGTAAAGTTAACATGAACTGACTTCAGTTCACTTAGTTTTATTTGCCATATTTTGGTCCATTCAAATATATCATTTACTGTCCTTTGAAGTTTTTCGGTTACTTCCTTCACGGTTTTACCAAGAGCAAGAAAAGCAGTCTCATCGGCAAAATTGGCAACAGTAGTTTTCTCATTTGGGCATAAAAGGAATAATATTGGTCCTAATACACTACCTTGAGGTACGCCACCTTTTATATGTTTAAATGTGGAGTACTCTGCTTGCTTTATTCTAAATGATAGCTGCATTATGTAGGACTCTAGAATATTTAAGTATTATTTTGGCATATATTTTTGCAGCTTATGTATTAATCCTTTGTGCCACACTTTATCAAAAGCCTGTATGACATCAAGGAAAATGGTAGAGCATATTTTGTTTCTCTTCTGAGGCTTTCTCTATTTTATCAGTTATTTGGTGTACCTGATCTATTGTTGAATTCCTATTTCTAAAACCAAATTGATGGTTTGGTATCAATGTCTTTTCTTCTATGATCGGATGAAGATGTTTCAGAAGATTTCTTTCTAATAGCTTAGTATTGGCAGCAAGGACATCGGACGATATGAAGTAACTTCACTTGGTACTTTGCTTGATTTTACTTCCGTGACTTTCCACATTCGTGGGACATAACTGCATTTATTATCTGTGCTAGTTTTTTCATACCTTTTTTAGGAAGATTTTTTTAGAATTTCTCCTGTAATAAGATTAAATCTGTCAAATCAAATTTACTGGTTCTATTAATCTATCGTCTTCGCATATTGTTTCAATTTGTTGAGAGTAGTCTTTATCTTCGTATGGCTGAAAGACGTTTTCAAGATATTCAGCGAATAAATCTGCTTTTTGTTTGTGTTTGCCCAGTTTCCACTTCCGTTCTTAACTGGCGGAATTCAAAATTCCATCCATTGAGGGCACTCGTCTTAAGATTTCTGACAGAGTTAAGTATCTAGGGTTAATACTAGACAAAAAACTAAATTGTGGACTAAATACAAGGAATAGAGCAAGGAACGCTATGGACCCAAACCAAAAGCCATTTTCTGACTCTACACAGCAGTTGTGAGACCTATATTGACATACGGCAGCTTAGTATGGTAGCCAGCTGCAAAGTAAGAGCACTAACCTCAAGACACTAACCAGAGTACAAAGAATGGCGTGCATTGGTGTCACAGGAGCTATGAGAACCACACCAATTGCAGGATTAGAGACTATGCTGAATCTATTACCTTTAGATATATTTGCACAGGAATCTACAGCTAGAAGTGCCCTAAGATTAAGCTAATCTGAGGGTTGGATTTTACACAAATACATGGGTGGAGATATCAGCATAGACTACATAGTGCCCTATTTAGACTTTCATAAGCCGTTTCCCAGTTCATTTCCGAGTAGCGAAGAATGGGAAACTAATATCCCGCTAAATGATAACTCCATCTCCGCCTACACTGATGGATCCAAGATGGACGTGGGAGTAGGTGCAGGGGTTTTTTCTGAGAAACTCAATTTGAACAAGTTAATTCGACATCCGGACTATAGCAGTGTTTTCCAAGCGGAGGTCTTGGCGGTGGCAACAACTGCCCGGGACGCTGCAATGAAAGCTATATCAACAGACGATATCACCTATTTCATTGACAGCCAGGCAGCGATAAGAGCGATTTCCGCTACGCAAATAAAATCGAAACTTGTGCGTTGCTGTCGCGAAGAGCTCCGAGTTCTTGGTACGCAACACAATGTAAAGCTTTGCTGGGTACCCGAACATAGTGGCTTTTCAGGAAATGAAAAGGCTGACGAGTTGGCAAGGGAAGGCTCAGCACTAAATCCCGAACGAGCTGACTCGTCAATTAAGACACCACCCTGCAACCTGAACCTGGAAATTAGAAATAAAATGATTGCCATAGCAAATAGCAGATGGAGATCACTAGAATCCTGTGTAATTACAAGGAAACTCTGGCCGCTCTATGAAAAAACTCGTACCGAGTAAATTCTACACTTCAACAGATATAACTTGTTAACTGGGCATAATTTGTTGCGTTTTCACACAAAGAAATTGGGAATAAGCGATGATCATATATGTAGAGGCTGCGGCAATGAGGATGTACGCGAAGATACACCTCACTTCCTGTGCCATTGTCCAGGCCTATACCACCTTAGATTCAGAATACTAGGTAAATTCTTCTTCCAAGACTTAGAAGAACTATCAAATAACTAAATTTATCAATACATCGAGTTGGTTTAAGAACCCATAGAGTTCAAGAGTGGGGAAGTGACACTCCATGGGCATCACAATGGATCTACATTGATCTAAGTGTGGCATAGTAAGTCTTTCAGCCTCTACGTCAACCCATCAAACCTAACCTATCAAAACTACTGTCATTTTTCTTCTGGTTGAAAGAGCGCATATTAAGTCGTATACAGCATTTTCCTTGACGTCAAGCATTCGCCCATATTCCTGAAACTCAACTTGTCAACTCAACATCGTTTAGATTATTCCGCCATCTTACGTTAAATGTCATTCTCTTGTCACTTCTGCAAATTATTTAAATTTAGCTTTAGTAAATTATATTTACCCTGGCAATGCCATTTCTACTCGATCAGAAATAAAAGTTCACTTGGCTGATTTTTTTTATTCTCATATTTTTTTTTTTTTTTTTGAGAAATGCTTGTTTCCTGAGAATTTGTCGCCACTTTCCTCCACTCTCTGGGAAAATGTAAATATACAACAAAATTTCTGTTGTATTTTTCTCCTTTTGAGATCGCACGCCAGCCGTACCAGTCTATTTATTTATCTTTGCGTTTTGGTTTGCTTTTTTCGGCTGCTCGTCGTCGTAGCGTCATTATTCTACTGCAAGATCGCGGGGGAATTTCCATACCAATCGGAGGCAGAATCGGAAATTTTTTTCCTTCTACTCATCTTTCCCATAAAACGCAGGGAAAAACGTGAAAATTCTTTGATAATATCCGCTGTAGTATTAACATTCCAGGAAATTATTTAAAAAAAAAAAAAAATAATAATAATAATCGTATTCGCAAATTTCGCATATCTCTCTACTCAGTGGACAATCGGGTATATTTTGGAATTTTCGAAAAGTTTTTCTCGCTCGCGGTTTTGCGATACTTGCAGTTTTTTTTTTTAAATTCCGTTCCTATTTATGTAATGTGATTGAAGTGTGAGCTACTAAAGGGAAATAGTGTAACTTGTGTCTAACAAAAGAATAAAAGGATGGTGCTGGCCTAGTGTGACCTAAATTTTGAGTTTTATTGCAGTGAAGTGATCAGTGATGCGCTGCTTTTCATGAGGGCATCTTTTATTTTAATTTAACAGTGCATTGTTTCTATTTTTAAATTATTTTCAAAAATCGGGGAAAAAATAAGGTTAAAGTTCGAGTCTGACCAGCTGATTTAGCCAGAGAAAAAAAATGAAGAAATTACATTTGGGTGTAAAAAGTAAAGAACACCATCATCATCGTGGCAAACACAACTATAGATCTCCATTCATGATTAGGAGTAAAAATCGGCGGGTAAGATACATCATACATCTAGATACTGTTTGCTTTATTGTGTCACTTGTCAGTGTACAAGTGTATTTTTCTGGTGCCACTCTGTGGTATGTGTCATTATGCTGAAAGAGATATTTTTAACAGCTCGTTCTGTTGTTGTATTGCAAATAAGATACTTGCAATACAGAGGCAGACGGCCGCCGGCGACGACATTGGTAGGCGGCCATACACCTAGATATACACATAGGGACTACGTTTTTTTTTTTTTTTTTATGGCTAAAAGCGAATTTTGTTCTTGAAAATAAACAAATTTTTGATTTGAGTTATATTAATTTTTTTGCAATCATTTAGATTTGAAGATTTTTTTCTTTTTTCTTTTCATTTTGTTTATTACTTCGCTTAGTAGGTACAATGACTTTTGGATAGATTTGCCTTTCTCATGTTTTTGGAATGGAAACTCGTTAAATTTTTTTTTTTACACCAACAGGTGCCAGTATTTGAATAACCATAGATGAATAATCAAATTTTTTAGAGAAAAATTATTAATGGATTTATTTACTTACGGATAATTTTATATTTTTCTGGCTTTGAAACATGTGGGACGGTGTAAAAATGAATTCGCAGCTGTTTTGGTTGATATGATTCATATAGGCGTCACAACATGTGGATTGACCTTTTAAATGTAATAGATGTCATGCTCAATTAAATTTATTTCCAAAAATCAGGGTGACACTTTCATTTCTAGCCATGTTATATAGTGAAAGTTTTTATACATTGTAGCGGTACGAAAATAGTGCTATGCCTTGCATAAAGACAGATACAAAAATGTTTTGAATTTTAAATATGATTTAGAGCGTATCCTTATTTTTTTAAATGGCGCCCAACACGGGATTTTTTATATTCTCGCTCGTGAGTACCAGTTTCGCAGTAACATCATATCAATCTAGCAAAGGGCTCAGTTTTCTACAGCATTTTCTTAAAAGTCAAATTAATACAGAGCTACAGTGGTGCAGAGAAGACCGGATTCCTGAAAATTTCAATGACGCTACTTTTTAACTGAGTGTTTTATGAGAATTGACAATTTACTCATAGACCAGCTATTCCCCAGCTGCTGTGCATTTACTTCACGCCACCATGAAGTAATGTTGATGACGTCTTTTATCCAATTACAAGGGGAACGTCTTTCTCCTGTCTGCAAGTGTGCGACTATGTTTACATATTACCAACTACGACTGAACAGATTTTTAAGACTAAGGTATCCAACGATTTGTCCGGTTTTCATGGGTACTGACTATATGATTATTTTTAGAAATGTAAAATGACGGACGATAGATATTTTGAGAAATTGAAAAAAACAAAGTTACTGAAGAATGTACAACAACGATTTCAAATTTATTATAAAAGGGAAACCCCTCTGACTTGCCAATTCAATCATCACCGTATCTCTAAAAACGTTGGGCCTATAAACTTTGCATGAAGTTGACTGAGGTCCCTTTGCAACTGTGAGCTCCACCTTAAGTAGGGTCTTCGTCTGCTGCATTGTCCCACCATAGTGGACTGCCAGACTCTCCGGGCCAGTATGCTGGTGCTAGATTTGCATCTTTTGGAAAAGTCGACGTCGCTGTAAAGCCCGTACAGCTCGCCCTTGAATCTTCTCATCTACACCACATCAATAGTACAAAGTAGTAGTAGTAAGAGTACTTTCTTCTGCTTTTATTAGCGCCCATGCTTCTGTGCCATATAGCAGGACTGGTATGATAAGGGTCTTGTATAGTATCTCCTTAGTCATTCCAGAGAGCGATTTTCTTCTCAATTGCCTTCTTGGAGCAGAGAAACTGCGGCTGGGAAGAATAATTTTTTTTTTTTTTTTATGGTTTGCACGTGTTAAAGGGGATATGAATACCCTTATACTATTTTTTAGAACACGTGCGTTTTTTTTTTTTTTGTGGAAAGAGGAAGAGACAGAGAGAAAGAAAGAATGGTGTAGTGGGTTTGAAACTTAGGTGGTATTAAGTTTCTATAAACTCCAAAGGTGGCTGTCCAGATAACTGGGGAGTATTTTGTTTGATTTCGCTATTATTGTCGTTGCTTATGATTCACAGTATTTTTTTCCGTCCTCCTGATGTCATCATCACGATCAAGTTGCATTTTAGCCATATGACCACCCTACTGCCAGTGTTATGCCTTCACAGTAGAGTTGACTTAGCTTTCGCAATTGATCGACTTTTTTATTCATTTCATGCGAAACAAATAGATGATTCTTGACATCAGGATTCGAACCGTGAATCAACAGCGTGACAAGCGATGATGTTACCACTACACCACGGCCACCCTCAATTCGTCTATTGATCTCAGCACTGGTGTCATTTTCAGAACTAACTGCGGAGCCTAGTCTATTGCGACGTTTTGTCATATTCGTCGATGTTGTGTCCTATTTTGTGGACAGCATATACTTCGTTTTGTCTTCGTTTACACCCGAATCCATCATTTTCGCCTTTTTTCAATACTCATAAACGCCTCACTGATAGCCCGCTTCGTTCTTCCAATAATGTCAATATCGTCGACATATGCAAACAGTTGAACAGATTTTCAATAAATTATAATCCTTTGAATTACGATGTTGAAAAAGTCGCATGATAGCGCATCTCCTTACCTTAGACCGTTTCTGACATCAAACGGTTTAGACAGATTTTCACCGACCCTGACGAAGCAGCGAGCATTCTCCACCGGCATCTTAGATTAGATTAGATTGAAGAACGAGTCGTGGGCTAGTCCCTTATCATTGCGGCCACAGGTGGGTCTATTGTGATATCCTCTAATTAAAGCTCATCCATGATGCCGGATTTAATGATGAATCCGGTTATGTCATTGGGTGCACTGGCAGATATTTCTTCTGCTTTGAGGTAGAAGTTACATAGGAAACGATGACGTGTTTTGATAAGACAGTCACAGTGACAAAGTAAGTGTTCTGCTGATTCGTCGTCTTCGTTGCACAATCTGCATACTTCGTCTTGTCCCGTTAAGAAACCTATGACCAAGCGAATCTGACTCTTACTTAGTTGTAGAAGTTGTTTCGTTCTTAGTGGGTACCCAAATGAGATGAACTCTGTTTGTGCCAGTCAATGTAATGAGCAGTTGAAGGCAATCCCATACTAGTTTTAAGGTAATTTTATATGCCTTAATTGCAAGCAACGCGGCGTAACTATCTGAGAGAATATAAATGTTCTTCTTGGTTATAGATCTGTTGATGTTCTTCCGGATACACAGCTCTATCGCATGTATTTAGGCTTGAAATACTGAGCTACTTTTATCCATACTTGCGTATAGAACAATATTCGTGCTCAGTCCATATACTCTGGCCCCGACTCCTTCATCTGTTTTGGACCCATCTGTGTACCATTTGAGATTTATGATGACTTCTAGCCCTGCCGTAGGAGTAGTTGTCAAGGCTCCTCCCAAGCTAGTCTTTGTAATTTATTGTGCCTGTCTTGTGTGGATGCTGCGCATGTGACAATAGGTCTTAGGATTTAGCCCATAGTTCTTGCCAAGAAGACTTCTGCTGGTCCACAGGGAGATCCTGGCTTTGTCTATAGCCTTATTAAGATGAGAATTCCATGTGAGTTTTTCATCCAGGGTTACCCCAAGGAATTTGACTTATTTTAAAAATTCTATTGTTTCACCAAAGAGTGTTTGTTTTCTGAGCCTATCGAGCTTTCTTCTCTTAGTGAACGCAGTTATGGTACTTTTCTTGGAGTTGACATTTAAGCTACCTTACCTGCATCAGACGGCAACTAGGTTTAATGCCCTCTGGAGGCGATCCGAAGTTGTTTTTTCGAATTTACCTCTCTGATTAGGATAGCAATGTCATCTGCGTACCCTTGGACATAAAAGCCATCATTGCCGAGTATTGTCAGCAGTTCATTGACTACGATGGACCATAGGAAAGAGGAGGGAACTCCTCTTTGAGGGCATCCTTTCGCAGCAGTGATGCTGAGTTTATGGCTGCCTAGTGTAGTTTTTATTTCCCTATCTTCTAGCATACCTTCTATCCATTTACATGTAGTATTGTCTGCTCTTATGTTTTGGATGCATCTGTACATCGTCATCTTACACAGACCAGCAAATTTAGCAGGGATGCCTAAACTATACACTACACCAAAAATGAGTTCTGCCTCGTAGTACAATTGACCGAAAGTCAAGTCTAAGTGCTATAGCAATTGGACATTTCCTTTATTAAAAAAAAATGTGTATAGTCCATTCGAACTCAATTTTATTTTTAATTTTTTGTTAATGCTACCAAAATCTTTGTAAGTTTATAGTTTAATTGAAATATGGGTAGCATAATAGTATGAACCTTTTTAGAGTACCAAAATGCTACCATAGTAGCATCTTTGGCAGCGCTGGTCCAGAGGTCTTAGCAATTAAACTTTAGCAAACTGCAGAACTCGGGTCACAAGCAAGCACACTATCCACTACACCGTGGCCAGGTGGCCAATAATGGTAGTACAAGTTACGAGAACTAGATAAAGCGCGCATTCACGATTCTATAGTTTCATTACAGCTAAGAGAATGCGGGTCTCACTTGTTATTCACGGCATCAGCATCACCTCTAGCCAATGGTTATAATTACCATTCGCCGTTCGAAAATAAGAGCATGTCCCTTCTATTCGTCGTGTCAAAAATATAACATGCACAACACGAATGGTTATCAGAAAGCAGAAGCTAGTCCAATAGCTTATTGTTTGATATTATATTATATATAAGTATATATATATATATATTTTTTTTTTCAAACAAATTTATATTTTTTAAATGGTCTACCATGAAAATGAGCCAGGGGATTCAGATTTTTAATTACGCCACTGCTCGAAGATTCACCACTGACATTTTGACATACATTAGTTAACACTTCGCCATCACCTTCATCGCTGAATCCTTTTTCCGATCTCCCTCATACTCGTATCTCCAACAGTGTTTATCTGGATGGAAATAGGTTTTTTTCCGAAGTGGTGATGTTTTTGAAGTGGGAGATGCAATATTTTGCGTTAAATTCAAAATTAGTCGATGATGTTATTACCAATGATTCTTCCTTCGATGATACATATGTTTATTCAATACTATTTCCACCACTTCTAGTTATCCCATTATTTGAAAAAAAAAAGTCAAAATTCTGTTCCCAAAAATTGTTTCTTCTCTTCCAACATCTGGGAATGTAGACATTTGAAATACTCCCCAGCAAGCAAATTAAAGTTTATATCGAAAATAACCTGTTTATAATATCTGACCATATTTGTATCGCAATTAAAAATGACAAAGCAACAATACTGACATTTCTAGATTTTTCAAATGCTTTTGATAAGGTAAACCACTAGTGAATTACTTTAATTTTTCGTCTTCCGCTAGAGATCTTGTATCGCCACACTTCAAATATCATTCGCTATATCGTTGTGCTTAACAATAGATATTCTGAGAAGTGAACAGTGGCATACCACAAGACTCCATATTTGGTGCACTACTTTTTACTCTATTATCAACTCTTTTTACTTAGGGTTTATTAGAGACTGCTGTTAAACTACTCTTAGTGAAGTCCTTAATTGTTCCTAATATTTTCTGTAGTTACAAGGTATTCTGTTTCTAGTAGAAAAAATAACTTTTCACGTTCGACTCGTGTAATGAGTCCTGATGCTCTTTGAATGGCCGGGGATAGACTCTGTGATTTTGCTTATTGAACGGTTCCTCAATAGTAAACATTTTTCACCTGTGAATTAATTGGTCTGTGAGTAAGTGGCCAGTATGTCTTTTATATACAATTGAGTCCCATCTTGTGAGAAATGAATTTTTGCGATATCTTCATTTCTCGTGACAAGATTTTCTGCTTTCACAGCGGTTTCCTATTAATTCTAACTTTAACAACTTTCATCGCCTGTAAAATTCTCACAGTACGAGTGCGTCCGGTCTTTAGCGACCAGTTACTCCACAAGTGTCCTCAAACAATTTAGCAGTTCGATACACAAAATTTCGGGTGATTCCAAGCGGTCGCAAGGTTCAGAAAATATCGCCTCACAGTTGTGGAAGCCTACTACCACAGCATAATTTTCAATATCGCCACACTCCGTATTTACAAACGACGTTTAAATCTAAATCTTTTTACGCGGTTAACTTAGTATAAATATCTTTAAATACCTGTCAATATAGAATGGATGTGTTCAGTACTAGTTAAACGATGAGTGCGTTTAAACGTGTACCAGTATTTATGACATGACTAAATATTTACAAATAATTCGCTTACTCGATATAGCTCTACCGTCTATTGAATCATTTTCACCTACTTAAGCCCATTCACCATAACAAGGCGAAGGGTAACATGACTAAGTCAATGTACTATTTCACATCATAACTTCAGTTTTATGGTATCTGTCTATTATTTGACAATTGGCCTAGGATACCCATAAACAAAACAAATAAAAACTATCACAATTGCGGCTAACCTAAGTTGCGTGTAATGTCCTGTTAAACTACAGAGGTTAGATCACAATACGCACACCCATTCCACTGGACAATATTTATTTTATACCAATTAGTTCTTCAGCTCTAATTTGTTGACCTCAAAATTAACCAAATCAACCCTTAACTAAAAACATATGTTGATAAAAAAAAAACATACATGCTACACACATATGCGTCTAATCACAATAGGGACTTCCCTTCAATTGATAAACATTTTTTCTGAGAGGCAAATCACTATTGTGTCAACCCTTTACTGACAGGTGCATACTCGTAGGAAGGTAACCTGCATAATCATTTGCCATCGCACTCTCCCGCACCCGTCACACTGTTAGTATCCTCCTTCTCCCCTTTACTCGCACTCATTCCAATTTGGGAATCGTTCTATGTACATCTGGTGCACGGCACGTGCACGATTTGCTTTTTTTGTGTAAAAAAGTGTTGTACAAACATTCACTACACACAAAGTGTTCATTGCCCTCTCCAGGCAGCGCTAGTGTGGTGCAATGCAAACAAACAGTTCGCACTCGATTATATTTCACGTTCGCCTACACCGACACATTCATACAGAAACGCTCATAAAACCATTTGTAAGCGGCACACTTTGGACTGCGTTAATAAAATGTCAAGTCACCCCCTTTTCGATTTTGGTCCCCGATGACACCGATGCCGTGGCCTGGAATTCCGACTAAATGATGTGTACTTGGAATTGCCTGGAAATTGAGGATGTTCCAGTTAAGGAGCTTTTCATTATTATTTTGGGAAGTTTCCCAGCATTCTCAATGACAAATTGGAAAACGCATGCGTTTTGGGGAAGAAACAGCACTGGAAGTGCCAATTTTATCGAGTACAAGATTTTCGAAGTAAAGGGTAAAATTACGTACTGTACAGTGGGGGATAACCTCACTGCGGAGGATTTGTATGTCACGTTGTGTGTTATTTTTATTAAGACTTGTCACAAGTAATTTACAATGTTTGTCAAAAATTGGAAGTTGTAAATGGAGTAACTGTAGCACAAACACCATCGATGACAAATCGGTGATGTCAAAGAAAACTGACAGAACTCAAAGAACTAGATTTGACGTTTTAGATTTTAAATTTGGTGGTATTAGATTTCCCTTACTAGTTTATTATTAAAATTCTGTTAAAACTTTGATTGGCTTAGCTACACAAAGTTTACTGTTTGTTCGAGATATGGCACTTTTCTTGTAAAGTACGGATGTGTAAGTTCTATTACGAGATCTTCAATGGTGCGGTCTACGCTTACGATATTTTCATTCAATATCAATCGTGTATAAGTATAAGTACGTCAGCGGTCGCTATTATCGGACTCCCAAATAATGAATGGGTCTCCTAGGCCACAACACTTCAACCCTTCAATCGTCCCAGTTCCTTCCGGGCTTTGTTTTTTGAACGCAATATCGTGTGATGTTCTCGTCGTCTTAAGGGCAGGGAATGTAATTCGAAGAACATTTTGGCTAGACTATTTCTTCTCAATCTTTCGATATTTCTAAAGCGAGTGAGTAGCCTTCGAATCCTAAATTTTTGGAAGGATGTGTGACTTCTCTAATTACTCTCATTCCATATTTTTGTCGTACAGTTAACTGAATGTAGTTACTGCCGTCTGCTTTGCTTTATTCTCTTTCCCACTCTTTTAGTCACTCAAGTGTAGTACCCCACTCATTAACAGGCTTAATCTTAGCCTCTCCTTTCTTAGTAGTAGTGGATATCCGCATCTTTTCAGACAGCCAATCAGCAATCAAGGCCTTGGAATCGTTTTCTCTAAATTCAATAACAGCTCTAGATTGCAGATAGGAATTGTAAGCGCTATCGAGAGAACAAATTTTAGATGGACAAGTGGTACATCGTGTCCTAGCGACAAAATAGATTTGGCCTAATCTGGATTTGAAACACTCTAAAAATTTGATTTCTTTCAATAGATTGCATATTAGTGTTGCAGTTGGTGCCATCACCAAACACTGTCTTATAGGCAAGCACGCAATAAGGCTTGACGTATACTCAAACAATTTCTATAGAAGCTGTATGGCCGAAAAAGGAGGAAACTATTTTTTTCCTTGCTTCTTCACTTAGGATCGTTCTGTTTCAGCCACCTAAGCGATCTGATAAATGCAGACATTAGAATCCTTCCATGCTTCATCAGAAGCTCCAATCGGTTCAACGACTAGGTAAGGACAATTTTTCCCCCGAAATCCATGTAGGATCACAACGTACTTTCATTGGTCTAAGTGTGTCGGTCTTTTAGCTGGCATCATGTGGTATCACAACGTACTTTCATTGGTCTAAGTGTGTCGGTCTTTTAGCTGGCATCCACTTCGACCTAACCTAACCGGGGGCCGTCCAGGGGTGGTATTTGGAATTAAGGAGGCAAGTATTCCAATCGTACAAATACGGAGTTCACTCCTAAATGGTGGCAGGATCCAGAAACTTATAGCGGCAGGTGGAGGGGCCCTTGGGCATCAATGTGTCCAATTTTCATCGAATTGTGGCCGATTATCCCAAAAATAGAGAGCTTTATATTCTCCGAGAGCCTGACGCACTTATGCCCGGACAAAATAATTGCAAAGTAATCAGAATCCAGAAACTGATAGCGGCAGGTGGAGGGGTCCTTGGGCATCAATGTGTCCAATTTTCATCGAATTGTGGCTAATTATCTCAAAAATAGAGAGCTTTGTACTCTCCGAGAGCCTGACGCACTTATGCCCGAACAAAATAACTGCAAAGTAAAATGGGGACGGAACATGATCAAGAAATTCAGTAATGGAAAATCTAAGGATAATATGTGAAAAGACTAAACTCCATTATTATGAAGTTCAAACGAAATCTAAGAGCGTGGTACGAGTCTTTGAAGGTGAAGACTAAACCGACTAAATCCCGAAACACTTGTTCTGTTAACAAACGAATGATGACCTTGTTTTTTTTTTAGAAATACGGGCTTATTGATGACAGTTATGCTTAAACATCATCGGATGGTCACTATCAAGTAGTAGACGGAACATATGGAATCTATGCGCGTGACACCTATACAGCTATAATTTACCGGCAAACAGAGCATTGCTCACTACAGTCTATTTGAGATGCACGGGCATAAGTCTTTTAGATTAACATCCTGGCTTCGGTTTGCTCCCCTACGTTAAAATTTGTCTGAAATGTCATAGATTTCCCACCAAAGAAGAACCATTTGGGGCTTTTTACAATGAAAGTAATTTGAAGGACTTTACAATCCCAATGCGGTAAAATAGTATATATCCTCCCTTAAACCTTATATAGTTACAGGGGGGGATGGAATCTTTATATCGTATTCCAAAGATCTGGCGAAAAGCGATAGTCAAATACCTACCCAAGGCAAACAAAGCATGACTAAATACACGAGAGCAAACTTGCTTTAGAACGCTTTTTCACGAATTTTCGCACTAGAAATCCAATTGAATTATGACTGCTTCAAGGCTGAGAGAAGGCCGATTGTGGTCATCATTTACGGCCATGCCTCCATTTTATCCCGATGGGGAACTACCAGCAGATAGGCGGAAACTGATTTCATGACCCCTACGCTAGCATTTTAAAGGAGATTCAACATAAGAATTCCTGACAGAACGCACTGGAGGAACCTGAGAACCATGAAGAAAAAGTAACTGGCGTTCTTAACCGACGGTTCTAAGATGGGCGATGGCACGGGAGCCGGAGTTTATTGTGAGGCCCTAGGAATAAACAACTCCTTTAGAATAAGCGACGACTACTGCAGCGTCTTTCAGGCCCAAATTACAGCCAACATACAGGCTGCGGAAATTATACGCGAGAGTAATATCGTTGGTAAAACGATAACTGTCTATATAGACAGCCAGGCAGCCATTAAGGGTCTGGACTCTGCTGTAATTAGATGAAGGCTTGTGAGAACCTGCAAATCGGTCGTAAATGGAATATCCAGAGCCAATGCGGTGACCATCTGCTGGGTTCCAGGGCATATGGATATCGAAGGAAATTAAAGGGCTGACGAGCTTGCTAGGAAAGGGTCGGCGCTGCACTTATCGCGGGCCCTCCCTTTTGTAGTAACCCCAATCAGTTCCCTTCGAAAGAAAATAGAAGACGAAACCACCGATCGACCAAACAGGCTATGGATTCATCTGGAAACATGCGCAACGGCCAGGGCGCTATGGCCGGCCTTTAGCAAGAAGAGATCAACTTCTCTGGTGAAAATTAGTCGTTATAATACACAGGTCGTTTCTGGAATAATTACTGGTCATTGTGCCATTGGAGTTCACGCGGAGCGATTCGGTGTGCTACATAACGACTACTATAGAAGCTGCAGGGACGAAGAAGAAATTGAATCAGTTCGTCACCTGCTGTGCCATTGTCATGCCCTATCCGTTAGATTTATATCGTTATCTGGGTGATTTATGTATATCATTATCTGGGTGGTTCTAACAGCGGACTTTTAACGTTTCCAGGGTTAAACGATTGGGCACAATGGACCCGAATTTATTGGTCTAAGTGAGCAGTGACTCTATTTGTCACAAGGCACCCATCTACCTAACCTAACCTAGCCTATGACTGCTTCAGATTTTTTTTTTTTTTTTTTTGTTTTTTGCTTGAGTTGATTATTAAGTTCTAGGATTCATTTCGGTGAACTTCTAAGGTAAACATTTAAAAAAAAAAAAAACAATATATTTAGTATTCCGATTCCTGCCCCTGCAGTATACGACTGGGCGCCACAGCCCCCTGCGTGGGCAAGTAACAGTCTGGGAAGAAGGTATTAATGATAATATTATAATTACTTAGTAAAAGTTAATCCAACTTTCTACAAATTTTTGGATATACATATCTCTGCATTACATGTTCTTTTAGAAGTATTTTTCTCCCACAAATTTTCACCATACACATGTGTATTATACTCATACATATATCTATAGGTACTTCGTTTGATAGATTCTTTCATTTCTTTACGAGTATACCTGAAAATCGCACTTGAAACTTAGAGATCACAACTATTTTTAGGTCACTTGCATTTGCCTAAATCATTGACCTTAATACGTGTGCTGGGATTACCATCTTTGAGGTCAGTACGTCTGTCCGAGGTTTGGCATTGTTTCATCATTTACTACGTCTGTTCCCGTACTTGCGAATTTCTACGAAAATTGGTAAAATCCTGTTTCCGTACACGGGGATCCCTCTGAATTTGGAAAATTTTCGTCAAATTTAGTAAAAAATCGCAACTCGGTCAAGTACAAGAACAGACCCCCCACTCCCCACTTTCTTTTCTCTCAATTAGAAACTACATTCATATGTACATAGGTTTTCTATAGGGTTACGATCAGGACTTGGTGGCGGCCATTCTAAAACGTTTATTTTTCGGTCTGCAAACCACTGAACTACAGATCTTGCGGTATGCTTCGGGTCATTATCTTGCATGAATTTCCACAAAAAGGGGAGAAACTCGTCGCAATAGGTCTCTATATGGTTCTCAAGGATTTCTTTGTATTTGTATTGATCCAAACGCCCTTCTATTTTCATAATTGGATCAACGCCGTGCCAAGACATGCATCCGCAAACCGTTATGCTGCCACCGTGTTTAATGGTTTAAAATCGTGTACAGCGGGTTGAACTATTGTCTTGGGAGACGTTTTTCCGTCAGATCTGACCCTATTAAACTTTGATTCATCTCTCCACAAAACGTTTTTCCAGAAAGAAAGTGGTTTGTTAACATGAGCCCTTGCAAATCGTAATCTTTTCAATCTATTTTCCTACGATACAGTTGGTTTCTTTCTTGCGATGCGTCCATGTAGATGAATCTTCATAAGACGGCGTCGTATGGTTACTGCCGATACTTTAATATTATATATATCCTTAATTTGTTTTTTGATTTCAGCAGATGTTAAAAACGGGTCCTTTTTGCTGAGACGCTGCATTGTTCTGTCGTTTCATGCCTAATATGACTTTTCGCTTTCCTGCAGTGCAGTGTTTTCCACGACCCATTATTTTTTGTATAAAAATACTTTTAGTATGTACCTGTGCTATTTCTCTGAACAGCCTAATAGCACGTTTGATGACTAACAATCGACGGGTATGGTCACCAAACTTTTATAAGGCATATTTCCTTGTTTAGTAGTGGTCTTTAACGATCACACAACGAATTTTTATCGCTAACAGACTTCTGATGCTACAGCATGAACAAATATAAGGGTAACTACGAATTTCAAAGGGGATGTGCTATTTCTGTGAACACCAATGCATAGGCCCTTATGCACTTCTTCGCCGGAACTTCTTTCTTCCGTCTAATAACGCATGTCAGTAGCTAACTTATTTCCCGTTAAAAAAATATAACAACCCTGTTCCACAAACTACGTACATAATTTCCACAAGACACTTCCCATTGACGATGACTGCAATCCCCAAATGGCATTCTATTGCTTCCCCAAACGCATGTTAAAATTCCAAAAAAAACCTCCTTCCTTCCAATACAAATACAAATTAGACAAACGAATAGAAATAACATCTTTGCTTTCAAACTCTCTCTATTGTTGTTTTTTTTTCCCATTTGTCAACTGAACCCGAAGAATATTATTACCCACTTCCTTCAATAATGAAGTAAATGCGAAAATGCCCCATTTTCGACACCCCCTTGTACGCATTCCTAAACACTAAGCTTTCACCCAGTTTCCAAAAAAAAAAAAAAATTCCAGTATTAACTTTTCAAACTGGAATGAAAACACACGAATTTTCCTTTTAAATTTCCCCTTTCAATCCAATTCCAAAATTTCCAAAAACCGAAAATATACATAACCGAATGAGGTTTCCAAAAAAAAAAAAAAAAACGAACACAGAGAATTGAAAAACACTGAACAATCGACACCGAACGAGACCGAGTGTTAAACACAACATTTTCCGGACCGTGTGTGTAGAACCCTTTTTTTTTGGCTGTAAATCGGGAAACTCTTTTAATTTTGCTAAATTTTTCTAAGTTTATTTTTTTATTAACCAATAGTCTCTGTGAAAGAAAATGCAACAAAAAAGCCATACAAAAGTGATGAAAGATAAAGAAAATGGTGTGAAAATTTTGGGGTGTTGAAAAGTTCTTCCTCCCTCCAAAGAGAGAAAAGAAAAATTTATTCGCATCGGATTTCCAGTGCGAAAAATTCGGAAAAGTTCAAAGAAAAGTGAATATACACGGTTTTATTTTGTTAAAGAATTTGAAAAGAAAAAAAAAAATCCTAGAGTTCCTGTGTGGTAAATGTGGTTCCTGTTCCTGTGAGAAAAAGGCGTTCCTTTGGTGAAAAGTTTTTTTTTTTTTTTTTTTTTTTTTTAATGGAAACCCCCCCTTTCCTAACGATACAAGTTTTTTTTTTATTTCAAAAAAAAGCAGCAAAGATGATTTTGTTAATTGAAAACCCATTGTGAAGGAAAAATTAACAACAACAAAGGAACAGAAAGAAAAATCCACAAACACCTATACACCACACATACGCATTATTGCTTCGTCCTCCTCCGCAATTCGCCGCGAAATATGCCATCGGATTGAACTTGGCTATACAAAGATTTTTTTTTTCTCTCTCAACGTTCGTTCCAATAGATTTTCCAGGATTTTCCGTATTTCCTTTTCGCCATTTTTCTCTTTTGGATACTTTATTAGATATTTATTTTTCTCTTCGTCAATCGGGACGTTCTTCTTTTTTTTGCCTTTTTGTGTTGAAGTAACTTCTGTCATGCCGCAATTAATTGTGTGTCGGGTGCGTGTGACCGTGTGTAAGAGACATTCTAGGCGATTCCAATAGTTGGATGAAAATTTGTACTTGATTTCCCCGAAAAAGAAAGAGAATAGAAGAAACAATAACCCTATTGAAAGGACATTAGGGTTGATACTTTGTACAAAGGATATTACCGTTGGGGCTGTGTACCACCGGGGAACACTCGAAAGGGTATTCAAAAAAAAAAAAAAAAATTCGGTTGTGTTTCATTTTTCTAACTCGAAAAAGTTTTTTTTTTTTTTTTTTTGTTTTGTGATTACAGTATCCTTCCATCCTGTATGTGATTTTTGTTCGTGTGGCCAAAAATTCAATAATAATTCCATCATCCCAAATGATTTGTGAAACGCAGATAAAGTCTAAGTACCCCATCGATGGACATAGCTGATGCAAATGTCGCGTATCACGTATCCATTGCAGCACACATGACATTAGATTAGAGACATTTTTTTATCTATTAAATATGTTCACTTATGCAAAACACATATACACTTGAAGCAAACAAATTTTATTAGTTCTCCATTTCACTATTAATTTTTGGAGACAATTTTTATTTGAATTTTTAACACAACATTTCGAGTTGCTGTACGCATTTTAAGTGAAATTCGGGCGTGCGTGCGGTTTTTTTTTTTTTTTTGATTTTACTTCGAAATTACGTTTCATAAAATTACATCAAAATATCATCATTCGAAGAAGATTACAGGGCTGATCGGCCCATGGTGCAGAGAGCATCATCATCAGATGCCCCATCCATATCGGGGGGCCATCATCGAGAGTCTCGTTTTGGCCTCGGTGGTTACTCGTCACATCAAAGTGGTTACAATAAATTGTTTACACAGGTTCGAATTGATTTTTTTCTTTTTCTACTGCAATTGTTTTTAAATTATATGTGTGTAGTTTAATCGATTCTTATTACTTTCATGATTTTATGTGATTCTGAAAGGTAAAAAGGTACTCTACTTGGTTTTGTTCCAAGTCAATGTGTATAGGTAGATGGATCTTTTGAATATTCAGGTCATTGAAAGCCCTCTACTTGACAAGTGTTTTGTCAGCTTATTCAGTCTCCTTACCACGTTCAACTATTGTGGCGATTTAGACCTCAAATGTTTTCGTTCCTCAGCTAGCCGCCTCACACATAGTTTGCTGAGGTCGCCTTCGACTTGTGTGCGTCATCTTAAAACCTTGCTGACTAATTCAATATTGTTCTACAACCCGTCCCGTTCGTTGTTGTATTTTCTCATCCAGACTCCATTAAGCCAAATGGGACCAACTCAAATAACTTTTCTTTCAAAACAAAGTACTGTGATTACGTCCATGCTTCTGAGACGTACGAGTATATTATGATGAGGTTCTTATCCAAATTCCCCTTAGTTGACGCTGCTCGATAGCCGTCTTAGGCAAAGAAAATGCGGTTGGTGATTCTCCGTACATAATTTCCATGAACAAAAAAACATTTCAAAAGTAAAAAGCCCCATCGACAAAATTGCAAAAGAAAAAAAAGATGTCCATGCACAAAATTTTATCTGAAAACAACTTGTAGACAGTATCTATTGTGTATATATTTTCTGCCTGCACTTTGATAGATACAGCTTTGTATCAAGTTGTATATATCCGTACATAAAAGGTGATTCAATTAAAGGTTGCAATTTAAATCTGGGACTACTGTGGTTCTGTCATTACTAAGCATTGACGTTTGTAATTACGGAGCACATATACTGGTATGATTTGGTCAGGGCCGGATCTAATAATGGAGCAGGTGGAGTAGCCGCACGAATGATTTATATATGTATTTTATTGCACAGCCATATGTTAAAATCGCATCAGCTTGCAAGTACCCGTTTCTAATTAATTTTCTTCAAAAGATTTTCTGACTCATTGTACTTGCAACAACAACTTGTTAATGTCTTTGGGGGAAACATTTACTTACATCGTACGAGTACATGGTTGAATATAAATTGCAAAAATTGATTTATTTGTGTAGATCACAACAAATTCCATACTCATTTCTCTCTCCAACCAGTATGGAGTTATTTTCAATTGAATTCCTCAAAACCTTTTATTTTCCTTTCTATTGATTCTAGCTCGCAACATTTTTTGGAGCATTATGATCAGACTGCACCAAATGCGCCCTCATAATGTATGTACGTCATGTATATTTGCTTTGTTTTGGACTTTTGGTGTAATACCTTGACGCAGAACAAAATTTTGAGCCAACATTGCACCGCTAATAGAACATGTTTTTTTGTCCTTTTCCATGGTTTATGGGATTAAGGTACTAATGATGAATTTTTGTTTTCGTTTCATCGTTTATATGTGCAAAACTTCCAAGCAGGGCTTGGACTTTTAGCCGTTGCAGTGAAATCTAGCCCGGAAAATTTAAAAATCCCATTTCTAGCCCTTATTTTATTTCTCCCGTAGTAATAAGTATGTGAGCGTGGAACAGGATAACATTTAATGATCTGTTGCGATGACCTCAGTAGAATGGCCCCTATAAATGCGATATTTGAGCGTTCTACTAGGCAAACCACCAGAGCTCATCACTTCTACATATGTCCACCTAGCAACGGCGCGGACATCCCTTTATCAAAAAACGTTCCCCTACAGGACAATTGAACTTTAGAATTTACTTTCAGGAGACATATTTCCAGAAAACTTTAACCTCCAATAATTTAAGAGCTGAATCAATCTACAAATATTTCGGGCAGTTGGCTCGGCGTTAAAAAAAAAATTATTATTATTATTATTTATCTCATCTTATTTTAACGTTATACACTTTAAAGTATTTAGGACTAAGCTTAAAGGGGAAAGTTTTAAAAAATACGTCTAATATTCTGAGTCGTAAGGTTATTTGGAAAAAAACTTCTTAAAAAAGGGTTAAAATAAATTTAGGTATATACTGGTTAAGAGGTCAACCGGATGAGGATCGATTCCTTAGGACAAAGAAAGAAAAAATTGTATAGAAAACGGGAAAGGATAATTCCACCTTCTGAGCCGCCACGACCATTTGAAGTTCAAGAAATTAATGCTAACTGTTGAACTATGGTAGCTACAAAAAAAACTAGTACACCTTTTAAATTTATAATTTTATACGTAAAATAGCTGAGGAAACTACATTGAATTTTGGTGCCCAGATAAAGATACAGCTTCTCAAAGTCAGAAAAATAAACAAATTGATGTTGTTTTTTTGTTCAACAGCGATTTTTTCGAAATTTCGTCTAAATTTGTTTTCTACTAGATAAATCGATGTCAAAATCAAAAGAATTGTATAGAATTGCACGAGTTCTGACTCGCTGCCTATTAAAAAGTGAGAAATGCATTCAATTCGTCAAGCACTACTTAATCTCAAATTTGGGGACTTTTTAACGTTTGGGACCCCAGACGTCGTTTCAAAAATCTTCAAATCAGACAGTTTTTCCAAATGTTAATCACTTTAAGACCCTTTTGATCTTCATGCTCAATATTCCATTCTCATGAACTTTACGTTCCAGGCACAAGTCTTGCGATTAACTGCCCGAACACAATAGACAAGCGCTGCACCAGATGAAGTCGCTGTAGTACAAACTGTCAAATAAGTCGCTCACTGAAGTAGCAATGCACGTACAAAATGGTGAAGCGCAGATCGAAAAAATAATCGCGCTGTGTTTCGTGAAAATATTTTTTGTGGTCGATTTATTTTATAATAATGACTGAGGGAGGAGAAATCGCATGCTATGAATTCCTCCGTAGACGGCTCTGCGACTTTCGATTTTTTGTTTTTAGCTGTCAAAAAGTAGTGCAGCTCGTTCGGAAGTTGAAGTTGACTCAACTTGTGCTGCAGTTACTTTTCATGCTTCAGCTGCAACTTCGCATTGTTCTCGTGCTATAGGGAGACGTGTTTTTTTACTTTGACAGCGTTACGTACTGCCGCTTCAGCTTTACCATTGTGTTCGGGCAGTAAAGAAACACCACTGCACGAATATATGTACATATGTAGATTCGGACCTCGTGGATCAGAATGTGAATTTCGCCCCGATTTCTGTTGTCGTCTTTCGATTACAATCGATACATTTTTCTGATTCAGTTTCGCCAGCTTTTTCGATACAATTGAGTTATAATGGAACTTCAAATGACAAAAACAACTTTAATAGCTCCTGAAAGTTGTCAAAACTACGCTATGAGTAGAACGACGATAGGAATCGAGATGATTAACTAAAAACTGGAATATTTTGAGTTGGTTCGTTAATATAGCCGGCGTACGATATATCTATCTTCTTAGAATGATAACTCGCAAATCGTCATTTATCAGAAATTCGTTTTTAATAAGTTGACCTCATATGATTAATTACGCATCGTTGTTTTTTAATATCGTTTTAACTTTTCTGAGTTTTTAAATTTCCAAGTTGTTGCGTTTATTGTGCCTTTGCCTTTTCTTCTTTTTTTTTAGGTTTAAAGTCTATGATATGAATCTTGTTTTCGTTTTTTTTTTTAAAAAAACCTTCACTTTTTTTTGCCTTGGGCGGTTTTTATAAAATTTCCAGGGGCAACTCTGGCACCATCTGTTCTGCTCATCCAATCGGCTCTACTGTCAAAAAGAGCAATGAGACAGTGAAAGCTGAAAGGAGAAAAAGAGAGAAGAAATAATTTCCAACGCTACTGAGTGTAGTTTCGTGACGATATCAAATGAAAAATTCATTGAATTCTAAATTTTGCAAAGTATATTTCTGATATTTTTCAACTTCCAGATAACGCACAAATATGATTTTAAGTTTGAAAGCTGGGTGTTTAAAAGCTCTAAATTTCAAAACCAATTTTATTAAAATCACCAAAGCCGAGGTTGAAGTTATTTGCTGTCCCAAGTTTTATTATCTCATTTCACTGTCTCTTGAACTCAAACCGCAATAAGCAGTTTTGCACGAATGTGCTCCAGGAAATTTCCTAATCATTAGACAAAATTTATTAAAATGCGTTTACCCGTTTTGAGTGTAGCCAGTAGCACAGAATCAACTTAGTTTTATTATAGTATGTATTGTAATATGCGAGCTACGGCTCGAGTAGATAAAACAATATTCTGTGAAATTATTTCTTTATTTCTAGTCTCTAGAACAATTCAGGTTCACACTATACTATTCTTCGCAATTCTTTTCTTACAAGGTCTCTGTCCTCTCAAATCACTTTATCTCCTTTCAATTACTTAATTCACAAATCCAAACTAATTACTTCTTGTTGTTAAATCTCAACTTTCAATTTATCACAAAATTACAACTTCGCCCACTATCACTTTTCTAATCTCTTCGCCACAGTTTAGAAACTACTGCTGCTTTCTCAATCGCCATCTGTCCTTATATAGCAGAAGTTTCTGATAGCCAGAAACTTCTACCAAATTCTTCGACCACTGGAACAAGAGAAATAATTCTTGCAGTTATAATTCCCTTTTATCCCTGATATTATTCGTCTCTTTCGTTGACATGAGCTGTGGAGACTTCATCCCAGACACGAACCTCGAATGAAAGGACAGTTCGAACCAAAATTCTGCCAGAATGAAAAGTCACTTCGGAATTTGCTGCATAGACGTAGGGGCGTAGTTATTATTATGCTACAGTATTATTAAATTACTAATTTGAATTCACTTGTTAGACGCAGAAATATTGTAGGGAGTGTTTTCAGCAAATTATTCAACTAAATTTCGAGAAAATCTCAGTTGAAAAAAACGTAACATTTATTTGCTTCTGTTTTCTGACTTTGAGACTTGAGAAGTATATGTACTTTCCTGAGCACCAAAATTCAGTGCAGTTTCTAGAATTATTTTCTCAATTAAATTGCAAATTTAAAATATGTACTATTATTCTTTTTTAGCTACAATAAGAACCCAAACATGATCTAAGGAATCAATCTCCGCCCTGTCGACCGCTTAACCTAAAACACTTTGTATAGAGAGGCGCAATATTGTCTTCTTGCGCCGGAAGCATAGGCTCTTTGCAGCTTAAGTAACACGAAATGACGAAATGATATTACCTTTAAATGTTGGAACCTGTGAATTAAGCTAATTTTGGAGCAGCTTCTTGTTTAAAAATAAATAAATACAATACAAGTAATTTTGTATTCTTCTGTAAGTTTTGAAGTGTAGAACTATTATTAAAAAATAGAAATAAATAAGAAAACAAACATTGAAAGCAACACAAAAAAAAATGCGACCATGAAACAGAAACATATTCGAAAATCCAAAGAACAATTCACATGGACAAAACTTTCCAAAAAAATGTGCACGAATTGAAAATTTCGTACTCAGATTCTGCGATTGGTTTCTGCGCCTGTAGCTCCCTATTTTGACGCTCTGTCCAAGTCGCAATTTCCAAGTCAAATGTTCCGATAGCGAAATTTATAAAAAAAAAATTAAGTTCAGACTGGGTCGCACGTACTTTTACTTTTAAAAGTGTTACATTTTTTTTTCAATGCATTGAAAATCAAAAAAAAATGTTTACTACATATTTTCCAAAACTTGGTACGCAATGACCTTCCACATATCAAGCATTATTTAGATATTAATTTCAAACAAAATCAATGGCTAATAAGTAAAGTTCGGTTATAAGTATTTTTTTTCCAAAAACCTGGTACTCCAACCGATTGCATATGTCTATCATATAGCAAATGCCAAGTTCGAACAAAATTGTTAAGGCCGTTTTCGCGAAAAAAAATCGCTTCTTTTAAAATCGACCTGAAAATTAGGCCCCAGGAAATAAGCCCCCAAAAGTAAAAATGAAATAAGGCCCAAAAATTGAGGTAATTTTTCATAATGAAATTATGCTCCAAATCTAAAACGGAAATAAGGCCCAATGAAATGAAATAGCGTCGCCCTGAGCACATGCATGTTAGGCCGAAGGCCGTCTGGTGTATGAGTCGAAGAGATGTCCATAGTTTTTTTTTTTTGGCGTCACCCAAGTACTGTTTGATTCACACCGAATTTTTATTTATTAAACTTTTGGGGTATTATTTCATAATGAAATAACACCCAAATTCTAAAAATTAAATAATGCCCCTAAAAATGAAATTACACCCAAAATATGTCATAGTTTTGTTGTTATTGCCCTGCGAGTTTAATTTTGAGGCCTTATTTAATTTTTTTGTTGGGCCTTATTTCCTGCGACGTAATATCGCAGTACCATACGCCACGCATACTCGTAAATCCAGGTAGATGGACAGAATTGAGGGGCGAATAGTACGTACTTTACTAAACACTGATTTTGAAAAATTTAATTTTATCAAAAACTTCTCTAACGAATTTTCAACGATCAGATGGCGCCTTGGGTTTTTGGGAAAAAAATTTGTACTTGACCTATGTATTTATGTATTTTTAAAAATTGTCAATTTCTCGGACATAATACACGATTTTATTTAAAATAATTTTGTAAGCAATGGACAGGGTATACCAAGTTTTTGAATACTTGTTTTAAAGAAAAAGTTTTTCTAAAAAGCAACATTTTTCTTTTACAACATTTTCGCCATCATTTTAGATACATTTGAAAGTACGTTCCGTGATATCTGTCAAATTAATAAGAATATCGAGATCAGATTGGAAATAGATCATGTATTTTTTATGGACATTATTTTTACAATTTAATAATTTTTTAAAAAGAGCCAAAATGGGATATGATACCAAAACTTAAATAAAATTTACAATCCGTCTGCAATGTTTTGTATAATTCCTTCTGTATAATCAAAAGCATCGATGATAACACAAAATGTAAAAAAATTTTAAGTAATACGAGTACAACTACTTCAAGTTAAATGTTGCAGTATGTAGAACTGCCCGGTAAGATTGTACTCATGATGATTTGCTTGTTGCAGCAGTTAAGAGAAACTCAACTACTGCGGTCTCCTTGCCTTTCCTTTGGTGACAACATTTTTTTTTCTACTCAGGAACTGATTTTAAGTGTTCCGTGCCAGTATAAATGAAAGTGGATTCAACACGGTGTCTGTCTGTCCATCTGTCCGTGTATCTGTCACACGCTTGTAACTTTTGAACCGTTTGAACTAGAGTGCTGAAATTTTGCACAAAAATGTGGTGGTCGAAAAGTAACTAAAATTGTAAAAAATACTTTTATGAGGGGCTTTTGGGGACTTAGTGCACCCCGACATAGCAAATTAAAGCTGAACTTCCAAAAAGTCCATAAATATAAAAAAAAAGATTCATTTTTTGATAAAGTTTTTTGAACAAAACAACTCAAAAAAGAGTGCAAAAAGTGTATACTTGACCTAACCCTTTCTGCGAATTAACAAGAAAGAAAAATAGAGATGTAGTTAAAATAACGGTATGGCACACTAACGGCGCGAGGCCCAACTCGCACTTGACGATTTTTTTATATCTAAGAACTTAATTGAAGGCACCTAACTGCTGACAAGAGCACTGAATATTCACTTTGGAAAAGTACAAAATATCTTAAGCGACCAACAAATCATATTCCTCCAATAAGATGCAGTAAAAAAAAAGCTCCAGGGTTTGACTTGATCACTGCGGAAGTCCAGAAGCAACTGCCAAACAAGGGGTTAGCTAAACTTTTGCGGTTAATGAATAAAACAATTAGCCTTGAGTATGTACCAAGTGTCTGGAAAGTAGCTAACGTGATAATGATCCATAAACCAGCTAAGGACCCTTACGAGGTATCCTCATATAGACCAATATCTCTACTTCCTTCAACATCAAAGTTGTTTGAAAGGTTGATTTTTAAGCGTCTCAAACCAATCGTAGAGTCAAGAAACCTAATCCCAAATCACCAGTTTGGCTTTCGAAGCAAACACTCCACAATAGAACAAGTTCACAGAATAACAACTGAAATCGAAAGAGCACTAGAAGAAAAGAAGTATGTTCTGCAATTTTCTTAGACGTAGCACAGGCTTTCGATAGAGTATGGCATGAAGGTCTACTCAATAAACTAAAAGTGTACCTACCAGAACAGTTCTTCCACCTAATGGAGTCTTATTTAACATCGCGATACTTCTGTATAATACAGGAAAACTACTACTCTAAGTTAGTGCAGATCGAAGCCGGAGTTCCTCAAGGAAGCGTCCTCGGACTTCTGTTATACCTTCTTTACACTAAAGACCTACCTACAATGCCCTACACCAAGACTGCAACTTTTGCCGACGACACGGCAGTCTTAGCAGTGGGAGATACAACGCTAGAATCGACGCAAAAGCTGCAAGCTGCTGCAGACCAAATTATCAGGTGGACTCAAAGATGGCGTATAAAACTGAATTCGAGTAAATCTGTACATATTGACTTCACAAATAAGTCTATCTCGTACTCCCCTATAGCAATATCAGGCACGACAATACCATATGCAAATATAGCGAAGTATCTAGGTATGACTCTAGATGCCAAGCTTCGTTGGAAAGAGCATATTAAAATCAAAGGACTAGAATTAGATATTAAATGTCGAAAATTAGAATGGCTTATAGGCTGGACGCCAGGACTATCAATTAGTAATAAAATTCGTTTATATAACCAGATCCTAGAACCAGTGTAGAACTATGGCGCTCAACTCTGGGGATGTGCCAACCAGACCAATATTGCAGTCATCCAATGATTCCAGAATAAGGTCCTTCGAAGTATTGTGAATGCTCCATGGTACATCAGAAACAACGACCTCCATCTTGACCTAGGCATTCCTACTGTTCTTGAAGAGATCAACTCTAGGACCAAAGCACACGAGAAGAGACTTCAGGAGCATATTAACGAGGAAGCAACAATTCTTCTAAACGTATATGGCGTGAGACTACTGCAACGTATAAGACCGTCAGATCTTGCAAGGCAACCGTAACAGGACTTACCACGTACTCTACTAGATAGTAACAGAGCGACAACAACGAGCGAAAAGAGACGCTCGGAGTGAACTTAACCTCCAACGCTTTGGATAGATTAAATCCCTCCTATGCTCTTGTTACTGTCATCAAAAGTTAACATACAACAAATTACAATTATAATGTACCTTAAAAATAGTAAACTGTTAGCCATTTACTTTTCTCCAGCTAATAATACTGAAAAGCAAACTGCTCGTTAGTTTCATAACTAGTCGCAGTATAAACAAACATTTGTAATTCCTTGTAGTTTATTTTGTTTGAAATAAAAAAAATAAATTGTAGGCACCGTGGCTCAGTGGTTAAGTACGCGATCACTGAGCGGTAGACTCATGTTTCAAGTCTCAGAAATTACTATAAAGTTTTTTCACGGTCCTACCTCTCGCGAACATCTAACAAGCGTCCGAAAATAAAAATAGTTATGAAAGGCTTCTTTCAATCGAAAAAAATGTTCCTTCGAAAACGGAATAAAATTGTAGGTCCCTACCATTCGTGTGTCGCACAATACTAATGACTGCTAGAAGTTAGGCCACACCCTGTACGGTCTGCTAGCCCCAATATATATATATTGTAATATGCGAGCTACGGCTCGAGTAGATAAAACGATATTCTGTGAAATTTATTTCTTTATTTTCTAGTCTATAGAACAATTCAAGTTCACACATTCTTCGAAAATTCTTTTCTTACAAGGTCTCTTTCCTCTCAAATCACTTTATCTCCTTTCAATCACTTAATTCACAAATCCAAACTAATTACTTCTTCTTGTTAACTCTCAACTTTCATTTTATCACAAAATCACAACTTCGGCTGTTATCACTTTTCCAATCTCTTCGTGCGGTTCACAACCAACTGGTGGGTCTCGATCGCCATCTGTCCTTAAATAGCCGCATTTCTAATAGCCAGAAACTTCTAGCAAATTCTTCGACAACTGGAACAAGAAAATTCTGATGTAATAATTCCAGGATGACAGCTGCAGCCAATAATCTCTTGTTCTCTCTTATCCGTGATATTATCCGAACTGTGGAGACTAATTGCAGACACGAACCTCGAATGAAAAGACACTTCGGACCAAAATTCTGCCAGAATGAAAAGACACTTCGGAATTTGTTGCATTATGCTACATTATGTTACAATATATATACTTACGAGTATATAAGAACCTAATTTAATTTCTTCTTCTAGAGGAGTTATGTGTGTATACAAATCATCGATTAGATCCTTTAAACTCAACCATTAAAGCCCTCAACAGACAGCATCCTTTATAAAACTAATCCCTACTTATCCCACAGATTGGAAATAACCAGTCTGAAATCATAGACCTTCGATCTATTTATAAATAAAATATTTTTATTTCAAAATATTGAAGGTAACATAATTTGTCCCTTATTAGTGAATTGTTCCCTTTCGGAATGGCGCAGCTCTTTTACAGTATTTCAAATTCACCCTATCTACCGAAGGGCTCCCATAAACGAATCAATCAACTGAATGCACTTCTAATGAAGTAATTTGATTTCATGGAATATTACACTACATAGTATAGCAGATACGCTATACCTTGTCATGTTTTTACTCAGCGAGGGGTTTGTACTGATTATGTATTGGTTTCCGATTATGTATGAAATTTGTCGAAAGTCACAGAATATGTTCGATTTGTAAAATTTATTAAACTGGTTATTTGAAAATGTTGTTAAAGTAAAATGTTATTTTTTTCTGGAAAATCAATGGCCACCAGTAATACTTATCCGTATTTATAAAGGTATGTTGCATAGCAATTTGTGAATTTTATGAACTTGAAAATCGGGGTTACAGGACCATATCTTTGGATAATATCTGTAGGAGGAGCTGAATATAACCATGATAGGCTATGTGAGGAATCAATCAACAAAATCCCACCGCGTTTGCAGCATTAATGAACGCATACTCAATAGCAAAGCAAGATGCCTCATTCAGCCTCAAGGGAGTATGCTATTTGCTTTGCTATGGAGCATGGTTCTTAACGCATACACAAACTATGTCGCTTTTTTTTAGTAAGGCAAGTACCCATAGACACCTGCAAACGTTCTACAATTTGATCTTGATAAACTAGTAAAGTGGACTGGGCTTTTAGCTGTGGTTTGAGCTTTAACTCGACTAAGAGCTCCTCTTGTTTACTAGAACAAACCGTGCAGCTTCGTGGCGTCATATTCAACTCTGGTATATCATGGCACGTTCACGTATCCAAGATTGCAAAATCGTCAGCCTTAAAATTGAGCTATGAAGAGCTAAGAGATACTTTACAGCGCAGCAGCTGCCTCTCCTGTACAAAACACAAGTTAGACTTGAGTATTGTTTTCACATTTGGAGTTCACCCTTAAAACATTCCCTTGATTTCGACAGCAGACAGTAAAGAATAGTCCCCTTAAAAGAAGATGCCACACTAACTTTACCTATGCCTATGCTATGAATGCTATCATGGCAGATCTTACGAAGACCTCAATAGAATGATCCCTAGAAATGCGATAATTGAACGTTCTACTGGGCAAGCCACTAGGGCCATCACTTCTATGTCCACCTAGCAACTGTGCGGACATCCCTTTATCAAAACTTGTTCTGCTTCAGGATAAGTCAATTTTAGAATTTACTCCCAGGAGACATATTTCCAAAAACCAAAAAGTTGTACCGTGGACCTCTGAAATAGTGGGTCTCAGATTAAAAAACGTACCAAAAAAATGTCTGTACCCGAACAAGGTTACGTTAGGTTCAAGTGGCTGCCTGCACCCTAAGTAAAGACAAATTTAGACCAGAGTAGGTCCATTGTAATACCACAGGATAAGGGGATTTCTCCCACCCTACCATAGAACCAATTGGAGCTTCTAATGAAACGATGGAGGTTCCTAACATTCGTGTTAGCCAGTTCAGAGAGGCTGTCGTAGAAGTAAGCTCCCAAGTGAAGCTTTTTTCTGATAGAGAGAGCCGAACAAGTACAGAGGAGATGGAGAGTTGTCTTCTCCTCCTCGTCGTTGCTACAACTTCTACAAAAGTCGACCAAGCCTTTTGACATGTCTTCCAACGAGACACCAATTGTTGTGATGATATGCTTCCTACTAAGGGAGACCAACCTCTTCGAGCGTATCTGATCCAGCTGAGGCCAAATCTGTTTAGCGACCTGACACTTAATGCAATTGCTTACGAAAGGCATGCCGAGATCCTCCTTTTTCGGTAGAATCTGCAAATTTGTGCGCTGCCTGGCAAGATCATTAGCCCTACAGTTCCCTGGAATATCCCTATGCCGCGGCACCCAGCACAGGTGAATGTTGAATTGCTCTGTCATCTCGTTAAGGTACGTGCGGCAATCTAGAGCAATATTTGATGTGGAAGAGATCGATTCTAGAGATTTTATAGCGGCTTGACTGACAGTGAAAATGCTAATATCCTTAGCAGATATTAAATTCCATTTCAGCCAAGATAGAGCTCCTTTGATCGCCATTACCTCCGTCTGGAAATTGCTACAATGATCTGAGAGACGCTACCCACCCTATCGATTGTTTCGAACCATCCGTGTAGAACTCTAATGATTCTTTTTCCGGTATCACTTTTCTATTGAAAAAGAACCTGGGGAGAATGTAGTTGGTATTTTCTGGAATGAATTCTAGGTTCTGAAAAATTGTGAAGTGGCCTGTGGTTATGTTGGACCACTGTGCGGTGGCATTGAGTCGAATAGCTGCACTGGGAGCCAGTTGCTTGCCAAAGAGGTCTAGTGGTATCAGATGGTACAGAATGTCTAGTGCATCCGAAGGACTTTTGACGGGTTGCGAGTTAAATGTACTTTTTTGTGTAGATTTAATTAAAAGAAAACAATTTGTTAACATTAGTTTTATTGTAAACTACATAAATTTTGTTTTAAAAAAATTATACAAAAGAGTTACAATCCGTCTGGAATGGATCGTATGAGACCCTATCCCTCATCTTCCAACTCATCCGTAATAAAATGGGCATGTCGTTATGAACCTTTTGGTTGAAATACAATGAAGTATTTCTACTCAGAGGATACTCTCCCGATTTGTAATTTATTTTACCACACAATTTGTGGCTAAGACTTTTTTCTTAAAAGAAAGTGGAAATGGTGGTCACCATTTGTAACCGAAGATTAAGGATTCTGGTGAAATATTCACAATAAGACATAATCAAATCGTAAATAGCTTTGAGAAAGCAAAATAGGGTCTTTTTTAAGAAAACGCCCCTCAAAAGGAGGCATAGCATTATGCAGGGAATGTGAACGTTTTGTTAAGGCGATATTTTTCAGTTTTTAGTAAAAATACTAATACTAATACAGTTTTTAATAAAAATAAAAAACGTTTACAAAGTGTTTACAATTATGTATTTATTTATTTAAGTGTTTAGATTTTAGTAATATAATTAACAAATAAAGATGGTCATGTAACACTGACATTGAGATACTCATTTATTCGTAGTAATAGGTACATCAGTTTTCGGTCTTATAAAGCCAAGAAGACTGAGGAGAACCGAAACAAGCCAGAAAAGACTGCAATGCCCATATTCGACAAGTGGAATTCTTACATGATCTGAAATTGAGGCAAAAAATCCTACAATGTGCCAAAGGTAGTACAAATTTTTGATAATTCGTCAAAAATATTAAAAATACTGCCTCGTCTGCCATCCCTTCGCTCATTTACAATGGCATTCCAGCTATCAGTTCCTTAGCAAAGGCAATCTGCTTGCTGCTCACTTTGCAGCGAACTCCACGCTGCCAGATAATGCTTTGTCTCCGCCTGTATTTGAGAGCGTAAAATTTTCCATGGGATAAGTCCACTTTCGCACTCGTACAGTCTTAAAGATCTTAACACATAAATCCGCTGGTCCAGGACAGCATAATCAATTGGGGTTCAACCAACAGAGTGGAATTTAATGCTTCCAAAACTCAATGCTGTCTTCTGTCTCTCAAGCGAAACCAAAACCCTCAACCATTATCCATAGATGGTACTTGCATCATTGAAACCGAAAGACTTGCCTTTCTCGGTATGTGTATTAATAACCATCTTCGATGGAACGATCACTTATTCGAGGTCGCCAAAAATGCTTGCAAAATATCTAGGATTCCTTAAAAGGTGTAAAAAATATTTTACCCGTCTGATCTGGCTTCAATTTATAAGGCATTCATCCGCCCTAAACTGGAATATAACGCCCATATCTGGTCTGATGCAACCAAGACCGTTCTGCACATTCTTGACAGGGTACAGAATCGCGCGTTAAAACTTCTAGGGGATAGAGACATTGTGAATTCCATACATTCACTTGAACATCGGAGAAATGTCTCGTGTCTCTCTCTGTTTTATTGCTTTTTTTTAATAACCCTTAAGCTCAACTTCGGTCATGCTGTCAAATATAGGGACGAACGACACGAATGTGGAATGATCTACCAGGCTGTATATTTCCCAATCACTACGCCTTCAAACATTTAGAGCCTACGTGCACAGGCTCCTCCTATGTTCCTCTTCCCCCTTTTCCTAAACGCCGCGTCCTGGAACAGTTTAAGGGTATTCATATCCCCTTCGTTGCGCTCTGATTATAAAAAAAAAATGTGTAATGTACAATATAAATATATTAAGGATTGCTTAAACTGATCTCTAAATATTCGTTCGAAAATAGTGGAATCTTTAAGTAAAGTGAATTCGCCAAAGTTGGCACCTTGTTTGCTGCCGAATTGTCTTCTGCGGTATGCCATCTGCTATTTGACTCGCAGGAGTAAATAATGTAAATGTGAATATAAACACGTAAATGCCTTTAATGATTGTATCTTTAGTTTATATACTTTAAACGAAAACCATCATACCCCATGAGAAATAATAAAAAAAAAAATCCACACAAACAATTAACTTAGAAAAAGCCACCTTGAGCTCAATGCATTATAAACTAAAGCAGCCTCACCCGAAATTTATTTTAACAATTCATTTGGAATATTTACTCAGACATTGCGTTCGAATTTAATTATAAACAGAACACCGATAATAAAAGAAATTTGTTAGGAATATGGTTTAGCGCATGATTTTAGAATCGTTATTTGAACCAAGTGTTTACATTTCGAAAACCGCCCAGACAAAGCTAACTAATTGGACCTATGACGCATGAATGGCCAATGGTTCCTTACAATAGAATATTTTACAACTCATTTTTATAACCTAAATTATATTGCTTAAATTTTCTAATACCGCAGAAGATAAAAAATCAAGCAATCGCAAAACATCCGATGGTGTTTCTGAACTCATTAAATCTTTTTGTTTACAAGAAAGATTCTTTTTTGAAAAATGCATGCACTACATACGAGTATGTTTCCAAACTGAACATATTTTCAAATTTAATGCTGAGGGTTCGTCATCTATCTGTTTCCTGTCAAACAATGGGCATTAAGTTTCCTAAACTTCACCAGAATAATTTGTATCTACTAAAATCTCTTAAAATCTTTTTTTTATAACAAAACACCTCTGTGTTATCAAAAGTGAACTCCACTTTTTTTCCACTTCCACTGAAAAATTGAAATCAACATAATTTCATTGTACAAAAGGAGAACAACAAAATGTTGAGAAGGCTATCCATAATAGAATAATGTTTTGCTTGGATAAATGCCAATTGCAAACAATTATTTAAATGGAAAGGTTTTTTGTCGTAAAATGCTACCATTCTGATGCCAAAAGTAGAACGAAGTGAACAGATGCTAAGAGTTAAAGTGAAATTTGTTTTGTTGCCCTTCATAATGAAAGGTGAGGTAAGAACTTCCATATAATGTAAGGTAGTTCTATGAGGCATTATTATTTAGATTCAATTTTATATTCGAAGAAAAGCCTCCTGGGTATGGTCATTTCAGTAGTAGGTGTCGATAGTGATCTCTTCTTTATAGAAAATTGTGGTCTGGACTCCTGAAATTGAAGTACATAAATACACTCTATTACACGGTTCCAGTCCTGCTCTCATTTTTAGGGGATGTTCATCCTTTGACTGGAATTGCGACGATTATTATGAGAACTTTTTTGAACCCTCAAGAAGTCTTGGGAGACTTATGATGCCGAAACTTAACATTACCCTACCTCCTTTTAACACCGATTCGGTTGGACAAAAAAAGTTAATTTTTCGCTTGTTGCATTTGCAAAGGAGACATGTTAACCCCATTGATTTCGATACTATTGAATGCTTCTTCTAGATCTAGAAAGATGTTTAAACCAGACTCCCAATGTGTAAAATCATTTTCTGTTATGTAAATACTGAATTTCCATAGATTTTCCTTATGTTAAGGCTGCCTAAAATGAATGAGAGTTCATCGGATATCCTTTCCAATGTATTTTTAATTGCACCCAAAAAGGCAAGTATTGGTTTCCTACAAATGTTTGATCTCAAGATTTTTTTGGTATTACTATACTTAATAGAGAATCCCAAAAAAGTTTTTCTCTCAATTATGTCTGTTTGTCTGTATGTATAGCCGACTGCAGATTCAACGGTTGTACGACTTTTCTTTCATTCTAACCCCAAAATTAATGATTTTTGAAAAAATCGATTTTCTCGAAAACGCCTCCAACTATTTTGATCAAATTTCATATTTGAGTTGGTTCATTATACGATGATATACCAGAGTTTTTCAAACAAAATTCAAATAACGGTACTTTGCTGATTGACCGGCTTTTGAAGTTGAATTATTTTTGAATATGACTCGGGCGATTTAGTTCAAAATCGATATCGAAACAATATTTGATACAAATGTGCAAAGTCATGACTTAAATTTGGTAAATTCTAAAGAAATATTTTGTTTTCGATTTTTAACGGACTTGTTAAAAAAAAATAATAATAATAAACCATTTTAACGATTTTGTTTAAATTTTGAATTGAGTGGTTTGTAAATAAACAACAAGATTGATAATAATGTAGTATTTCAATCTTTTTCACGTATTCAGGCATAGATCGGCGACAAAATTAATAGCTAGGTTTTTTTTGATCGAATATTGTAATTTCCTTTTTCAACACCATATCGAAAGTACGGATCAATCCTGTTAAGCCTACAATTATAATTAGGACCGAAAGAAAAATAAAAAACTTTACCTTCAAGATAACTACTTTGGTCTTCTTGTCATATTTTCCTTGTCCGCGTAAAAACGATAGCGTTTTCAAAAGGAGAATAAAAATTACGATATAACTAAAAATTACTTCTTTTGCTTATACGAATATTGAATTGACTGTAAAACTGAAATTGACGGGTGATCCATCTGCTGGTTTATTTTTAAATTATATGTTATTTTGACACTGACAGCTCTTTCGCGCTCAAAAAATTGACAGAAACACAGTATCATTTCTCCGCGACACGAAATAAATCTATCTACGCTTGACGTAAATAGATACCTTGGGAAATATTAAAAACGTATTACCAAAGTGAGTGCGGAGTTGCTGAAGTTGTGTGCACCGAATCGTATACTAAATATACTGCAATTGGGTTTGCATGATGGGCTATTTGCAAGCCAGCCTCAGCAGCCATTTCCATAAATAATCGGAAAGTGTAATCTCTTCAATAAATTAAAAAAACTTTGAAGAATATAAAATGGGTTTTTTTTTTTTGTACAGTTATTTTAAAAAGAAACCAACAGATGGTCCACTCTTTATAAAAGAATAGACTGCTTTTGTTTTCTTTTGTGTCTTTCTACTTACTTTCATTTGTGTCTAAACCTTACTTTTTTAAAAAAAAAAAAAAGAAGGAAAGGTCAAGTATAAAAGTACTTCATATTCCGAGGGTTACGACGCAATTACACTAAATGAATTACTACAATAGATAACAAACAAAAGTTTTATACTACTGTTATTACACTTTATACTGAGCGCAGCATATGTATGCACCGTTCTCAATTAAATTAAAAATAACGGAACTATAATCCTTTCCTGTGATACCCATTTTATATTTATGCAAAAAAAAAATGATTTAATTGTCACCTCCAAAACTTTGGAACTGTACGCGGGGCAGTAAAACACAACTCCAAAACATCTAACGATTCGCACCTAACGATGTTTTTTTATGGAAAATTATTTATAATATTTGAATCAACTATCAAAATTCTGTAACGTCCGAATAAAATCGTTCTAGCTAAGATTGTAATAAGCAACATTTTTATTAGCAATTTATTAGAGAATATTTCGTATGTCGTATGCCGTAAAATAATGCAGAAATATTTTTGTTTACCACATTGTTATTCACGGATAAATTTCTAATGTAAAGCGCCTTATACTCTATTCAGGTTTATACTCTATTCAGGGTATATTAAGTTTGATACATAGTATATCACATAGGGAAATAATAACGATAGATCCCCAAAAGTATATACATATGTATATTTGTTATCAGCATTAAAAGTTATGTCGATCTAGTCATGTCCATCCGTTCGTGCGTCTATACGAGTGTGGGTCAATAAGTCCCTGAAAATTAACACAAATTGTGTCGTCACCTTAAATTTATTTTTTTTTTGTTAAGAATCATCTTTTAAAAGAACGCACCCAAATTTTCGGACAGATCTGTCAAATAGTTTTGTTGTGGCAGCCATTTTATATAGACGCCTACTAGCATTTTTATTAAAATGGAAAAATGTGAATTTCGAGTGCTCATTAAACACTATTTTTTGCGAGAAAAAACTATCATGCAAACCAAACAAAAGCTTGACAAATATTATGGGGACTCTTCACCATTGATTGGAACCATTCACCACTGGTTTACTCAATTTCGGTGCTGTCGTTCAAACACAAGTGACGCTGAACGTTCTGGTTGCCCAATTGAGGTTACCACACCAGAAATGGTCGACAAAATCCATGGTTTGATAATGGACGATCGGCGAGTGAAAGTGCGCGAGCTTGAAGAGGCCACAGGCTTATCACATGGTTCAGTGATTTCGATTTTACATAAATATTTGGACATGTTTCCGCAAGATGGGTGCCGCGTTTGCTCACAATCGAAAACAAACGCATTCGTTTGACAACTTCAAATGTGTTTTTGGCGACGTTCCAGAAAAATTCGGCTGAGTTTTTGCACCGTTTCGTAACCGTGGATGAAACCTGGATTCACCACAAATCACCTGAAACCAAGGAACAGTTAAAACAAACGGAATTCTCCTTGTGAATCGAAGAAGGCCAAGGCGGGTTTGTCAGCAAACAAGGTCATGGCGGCAGTTTTTTGGGATGCGCGTGGTTTATTCACATCGATTACCTTGAAAAGGGTAAAACGATCACCGGCGCATATTACGCAGAGCTGCTGGATCTATTCCAAGCCGATACGAAGCAAAAACGGCCGCATTTGGCGAAGAAAAAAGTTCTTTTTCACCAGGACAACGCACCGGCGCACAAGTCCGCAGTCGCAATGGCAAAATTGCATGAGTTAGGCTACGAACTCCTCCCTCATCGAGCATATTTCCCAGATTTAGCTCCCTGCTACTATTTCTTGTTTCCAAACATGAAGAAATGGCTCGGAGGTAGAGATTTGGGTCGAATGAAGAGGTCATCGCTGAAACAAACGCTTATTTTGAGGGGCTCGAGAATCGTATTATTTGGAGGGCATCAAAAAATTGGAGAAACGTTGGATGAAGTGTATAGAGCTAAAAGGATACCGAAAAGAGTGTTCCTTATTTCATTTTTCAGGGACTTATTGACCCACCCTCGTATGTCACCAATTTGTGTGCCTTAAATTTTGAGTTAGGAGCATGAAATTCGGTATATAAAGCTTTCTAGGATCCAAAGGAGTACAAGTGTAGAAATTGTTAAAATCCGCTAAAACGAGAAATCTAGGTAAAATATGTAGATGCTGACTTTCTCATTATTTATATTATGTATACATGGCCACGCTCACTTTTTGAGGTCGTTTTCTTAAAATAAAAAAAAAAAAAAAACATACCTCTTTTTCGAAGCTATAAACGACGATGGTTAAGTTTTATTGTGACCACCCTGTTTAGAAAAAGTTGAACAACAGTTTTATGTTAAAATTTCTTAAAAATCGCAGAAATATCCTTTGTATAAATTGATATCGCCACGTTCACTATAATAGGAGGTGAGTTAAAAGATAGGGAATAGGGTGTCATATGATCCATTCTAGACGGATCGTAACTTTCCTATATGTATGCACATACTCGTATTAAAAATAAATACATTTTGAAAAATACTTATTTGAAAGGAATGAGTAAAATAAGTTTTCAAACCAAAATAAGTCACAATTCAAGTCAAACCAATTCGATGACATCAGGCAAATGTCATTTTGACAGAACTATTTTGTTAACCCAGCTTTTTACTTGGACCAAGTCAGCGCAATTCAGGTTTCTCAAAGAACACACAATTGTGTTTCGCGGCGACTCCGAGTTTCTCAAAAACGCATTAGAACGGTTTCAGTGCGAAGCCAGGGCAACCCTAGAGCTCGAAAGACAGACCTATTTATAAACATAACAATTTAGCTCTATATATGCTTGGAGTTTAGCTGAAATTATGCAACATATACTCACTGCAGGCTTGACGAGTCACTACACTTGCTAGATAAATTAGAAGGAGCAGGTCGTCAGGCGTTCTGTGACTGCAATTGATTGAAACTTGCCCCGAGGGTGAATTGGCAGCTCGCTACCCATTATCCTGGGTCGCACTGAACAGGGTTCCTGGGGGTTGCATTTGGACCTTTATATACTTGTAATGGAGTCTAGTATTTATTACAGAAAGATCCATTTGGGTGATCATTGTTTGAACAATGGACCGCCATTTCGATTTGATTGCGAGTGACTAGGTCAGACTAAGTTTGTGGGTTGGCAAATGAGTAGATATACACTCTCCTCGTCAAGCTAAGGACAAAGTGAACCCATTATGATACCCATTTAGGTGAAGCTGAAAGCATCATCAGTTTGGGATTTAAACTAAGCTGAAGCTGTAGATTTTATTAACATGCTTTTCAAATAGTTCTACGTTATACTGGAAGAAGTTTTTATGAAAAATCTGAGTCTTAGGTGGTAAAATCTCTCTTCTTCCACATATCAAACAATTTCCGGTAGAGGTCAACTTCAACTTTCCGATTGCGATATATTTCCAAACCACGACCATTCGTTATAATATTTCTTGCAATGGTTATCCGAAGGATAAATCTGGGATTTGTTCCCGGTTTCTCCGAATCTTTTAGTACACGAACAGACCATCTTCTGTGTCTCCAGTTTAGCTTACTTTCAAGTGCTCGGAAGTTTTGTCGCGCAGCGTTAATTTCATTAAACACAATTTTGACGTCAAATAACATTGAGCAAGCGACTTTCGCAATTTTGTCTGTTTGTCGGTCTGTCTATACGTGTGTATGCATAACCGACTGGACGGACTTACTTCAAACTTCGTATCTGGCGTCTGTGGATTCGCAATTCAGGGCGAAATCAAAATATTCATTCTACCCCAAAATTAATGGTACTTTGCAATGGCTGAGTTTGAAAAAAATCAATTTTCTCAAAAACGGTTCACCGAATTCGTTCTAGTTTCATGTTTATTGACTTCATTTTGAAAATTGGCTATTTTTCGGCTATTACTCAGTCGACTGTGTATAAAATCGATATCTCAACAACATTGCGGATATGCAAGGTCAGGGCATGCCACATTTAAGAAAGTAAAATTTTTTTTGAAAATGTCAAATATAAGTGCAAGTAAGTGCGACCCAGTCGTGCACTTTATTTGTCCTTTTCCATCCATACATATGTTGTTGAGCTGTATATTGCTGCACTGTTGTGCCCCAACAAAGAAGTTAATTTTAATAAATAGGACGGGCATAGAGCACTTTAAACTTAAAGAATACCTCGACCTAGAAAGCGACGAAACTCGCAGCAGAAATGAGAGTCACCTTCCGTCTCTTGATCCAATGCTAAACAAAGTTTTTTAATCTGGGAGTATTATCAGCTAACACCAGAAAGAAACACAATAAATCTTTTAAGTCGCAGTGCGTCTATCTTCTGCTCCCGATATGGTCCTTCGAAGTTAGTGGAGACCAATTAGCAGTTGACATTTTTTTTTCACCACATTGTGTACTGAGTCTGCAGCCCTATATTTTTATGAATATGAGTATTCCGCATTTAGTTTTTTAAGTCATGATATATTTTAGTGGGTACAATCAAAATATAAATGCATACGTCTTAATAAAGTGTAAAATTTAGACTACGAGTACTTAACTAAATGACATAAACTTATTATTCTTTCAGGGTTCTGCCGATTCAAATTACTCACAACCGTCATCCGATCTGTCGCTAGACGAGGAAAAAGAATCGCTTCGGCGAGAAAAGGAACGACAGGCCTTAAGCCAGCTGGATAAAGCAAGGGTATATGATTTGCCAATTTTACTTTTATGTATTTAGATATTTATTTATTAATATCTCTGTTTTTAGAGTAAACCCGTTGCGTTCGCTGTGCGAACAAACGTTTCATACGATGGCACAATCGATGACGATTCGCCTGTCCAAGGTAGTGCGGTGTCATTTGACGTTAGGGAATTTCTTCACATCAAGGAGAAATATGACAATAACTGGTGGATTGGCAGATTGGTCAAAGAAGGCTGTGATGTGGGATTTATACCCAGCCCCGTTAAGCTAGAACATATTCGAATGCAGGTTATTCCTACTAACTCTGATCATTTTCCTCATCATATTAGAAAATGTTTTTTTTTTTTCTTTCATTTTGCGACAGGCATCGGCGGCTAGATCTTCAAGACTGTATGCAACAAAAGGTTCATCTAGCGGGAATTTAGGTGGTTCAGGAGTACCAGGTGCGGAGCCATCACGAGGTAGCACACCCCCTACACCTGGTATGACACACTTTTCATTTCCTCGTTTTTAGTTTTTTATTAATTTTTTATTTCTTTAATTTTAATTTAATTATATTTTTATTTTATTTTTGAGTTTAATGTTATAAAAAAAAAAAATATTTCAATTTAATAGGAAAAAATAAAAATAACCTTAAAGTAGCTTTTTCAAGTACCGAATCTACGAGTACAGACTTTAGAGGATTTAAACAAAAAAAAAAACTAAATGACTGATGTTGCTTTTTAGTTAATTTATTCTACAATTTTTGAAAAGGTCAATGATCTTCAACCAGGTTTGATGTATCAGTATATATTTAGATGAATTTCTTTCGATATATATTTATATCTCTCGTTTTGAAACTATTCATGAAAGATTTAAGAATTGATTAAGAAATTTATTTGTTTTACTTAAACTTTATTTTTATTATTTTTAAAAGAAACCTAAACACACATTACATATTGGAAACATTTTAGTGGGCAAAAGTGTACTTGCTCAGGCCTGGGGACTTTTGATAACTAAGCCTTAACTCCTAATAAGAACTGATACCTTTACGAACTTACGTACAAATAAGCACCTAGTATGCCAGCTCCCTGTCTGCCTTGTCAAGGTTTTCGAAGATGATCCACTTTTTTCCACTATTTCCAGTCATTGCTCTTTAATAGGGCGACCAACAAATATTATTGAGCCAACAATTAATTTTGGTTAGTGGCGTGTATCTTTCGCCTCACCAAGTTAGAGACTCTTTTTAATCTAGATATTTGATGCAAGTAGTCGAGGTGTGTAAGATAGCTTGTAAGAATACATTGAATTCCACTGCTTTGCACTGACATTTAATCGCTACCAGATAAGTAGTGATAGATTCCAAATTCCTCTGGCAACAAACTGTCTTGACCATAACCACAAGTGTATTCACTATACCTCTTCTGTAAAAATTACACATATGAACTCTTAACCCGTTCTATCGCCAATCAAAAAAAGAGCACAGATCGATTGCTCGACGATTTCATTGATGATGACCCATAAGGTGCATGGACAAATCTGCTCTACTTCCTTATTTGCTATCGAGACTATAGCTAATGGTCCACACCTCGCAGTTTGTTAAACTTTCTCTGGGAGTTTGGGACATCCTGTATAACCTAGCTTTCGATGGCTACCGCTTTGTTTTCTTTAATCGCAGCAATGATCTCGTCTATACTCGATTATTGACTATTACCTCCTTAATTTGAATTTTCTTCGTATGACTTTCTTTACTTAATGCATTGCTTTCTAAATATTATACATTTTCTTATCCCGGCGAGTAATAAACTAGATTTATTTCCCTATCTCAAATAGCTCTTGTTTCGATCTTGAAAACACCGCTCAGTTGTATGGATTCCTATAAAATCTCCGAAAATAGTTCTTACCTCGTGACTCATTGAACTGCGAAGCCCACATTTTCTACACTGTTACGTGCTTTGTAGCTTTTAAAAGTTTCAATATAATTAGACGTCAATATAATTAGACGTCAAGTTGGCACTACAAGCGGTGCTCTTTTGTCACCGCCTTCGCCAATCATATCGATCTTAAACTAACCGCAACCGTAATTGCGGACATTTGGTATTCGTGCATTTTCTAGTATTTAGCACGGTTTTAATATGAAGACAAGTTTGGCTTGAGAATCCTTGTACATACGCTCAACGTGTCAAGGCCATTTCAGTGTGTAAATAACTTTAGAGATCTCGTACAATTCATTATCACATCCTCGACTCCAGACACCTCTTTCACAAATAATTAGCCCAGCTTGCTGATGCATAAGTAAGCGTCATAGCGATGAGAGTTTTTTGTAAGTTCAGTTTTATTTCAATTGACAGAGTTGTACTTTTTAGCTGCCTCTTGAGTGCAAAACAGCTTTCTTTATGTCTTTGCTTCCATTAGTACTTGGACGATTTGATGTGCCGTCTAATGACAGCAAGATTCCGGAATGCATTTAACTGCAGATACATTGTACTCTATATCACTCTATTGCCAGCTACTGCCAAATCAATTGGTCGGCCGCCTTTCTCTTTTACTCTGCCTTGTACTTCAGGCTTTTTGACTAACCCGCCAAATACAAAATATATACGTATATGTATCTTTGCCTTATCGAATCTGACATTGTATCACTGAGAACAATTTTGGGGTCCACTCCTCGGGCTCCGTGCCTTTGGTTAATGCAGCTCACAGCTAGGTGGTCACCTCCTTCCCACCCATTTTTGACAGTGATCCTAACAAGACTTTTTGATATAATCTATCCCAAAATGTTGCTTATGCTACTTAAAGGCAATATTAAGAAGCAAAACCTTCAGGTATACTTCTCTGAGGTACTAGATTTTGTTTGTAAAAAAGTTAATCTATTAAAATCTGAGACCGCATATTAGCTAGACCCAGCACCAGTTGGTGAAAGTTTTTCTTTTTTTGATTTTACACTCTATTCGTGTATACAGGAGGACTGCGTAGAGATTTCTCCCAATCCCAGTCTTAGATTGGGACTTGGCCCATGAAGACCCTATTAGCTGAAGTAAAAGTCGACTAAAGACTAGGCATTGTTGGGTTATGTTTCTATCTAAATCTATCAATATTAGATATCACAAATTCTTCTATAAGTCCCTTTCTTTCTTTTATTTCATCCATCCCTAGTCAGCTTTCTTTTATTTGTTTCCTTTTACCTTCCATTCCTTTTTTTACAGCATGATATTTTTGTGTTTGAACAAGTTTCACGATAGTAAAAGACTACCTCCGCCCGACGATGTTGCCTTCTAGACCTGCCTATATAGCGGGATGAATTTCAAACCTGCAAGTTAAGAGTCGAGATCTCTCTTGTATGGTTCTTGTTTCTTTTTCCCAACATTAACTTCTTCAGTTAGTGGCGAATCATGGTTATTCTTTAGAGTTAAACTTTGACAGGTGTATTATCAGAAAAATTTAAAATAGGTACTTAAAACATTTCAACACAAAAAAGGATTTTTAAAGAATTTCGAAACCAAAAATTTCGATCCAGAAAACTCCGAAAAGTTTTTTCACTGTCACACCATCTCTCGAACGCCTGACAAACATCCAAAAGTGAAACTGTTATAAAATTCCAAGAAACGGCATAAAACTGTAGGAGTAGGTCCCTACCATTTGTGTGTCGCACAGCACGAATAGCTGCGAGAAACAAAGCCAGGCATTACATGGCCTGTTAGCGCCGAAAAAATATATCGGCATCCATCGTGTGAAGAATTTCAAGACCTATTATTTCGAGTGTAATAATTGTTTTGAAGAATGCTCCGTTTTGGAGATATTCACAGTCAAAAACGATTTTCATAAACTTCGGGGTAAAGTTGGATATTTTTGAAGAATGTGTAACTAAATTTTCGAAACTTTTTTGGAAAATTTAGAAGACTCCATGCCTATAATTTTGAAAACTTCGAGATACATCGTGTAAAGAATTTCAGTGCCTAGCCGTTTTCGAGGTATTTTCCATTGCTCAAGCAAATTACTTTATAGGAGTTATGCTTTACGCACAAATTCTGTGTGCACAATTCGTGTCCATATAAAATCAACGCAGCTATGCAAAATACCTACATGTTGGCAAATACACACGCCTTCCATGTAAACCTTAAGCTTAGATGAGCACGTGCCATTCTACTCATTCCAGACAATTAGTGGAATGAAAGAATGTTTCTCTTTATTTTTTCATTCTCTTGCTCTTCTGCAACAATGTTAGTAAAAGGCGTTCATGCCAAATGCATTATAGAAGAGCATTTTACAAATATTTTAGGTTTACGTGGTTTTTTTTTTTTAAAAAAAAAAAAAAGAGTTGAGAGTTCACGTGCTAATGTGCTCATGGACGAGCTGCCACTGGATCATACGCTTGCGGTGGTGTTTCCTCTTTTCGCACAACAGATCAAAATTGAAAAAAGGATATCTTAAGGTTTATTTAAGTGCCTTTCTCTATTATTATTTTCCTTTTCTTTTTGACGATATGTCTTACATAACTCTCCGCACCTCTCCCCTTCAGTTGTTGTGATTTTTTCTCAACCGTAGTACCTATTGGCTCTTAATCCGTTCTCTCAAGAAGGTATTTGTTTGGAATGCGGTTAGGCCAAAAGATCCTTAATACTTACAGTGCATTATTTCTCCTTGTAAATCTGAGTGCATTACTGTGACTTCATTTTCCAAAAGTATTTATTACTGCTCAGTGTCCTCAGAGCTGTATACTGTTTCAATAATTCAAAAACATTGACATTAACAGCATTCAATATTTCCCCATTGCCATCTGAAGGTTTTAGAAAAAAATTTCAACAACAGAATGAGGAAAATACACAATACTCTCCTGAACATCTCTTCTCTCTATCACGTCTTTATGAGGAAGTTCTTATTATTTATTTTTTTATTTAGTTTCTTTTCTTTTTTTTTTTGTTTAATTTTTAAGTTATTTTTTATTCACTAAACATTTCGTACACAGTCCCCCACAGTGCCTTCGTTTTAGACGAATGGCGTCTTGTCCGGCTAACTCAAACTCGCATGCTAACACTTTTGTTATTTATGTTTAGTTTTCAATTAAAAAAAAACAAAAAAAACTTAACTTTAGTGCACGGTTTTTTTCTTTTTTTGAACTAAAAGTAACAATCGCTTACATTTTATGTTTGGCAAAAGTGAAATTTGTTAGCAATTAGTTCTTGAGTAACACTGAGCTTTTAAAAACGTAGCCCAAATTTGTTTAGCAAAAGAATATCACTTCTCCACAACCAAAAACCAAAAAAGAAAAAAAACATTTTCAGTACTAAGGTTTTTTTTTCTAATATTAAGTTCATCTCAGTTCTGTCATTCCATTTCAAAAATCAATTCTGCAAAGCACCCCACTTTCATTCCAAATCGAAAACATAGCTAATCGGTTTTGAAAAACTTGCTCTCATTTGTTTTTTTTTCCTCAAACTTAATGCAACATCATCTTTCAGATTAATAACTCTCCTCAATACTAGTTAGAATTAGCTAAAAATAAAAAATAATAATTCTAAAAAAAAAAAACAGCTAACAATAGTTCAATCATTTTGTTTAACTTACAATTCTCACATAAAGTTTAAAAAAAAAAAATGCAAATTAAAAAATAAAAATTCAACTCAAAATTCAAATCAAAAATTATCACTATGGCGCCGTAGTGAGTAGATTCACAATTTCATCATAGAAAAAAACGTATTTCTTGATACTAATATTAGGCGACGAATCAGATTCCATGGGACCATCACGCCACGGCAAAACACCCCTGGCCACACCACCAACCAAGGAGAAACGTAAGCCGTTCTTCAAGAAACAGGAGACATCATCACCCTATGACGTTGTGCCATCGATGCGTCCTGTTGTCTTAGTGGGTCCAAGCCTTAAGGGCTACGAAGTAACCGATATGATGCAAAAGGCTCTGTTCGATTTTCTCAAGCATCGTTTCGAAGGCAAAATAATAATAACACGTGTCATGGCGGATATTTCATTAGCGAAACGTTCCATAATGAATAATCCGTCAAAACGTGCCATTATGGAGCGATCCAGCAGTCGATCCGATTGCCTTTCCAAAGTACAAGAGGAGATCGAAAGGATTTTCGAGCTGGCGAGGACCCTACAATTAGTCGTACTCGATTGTGATACAATCAATCATCCGTCACAATTAGCAAAAACTTCACTAGCGCCAACAATAGTTTATTTAAAAATTAGTAGTAGTAAGGTAAGTGTTTTTTTTTTTTTTTTCTATTTCATTCTGTAAATATATTAAAACTTTTTATCGGATTATTGCCTCTTTCAGGTTTTACAGCGATTAATCAAATCACGTGGTAAATCCCAGGCGAAAAATTTATCCGTACAAATGGTCGCCGCTGAAAAATTAGCCCAATGTCCACCGGAAATGTTCGATGTTATATTAGATGAAAACCAATTAGAAGATGCCTGCGAACATATTGCTGAGTATTTAGACGTAAGTACAGACACAGAGTGCGTTCGTGTGTTCGCCCGGTTATCAAAAGTAAAATGTTTCTACACTACGCGTGTCTTTTTTTTGTAACTTTATAGACAGCACAGCAGAAATTTACATGTTAAATAGAACAACAAGTTGCTGAAAAGACAGCAACGATTTTCTGTAGATTTGATCCAGAATAAAGAGAGAGCGCTGATGGCACGCACTTGTTGGAGAGTACAATTCATTGCAAATTATTTGTTATGCTGCTGTAGAAACATTTCACACTATTATTATCGTAATTTTAGTTGAAAATGTTCGTTTATGTGAACTTGCGACTAATCACTGAATTAAAGTGATGGGCGAAAATATTTCTTGTAGAGGCTTAAGGCTGAACTATAATAGTCGAAAGCAATTGGAAGCTAATGTCATAATTCTACGTTAAGTTTCCTTCAGTACTGTCAATTGCTTTCATTCATGTAGCCTGTTGTACCCAAAGTCGGACGTAGGCCTCTTCTAAATTTGTCCATCCTGTCCTGTCTTGTGCTGTACAGATCCAATTTTCTGTTCCTACTCTCTTTATATCGTCACTCCATCGCGATGGTGGTCTCCCTCTGTTTCTCAGGTCTTCTCTTGGTCTCCATTCTAATAGTCGTTTTGTCCACCTATTGTCTGTTGTTCTTGCCAAATGTCCTGCCCACCTCCACTTCGCTTTTGCAATTTGTATAGTTATATCCGATACTCGTGTTCTTCTTCGCACTTCCTCGTTTTTTACTCGGTCCCTTCTGCTTATTCCCAGCATCGCTCTTTGCGCTATTTCAAGGTTGTTGATAGTATACCTTGTTAGGGTTAAGGTCTCCGCACCGTATGTGATAACTGGCATTATGCATTGCTCGAACACTTTTCTTTTTAGCCGCATGGCTATATCACTTCTTAATACGTTTCCCATTTTGCCGAAGGCTGCCCAACCTAGTCCGATACGACGTTGGATTTCGCGAGTTTGGTTGTCTCTCGATATTCTTAAACCATGGCCGAGGTATTTATATTCGAACACCTGCTCGATCTCCATTCCGTCTGCTGTCTTCAGTTTTCCATTGGGGACTAAGTTGGTCATGAATTTTGTTTTCGTGAAGTGGATGTTTAGGCCGACAGTTTTTGAAGCTGCTCCGAGTTCATCTAGCATCAGTTTAGCATCTTTTAGGTTATCAGTTATGATAACAATGTCATCCGCGAAACGGAGGTGACTGAGGTATTCACCATCAATATTGATGCCCTTCTCTTCCCATTGCAGGTCTTTGAAGGCGTATTCCAGGAACGCTGTAAAGAGCTTCGGTGATATAGTGTCTCCTTGTCTAATACCTCTTCCTATTCGGTACTTATTTGTTTTTTCGTGTAGTACCCACACCGGGTAGCCTTATCGTGTGTTGGAGGAGTTGAAGATATCTTCCGTCTATCCTACATTGCTTTAATGATTCCATTATGCATATATTTCCACAGTATCGAAGGCTTTTTGGAAGTCTGCAAAAGTTAGGACCAGTGGCCGGTTGTATTCGATTGATTTTTCAATTAGTACCTTTACTGCTTGCAGATGATCATTCGTACTGAAGCCTCTCCTGAAGCCAGCTTGTTCCCGTGGTTGGTATCGGTCGAGTTTTTGTTCTACTCTTTTTGTAACGATCTTTGTCAACAGTTTGTAGAGGTGTGAAAGAAGGCTTGTCGGTCTGTAGTTATCCAAATTCGTTATATCTCCTTTTTTGTGGACTAGATAGACACACGAGTTTCTCCATAACTTTGGTATTTCTCCTTGCTCTAAGCACATGTTGTACAGCGCCGTTATTTCTCTCAGGAGTCTAAAACCGCCTGCTTTTGTGGCATCTACTACTACTTGATACTCACCTGATGCCTTATTATTTTTCATTTCTTTTAAGGATCTTCGTACTTCCTCTTCTGTTATTTCTGGCATTTCCTCTGACCCAACATTTGTAAGTTCGTGCCTGGTTGTCTCTCTGTTAATTGTCAATTGCTTAAGTAGTCCAGAATAGGCGTATGTGTTCGGGCGCGGTTAGTACTTAGAAGGGGGACCGCTTGTCAAATTTTCGTAAAAGTGAACGAAAACTTAACGAATCGAAGCAAAAAGCTATTATGGCCACAAAATACAAATCCTTTGTATTCGCACTGTTTCGGAAGTGGTCGTATGAAACCATTCTTCTAATACAGTTTGGCCTTAACACTCATACTCATCATATTTGTGTACTAGCTAAATCCCTTACCTGATTGTGTATGCTTTATACCCCAAACCGAGACTGATCACTGTATCGAGCGGCTGTGAAGAGAAAATCTGTCGACATGATCCAGCTTGCCCTGTCTAGTCATAGAATGCCGATTGTAATATATTCGCTCGATATTCCTTCGGTACGAAGAAAAATGTTTAAATTGGGATTTACACGCAGCATTTCTCCTCACAACTGTGCAACTCGCGTTTATAGGTAAAAGGGGTGAGAGAAGAGAAAAGGAATGGAAGTTCAAAAGAGGGTAGTTTTCGGAAATGTGATGCGCATTAAAATGCTTTTGTAGCATGTTCGTAAACGCAGTTTTCAAAAGTCATTTGTTCGAAGACGTGTTCTTTTTGGGCGTCATTTGCAGTGCAGAAAAGCAGACGGAAAATCACAATTGCAAATTAGAACATTTTTTTAAAATTTGTATCTATGTATGCCTTTGCAAAATAAATTTGACTATGACAAAACTCAGCTGGACCAAATGACATTTGCAAATTTGATGTTCGAAGATTTATGTTTTATCGGTTGACTTTTTTGACGTTTCTGAAAACTTCCGAAAATTGTCAATAATTGCACGACTCTAAATCACCGTACAAGTCTTGAGTATGTGTTCAATAACGAATGTGTGTGTCAATTTTAATTTATTAAAAACCCCAAGTCCATTTGTTTTATTCAATAGATAAAAGGGAGTTTTATTAAATACGCTAAAAGCAATTTGTTGCTCTCCAATTTTTCGTACCGGTCAATGGTTTTAAACAAAGGCAAAAAAGAGCCTGGAATTTTGAGCTATAAAAATTAAACTTCGAATTTAAGCTTTTTGGAACCCAAATCAGTACAAGAGTAAACAAATTTTAAAATCTTCTCAAAAACACTTAAAAGCAAAACTTAAAATGACAATTTTTCGGTCAACATATTTAATACGTAAACGTAAATCGAAAAGTACGGGTAAACGATAGACTGCAATTTATTCATACATTTTATTAGGCAACGCTCAGTTTTTGGATGGTTTTCTTTTAAAAAAAAAACGAGACCATATTTGTTGAGCTATTATTTTATTATTTTAGAAATATTACCAGAACCTGCGAATTAAGGTGACAGAGGTATCAAATATTAGAAGAATATCTTATCAATAGTCTTTCTGATCAGATCTTTTAAATATCGAAGAAATTGTCTCTAAGTAGCAAAATGTCATTGCATTTTACGAGTCAAACATTTTACTCGTACAACACCATTCCTGCTATTTTGCCTATGAGTAGGTAAAAATATGAGGGGTAGAGTATCATACGATCCTTTCCAGATGGATTGTAACTTCTCTGTAGTTACGTTTATTACTAAGTTTAGAAAAAAAAAATATATAGAGCAATTACAATCCATCCGTGACATATTTGTCATATTTTTGTCAAAGCATTTTTTTTTTTTTTTATTAGCTTGTTTTAATTTTGTTCAATATTTTTTTTTTTTTTATTCTTAATATTTACTTGCACCTATAGAGGCAAGTTTTGGTTTCCTGAAAATGTTCTTTCTAGACATTTTAATCAAACTTAAGATTGCTATAAAGAGAAGCTAAAAAAGTGGGACTCTCATTTCTGTGTGTCTGTCAGTACATCTACGTGTCTGTCCATATGTATGGCCAACTGCAGCCTAAACGGCTGAACCGATTTTCTCCAAACTTCATATCTGGGATCTTTAGGGGTCACAATTCGAGACGAAATCAGAATGTTCATTCTAATCCTAAAATTAACGGTACTTTACTAATGGCCGATATTTAAAGAAAATCGATTTTCTCGAGAACGGCTTTAACCGTTTTGTTCAAATTTGATATTTGTGTTATAGTGAACATATGTCAGCAGGTGGCATACCAGATTTTTTGTCAAAAGATGCGTATAATTGTACTTTACCGGTACTTGTATTGGCCGGTTTTTGAAAATTGGCTCATTCTCAAATATACTCGGATGAATTTTCAAAATCGATATTTAAGCGATGTCAAAATTATTTTTTCGAATTTGTACACTTTGATTTTTTTTTTCTTAACTTTTTTATTTTATTTTTCCGCCTATAAATTTTGTTCATGTCAGGTCCAGGCAAGACAAAAAATGTACTAACAGAAGGATGGAATAGGTGGTGTCATTCGAAAGTTATAGCATCTGACGTGATTTAATCCAAAATGTATACTTTTGGTCTTAACTCATAATTGGGTCAAAACAGGACACTCCCTTGGTATTGACGCTGGAATCTTGGACGCCCAGTATATGCAGTTGATATGGAGATATGTCAGTCGCCTTCCTTTTAATAAGCGATGAGATTTAACTCATTTCCTGCGGATTAGAGCCAATCTCTTGGCAATTGAATTATATTTTTTTAATTTTTAGGGTTATAGTATCCAAATATATACATTTATAGTCACACAAAAAAATATGTTTTATCTTTTTGACAAAGGATAACAATATCATAGCTCCTTTTCTCCATGACATACATACTAATTTATTACAAAATTTTAGCTCTCTTCATCATGAAGAGGAGGAGACTCAAACAGACAAGCACCGTATTGAATCCATAAGCACTCCGTTTTACTATTCTGATACGGATCACTAAAAATGGGGTTTCCTTACAAGATGAATGCTACTTTCACAGAGTCATAGACCAGCCTTTTATCTTCAAGAAAATAGTTTTCGCTTAGACAAGTTTGGTTGGATGCAGAAAAAATGGTCAACCTAACAATTTTCCCAGACTTATCTGTAAACTATGTAAATTTGTATCATATTACCAAATACATACTCTTAAATGGCCATGAGAAACTAAAACCATAGATTACTCTATTTCTCTTCTTTAAACCCATCCCCACTAAGGCAGGTGTGGCATTATAGAATTTTTGATTGGAATACGAAGACACTTATAGACTATTTCTTCGATTTTAAAGACATTCTATCAGGCAAACTATTGTTATGACATTTTTTTTGCAGCTACAAAATTTACAACTGTACTCGCATATATATACTCGTATGTGATAATTATTGCAAATCTTATACACAATACACATATATCCTTCTTACAAGTTCAGTGTATCATTTAGATACACAGGGCCCAATTATGCCATATCACCAAAAGAACGTCCCGATTCTTTACATATTAGTTGAAAATTTTCTCAATTTTTCAGACTTATTGGAAAGCAACACATCCTGATATAAGAACGGCTCCATCGATACCAAGACCTCTGCAATCTCAGGAAGCATCACCATCGGCGGAGCAAGCACGAATGGGTCCAACACCACCTGGTAAGGCAGCAATCTTAAACCCCTAAAAATCATTTACATTCCTTATAAGTTCACAAATTTATCAAACCAATAATTTCCATAAATCTACCGAAAGTTTTTTTTCATTTCCAGTACATTTTCGTTATCTCTTTTATTTTTAAATTAAGTTCGAAAAACACACAAAAAAAAAAGAAAAACTTTTTCCACAAAACTTCCCTTTCATCACCCACCGTCCCACAAATTCAACCAATAAAACATGACATTAACTCTCACAATAAAACTCTTATATTAAATATAAATATATATACAAAACAAAACAAAAAAACAAATCTAAATAAATAAACTAAATTTTTAAAAAAATTATATAAACCTTTTTAATTTGAATAGACGATAGGGAAAAGGATGCTAATCAGGATAAATATCCAGAGGAAAAATATAATGACAGGGAAAGGGATACAAACAGAGAAAGAGACAGAGAGAGAAACATAGACAGAGACAGGGAAAAAGAGAGAGCAAGAGAAAGGGACAGAGAATGGGAAAGAGAAAGAGAAAGAGAATGGGAAAGGGAAAGGGATATAGAATGGGAAAGGGATCGAGGTAAAAAGAACACATTCAAATTGAATAATTATTTTATTTAGTTTTCTATAAATATTGTACTTTCCTTCGTACTCTTCTCTATGTACACTCTTTTGCTATTTTTTGTACATCACATTTTATTTTGTATTAAGTGCTTATTTTTATGCTAAGCCTTCATTTTTTTAATAGATATTCGTAGGCTTTTCTTTTGTTAGTTAAATAGGATAAAAACTGTGGGAAACTGATAAGATTATTTGATGTAGAAATAAACTTATATCTTTTGGTTTAGAAAATAGTCATTATACTTTTGTTTTAGATACATGTAGGTACGAATATATAGAAGAAATCACCTTTAATTCGAAAGATGAACTTTAGAACTAACTGAAAGTTTTGGCTGTACACTATTTGATTTTATTATAAAAGATTTTGATTGTTTTGGGCTTACACTGGTTTAACTTAGGCGAAGTTGTTGAGAAATTAACTTGACTTTAGTATTGTTCCGAACCCTTTGAAGATAATACATACAAAGATATCCAAGAACCCAACCGATCAAAATAGAGAAATTCTCTCAGCAATTGTGTGAGTTCAGCGATAGCTAAATCTTCGGTTTGAAACCCCAAACTGTCAACTTCAGAACCTGTACGTAAGTGTATTTTTGAATCATCTGTGAAGGGTATGACGTCGAAAAATTCGTCCATTTTGTTCACACATATCAATTCTACGCTGACTTGCTTAAAGTTGGCTCTTTTTTCCAAAAGTTGGATTCCTTCAGGCGTATATCAAGGGGTGTCAGTGAAATATGTAATTATTTCCAGGACAACGGTTGGCGTAGTTCTTTTAGAATTGATCCTGCATATAGATACATGCTATCAGGTTCGTAGGTTTGTAGCCTCTTTCAATGTTCAGGAAGCTTCCCAGCCTGTGTTCTTTTTGATGGAACTATTTCCAAATTATAATTACAGGGACTTTATTATTCCATTACTCTGCAGAACAGGCAACTAAAAGCATCGACTCTAGCGTCGGCATTTTAGTACGTGATCCACTCTTAATGTCTACTACTCATTATGTCGATCGTCGTTTCATAGCAAATATATATGTGTGTGGTTGTCAGGTTTGCAGGCCTGAAACCCCCTTCAACATTCTGGAAGTTTTGCAGCTTGTGTTATTTGTGGTGGAACTATTTCCCGAGTATAGTCATAGGGACAGGTACCTACAAGTAGAACTTGGCATTGATACGATTTTAGTGCGTGATACACACTTAGAGCGGTATTCAACAAGGAATAATAAACCGCTCTTACGTTTATGAAGCTCTTAATTTTAAATCACGCCGTGCTTTTCACCAAAATCTAATAGTTAAAACTTAATTATACGAAAAATAAATTTAAAAAGGTCCAAACGTACCCTAAAATGGTTCTCCAAATCCTTTTTTCCAACTGTGCAGGAACAGTGCTGCCGTTTGTCAATTTTCAATTGTAGCATAATTTGAGCATTTTGATGCAGACAGTAGTAAGCAATATGTATTCCATAATAGCAGTAAATAATGTCAAAAAAAGGCGAGTAATGAGCCACTCATTGACACTTCTTATATAATGAAGGAAATTATGAAAAGAATGCAAAATCCAAACATTTTGGTGACCCCTGGTCAGCTACTGGGGATTGATTCCTTCAACATTTGTATTTTCATGTATTACTATGAATTGTAGAAAAGGGGAATTATTCAATTCATATTTCTTATTAAAGAAAAGAATAAAAAAATCAAGTGGCTATCATGGAAGCTATCTAATCCTCGTCTACTAAAAGATTCTTCTACAATATTTCTTAAATTCTTAAAACTGGCGTCAATTAAGATACCTCGCAGAAAATAGGTTCTGATTCCGAAATTTATTTTAATAACGGCTTCGTAATTTTCAAAATTTAGAAAACTTTATTTATTATTTACAAGCCAACACAAAATACTCTATAGATATAAGTTCATATACAAACCACACTTAAAAAAAAACTAATTTTAATCACTTAGCCAAGATTTTTGGAAATCTCAGTCTCAACTCAAATAAAATGTCATTGCCAATTCAATACACATCTCAAATATTTCAAAACATTTCATTCTTTTCCAGCCTTTACTCCAGAAGATATTCCCGGCTCCTATTCGATATATTAATATTTCCAAGTGACATACATATTATCTAATTAAATCCTTCATATATTTTTTAATATAACTGCTTCACATCAAAATGTCTCCAGGTGCTGATATTTAAAAATAATCAGTGTTTGAAAATACGTTTTTTTTTTTTTTTTCATTTACTAACAACTTCTAATGCAATATTGTTTTTAAATCGATCTAGTAAATGTACGTAGGAGGGTGTTGAAGTCTTGAGAAGGCCACTGCTCTCAATTCCAGCAGTTGGAAATTTGATTTATTTTTCAAAGTACTACTGATTAAGTAATATTGCTTATTGTCTTCTGACCTTAAATACAAAAACATTTAATGGGTTTTATCCAACACAATTTGTGGCTATTATGCTAGGTATTCTTTATTAACAACTTTTGACAGAGAACTTTTTTTTTCTCTCTGAATAATATTTTATTCAAAATTTTGTAACAAATCCTACGTACAGACTTAACTAATTTTTCTTCAAAAGTATGATAACATACTAACCCAATCGCACTCATTGTTTTTATTATAAACATGTTCTAACAAACCGTTTTGAATATTTGCGTTAACAAATTTTTAATGATACTCGTAAATTCATTTTATAGTTACTCCTGGTGATGTTCGCATCTTTAAACAACTCTTGTAATTGCAATAATGTCTTAATGTCTACACATAAAAAAAAAGTAACAAAACAAATGCAAAAAAGTTAAAACATTGTAAGAGTTCTTAGTAAGTATCAGATACTCTGAGACCGAAGCAATTTAATAATAACAAGATTTGAATTAAAAGTTAATAGAAAACCATTTAAAAGAAAATCCCCAAAGAATGCCTTAAAACCTACGCTGAAGTTTAGGAAGTTTCAAGCAAGCGAGTTTTTGCTTTTTTTTTTTTTTTTTGAAAAGTGTGGTTTGGCCCCTTAACTATTTTCTTAATTTACTTATTTATGTATGTATATTGAAATTTATAAAGACCCTGGTATATCTCAATTTGATAAAATCTACCTAATCATCGCAGACTTATTAGTATTAGTATTAGTGATGCAACTTCTACTTCTAGAAGTGATGCAACTTCTTCTAAAATTTCGCTGACGTCATTCTGTAACCTACCACCGTTTATTTTTCTGAGGTTTGGTTGTAGTTCACAGCAAGTTCGCTAGATCGCCAAGTGTACCGTTACTATTTTCCTCTTTTGCTGGACGTTATACCTAGTCATGTCATAAATATAAGTACACGTTTAAACGCACTCATCGTGAAACTAGTATTGAACACATCCATTCTATATTGACAGATATTTAATGAGTGACATTTATACTAAGTTACCGCACAAAAAGATTTACACAAACGTCGTTTGTAAATATGGAGTGGGGCGATATTAAAATGTTGTGGTAATTGGACTTCACAAGTGTAATTTGGAAAAAAGCGGAATTTTCTTGGCTTTGCGACCGCTTGGAATCACCCGGAATTAGAACTGCTAAAATGTTTGGAGACACTGGTGGAGTAACTTACCGTCAAAGAAACGGACGCCTTCGCACTGTTAGAACTCCACATGCGATCAAAGCTGTGCGCCACGCCGGCACGCGCAATATGATCACAGGAAAAAATTGTTTCTGGATGAAAAAACGTTTAATATTGAGGAATCGTTCAATAAGCAAAATAACAGAGTCTATGCCCGGTCATCCAAAGAAGCATCAGAACTTATTCCGCGAGTCGAATGCGCCAGCTTATAAAGCAAAAGCAACACAAGGGTTTTTTTTTTTTTTTTCCCCGAGGGTAGGTAAAAAATCTTCATGAAGACACTATGAGGATCGATAGCGCGTGCTCATAGAGTGTGAGATTTTTACTCACTAAAAAAACCTCCTTTCGTGATAAATTTCTTTGATTACATACTACAACTAAGTTTTGACTTATCCAGCAGTTTTTCTTTCACGTATTGAGATTGTTTGGCAGGTCCCTTTCCATTGAAAGTTCCTGCTTGTTCCGCAAATTAGGCGCGGTTTCTTGCTATCGCGTTAAGTCGAAAGGTTTAGTCCTTTGTAGACGACGCAGTAGATTCCTCTCATCTAGAATTCGAAAGACTTCATTGTTAAAGTGTCCTTGTAATCTGTCTTTATGCTTACGCGCGAAGTTTTTGATTTCATGTTCGACTGTTGCAATTCCTAAATCTCTATGGATATCGCTATTTCTAATAAACCACGGTGCATTAACTATTGATCTTAGCACTTTATGTTCAAAAGTTTGTAAAATACTGACATTACTTATTTTGGTACAACCCCAGAGTTGTATTCCATATGTCCATACCGGCTTTAGCACTTGCTTGTATAAAAGCAGTTTGTTCTCTATATTAAGCTTGGAATGTTTTTCAAGTAACTAGTACATTTTTCTGTATTTGGTTTCTAGTTCTTTATGTTTTTTCTTCACGTGCGATTTCCACTTCAGCTTAGCATCAAGTGTCATTCCAAGATACTTAACCTCGTTTGCAAACGGAATTTGAACCGAGTTTGAAAAGATGGGCAAATTATTTATTTTCTTATAAGTAAAATTGACATGAACAGATTTGTTTTCGTTTAAAGCTAGTCGCCAAATCTTTGTCCATTCATTTACTTTATTCAATGCTTCTTGCAATTTTTCAGTCGATTCTTCGATCGTTTTACCCGTTGCCAGGATGGCAGTGTCGTCGGCAAATGTAGCTAATACGGTGCCATCTTCTTGCGGTATGTCGCGAGTATATAATAGGTACAAAAGCGGTCCAAGGACACTTCCCTGCGGCACCCCAGCCCTTATTTCTTTAAATTCCGAATATTCGTTTCCGTGTTTGACTCGGAAAAGTCAATTCGTCAAGTATTTTTCTAGAATATTATATAAATGTTCCGGCAGAACTTGTCGTAATTTATATTTCAAGCCTTCATGCCAGACCTTGTCAAAAGCTTGAGAAACATCAAGGAATACGCTCGAGCAAATCTTTTTTTCTTCGTAAGCTTTTTCAATTAAATCAGTTATTCTATGCACTTGGTCTATTGTTGAGTGCTTGGTTCTAAACCCAAACTGGTGATTGGGAATAAGAGATCCTTCTTCTATAATCGGCTGTAATCGCTTAAGTACTATTCTTTCGATAGGCAGCAGCGAAATAGGTCTATACGATTTTTTATCATTCGGTGGTTTTCCTGGCTTCAGAATCATTATTACTTCCGCGACTTTCCATTGACTCGGAACATATTCTAATCTTATCGCTGCGTTTATAATGTAAAGGAACTTAACTGACGCTTTTCTAGGTAACAATTTAAGAAGCAACACAAGGGTGGCTCCAAAATAATGTGCCGGACTTCATAGCAGCAGACGATTGCCCGTCAGGGAGTGCAGACCTCAATCCTTTGGATTATAAGCTGTGGTCCATTTTAGAGGCGATGGTTTGTTCTCCTCGGAACCAAAATGTTGAGTTCTTGAAGTGCGCAATTATCCGTGCAGTGAAGAATTTTCCAATAGATAAGATGCATATTGCTATCGATTAGTGGCCAGTGCGACTCAAGGCCTGCATGAATGTAAATGGTGGCCATTTCGAATAAATTGTTTAAATATTGATTCGTAAATAATCAATTAAAGTTTTACAAAAAAAAAAAAAAAAATCAAAAAATACTTGTTCGTTTTTATTTTATCATCAAAACTGCGTGTATCAGTTTTTATGATTTCGCTAGTTATAATGAAGATTTTGAACTGAAACACAATCTGTTTCTACTACCGTCTACTACTTTTTAGAGCTCCGTACCAGAATGGTATAAAACGGAACACTAATGGGTTCAACATGGTGTCTGTTTGTACATCAGTGTGTCACACCCTTGTATCTTTTGAACTGTTAGACCTAGAAAGCTGAAAATAGTATGTGGTGAACCGCAAATAATAATTATTAAAAAAACCTCTAAGACAATTTTTTTTCGGGGGGCCTTTGGGCATAATGTACCCTACATGCTACATATCAAATGAAAGCCAAAGTTCTAAGGAATTCGAATATGTATTTTTTATGAAGTTCGTTGAACAAAAATCCTCAAAAACTAAGACGGAGATAATGCCCCCAGCCCCCCTCTATATCCAAAAGTACTCGAATTAACTAGAATCATTGAAGAAAAAAAGAGACTTTGTGAAGTCATAAACAGCTCGAATGCTCCTTTTTAGTACAAAGCATGGTTGTAGAAAATTATTATTTCGCTCAGAATTTAATCGGAATCCCTTTTTTAATATACTACTCTATACTACTTTCACTACTCTGACTACTTTTACTTGACTCTGATCACAATTTGACCGGTCACATTTTGTATAGGTATGGATGCCAATGATATTAATAAATTTTGTTTGCGATTTGAAGAAATTAGAGATGAAAAATTGAAAATTCTGAAGTATGTTCAAAAACTGGAAATGATCAAAATTATTTTCGATTTGACTGAATTTTTAATAAGACCTGACTCCAGTCAAAATGGGTGCCCGTCAAATATTGATTCGATCAAAACACTGATCAACGGTTCTGATCCGGTCCTTTACAACACTAGCCTGGTATATAATCATCGGAGAAAACTTTTGCCTCGAAGTGTTACTTGGTGACGCGCTACCCACTACTCTTCAGGCAAACAACTTGCAGTGCTGCCGCAAGTTTAAAGAGTAAAGGTAGTATAAATAGTTTGAGTAGAAACACATTCCTAGTCCTCGTAACGGGGGAGATGTACGTTGTTAATACCCTACCCAAGCAGGGCGTTGGAAACTCTTCAGGCCGGATTTTGATATTTTAGGCTCTCTCCATATTCAATACTCAAACCTGGTGCTCGGCTAATAATAATAAAACAATTTTCCTTAAAATATAAAAAGTTGAGGCTTTAAACTCTACGGTTGTGGCTCGTTTACCTTGTGGTCAAAGTTTTAAACTCCACGCTACGGAAACTTTTCGGGCCGGATTAAAAGTGCACTTTTCAAAGTTTTAACGGATATTAGGTTCTTCAGAACGAAATACAAATTTTTACGTGAATCTTAAACCATATTTATAATCAGCCCCTAAAAGTATGTTGACAGAAAAAGATGAGGTGTTGCCATTTTTCTTTCTTTCTTTATTTAAGGAAATTTCAAAATCTCAGAGCACCCAGACTCTATATCCGGTCAAATGGAGACCGGGTGTAAAGGTTGAAGAAACTTAGATTTCACTCGATTCTCTTTTATGCTCGGTGACTGTTGTTTGATATTCATCCCATTCGAACCTGCACAGTTTGGGTCACACGCAAACACACTACTCAGTACACCGTGGTCATCTCCAGGTGTTGCCATACTCAAGCTTCTCTGTAGGTACTTATCCATACATTGGCAGTACCAGAGGGAATATTTTATTTTTTTTTTTTTTGTTATAATTTGCACGTGTTAAAGGGGATATGAATACACTTATACTAATTTTTAGAGCACGTGCGTTTTTGTGGAAAGGAAGAGACAGGGAGAAAGACAGAGTGGTGTGGTTTGAAACTCAGATGGTATTAAGTTTCTGTAAACTCCAAGGGTGGCTGCTGTCCAGATAACTGGGGATTATTTTGTTTTGTTTTTCGCTATTATTGTCGTTGCTTATGATTCACTGCATTTCTTTCTGTCCTCCTGATTCATCATCACGATCAAGTTGCATTTTGACCATATGACGACCTTGCTGCCAGTGTTATGCCTTCACAGTAGAGTTGTCTTAGCTTTCGCAAGTGATCGACTTTTTTATTTATTTCATGCGAAATAAATAGATGATTCTCGACATCAGGATTCGAACCGTGAATCAACAGCGTGACAAGGGATGATGTTACCACGGCCACCTTTGAATGGCTATAACTCGAATCTATTTAATTGTCCCATCAATTAAAACTCGAGTCAAATTTGTCCGACTTTTTTTTAATTATGTACCGAAAATACAATACTGGTGTGGTGTTTCTGGGAATTACATAATGTTGAAATTTGCTTTTTTTTTTTTTTTTATATAACTAAAATTATTTGTTTAAATTTGTTTACGTTTAATCAAAGAATCAATGCAATTATAGTATACAATATATATATCATTTTCCCCAATGGAATTTCAGTAAATAGCGTTCTAATAAATATATCGGGTTTCATGTAATATTAAATGTATGGACTTACAAACAATTAAACAAAATCGTCTTGTACCCACTTACGATCTTTATTACAAATTTAAACTCACTATGCAATAAAACGTATTAGATAGCTACTATTGAATTTAATTATAATTTTTAGGAATACATTTTTGTAGTCAATGTTATTCTATCTGTAACCGTATACAAACTATTTGATTTTTGAACTGCTTTCCCTTTCGAATTTCGAGTGTAGTTTTAGTGTACTATTTTTTTTTTTTTTTTTTTTTGATTTTCTTCATATCCACTTAAATAGCTTTTTTTAAAAAAAAAATGCCTTTAAACTAAATATATATAAATTGCATGAACTGAATATAATTGGTCATAATATATAAACAGTATAAAACAAGAACAATTTACATTCCAAATATATACTACAACAATATTGTTTTACCTTATTAGCAAAAAGTTTTCGTTTTGTATCTAAACAATATATACAATGTATTTGCTAATTTCTTTCTTAAGTTTTGACGGTTTTTTTATGGTTTGAAATTTGGGTTTTACTTGTTTTTTTTCCCCTAAAAGTTTGTTGGGTTTTTTTTTTTTTTTTTGTTATTGCTTTTGAAATTTACATTTTTTATATTTTCAATTGATTTTAATAGATTCTTTTTTCCCTCTGTGTATAGGTGTTTCCTATCATCACAATCGACGTCAACCATCTCAACGCCATGAGAGAGATCGTGAACGTGATCGTGATCGTGATCGTTACGATCGAGATCGAGAACGTGATCGTTATGATCGCGAAAGAGATCGCGATCGACTCGATCGGTTAGATCGAGAACGGGAACGCGAACGTCTACATGCCCGCGAACGTGATCTTATGCATTACGATCTCAATAGTGATGAACTTTTAGATGAACGAAATTATGGTGCTGATTATACGAGAGGTGTTGCCGGTGCCGGAGCTAGAGATATTGGTGGCGCTGTTAGCCATCATCATTTAACATCATCCACATCAGGTATACATCATAGTCGTGGTGGAGTCGGAGTCGGAGGACGTGTTGACGATATCGATTTGATGCATGATCGCGATGATCGTCGATACCCGTCATCGTCCCGTGGAGATCGAGGAGATGCATCACTACCCCCACCATCCTCAAGTCGACGCGATCGCGACGAATATAGTCCACACAGAGGCGGTGGGAGTAGTAGGAGAGTACTTAATGCCATGTAGGAATCGTGGATATAGGGGTGGGATCAGATCGATTATAATACACAAAATAGCCATGACCATGATAAAAGTAATTGTATCGATATTGATCATGATATTGTTCAAAATTATACCAACAATCATGACGATCCTAAGGATTGTCACACTGAGACGAATGTTGTCGATGTCGATAGGTTTTATTAAGGAGATTTATTGGCAAAACAACACAAGAAATGTATTTATTTTTTTTCCAAATTTTTTAATTTTTCTTTTATGCAAAAATATTTAAAAAAAAAAAAAAAAACAAAGAAAAATCAATCCTTTAGCCTTATTAAATTGCGATATTAATACATATATGTATATTCAAAGAAATTTTTGCATTTTTTCCTCTAGCAAATAATGATAAACATTTTTTAAAATTTATTTAATTTTTCTTTTTTTTCGTTTTAGTAATATAACATAAATAAAAAAAATTATTTCTACAAGTGCCAAACTTAAAAAAAAATATACATATTTTTTATTTCCTTGTTTTTAATTTTGATTTATGTTTTTTTTTAAATATCTATAGTATACATACATTAAAAATACGTATATATGCTAAGGGGAGCCTAATGTGTCTTAAATTCTATAAATATATAATAATAAAAAAAAAGTATATAAACAAAATGCATATGAAATATTATCTTGATCAGTTATATATCTAAGTGTCAGCTTTAAAAAAAAACAAAACATTTTTTATAAATACAAAATATATTTATTAAAAAAATACATGTGTAAATAATAAACAAAAAAAAAGTATAGTATATATGTATTAGGTAAGGTCGAGATAATATTCCAGCAAAGGCATATAGAACACAAACCAGAAATAATAAAAACATACAAATAAATCTCCTTAATTAAGTCTATAAAAAAGAACATAATATAGCTAAATAGTTACAAATGGAACCAAGAGAAATGTGTTTTTTTTTTACATATACGTATATAAAGGAATAATTTCTTTAAGAACCGCATGCATTAAAGTATTGTAAAGGTTATGAAATATTTTTTTTAAAAAACAGAACTCGGCACAAACTCGTAAGAGGACAGCATTTTTATTCTCCATTTTATTTTGCCTCTTTTTTAACGAAATAGTTTAAATAATAAATAAAAGAAAATCCAAAAAACTACTATTACAGCTAAGGTATCCTTTTTAATTCATAAAGTGCAAGAAGATTTATGTGTATTATTTTTTTTTTTATCCAAAGAAATACCCCTTTTAAGTTATTGCACTTTTTTAAAACAAAATATGAAAAGCCTACACAAACAAATATATATACTTTAATTTTTGTTTTATATGAAAATGTTAACAATCTGATCTGACCTACTCCTGAGTACTCTCTGTGCAATTCCACCCGTAAAAAAGTTTTTTTTTTTTTTTTATTTTTATCATTTGACAAGATTTTATTTTATTTATTTTTTAATGCACTTATTGTCGGATTTAGTTACATAATAACATCAAAAGTAAAGCATTGTTTCACAAATTGTTCTTCAACATTCGAAAAGTTTAATTTGATTTTGATTTCGTTTCACATGCATTCATTGTATCCCAGTTGAACAATCATGGTAAATAATCGAATTGATCACTGCACCCCTACAACAAAATTAATGTTGTGTAATAAAAAAAAAAGGCTCATTATGTACATTAACAATTTTTTGTAATGTTGGAGCGTATTTTTAAAATTTTATATTATTTATCAGAAAGTGTTGAGGATTTTATTTTTTAAGAATTGATTACAATGAATATGAAATAAAATGCGATTCACCATGTTAGGGGCTCGTAACAAAATGACTATGCATTTTGCGAAAAGTGAATTCCAAAATTGATATTATGTATTGGTGTGGGTAAAATAAGCGTTATTTGTATTTATATAGTTTTGATACAATATGATAGTAGAAAAAAAAATAAAATACATATTTTGGTGCCTCTCGCAGCCACTTGTGCTGTGCGCCTCACGAATGGTTGGGACCTACAATTTTATGCCGCTTTCGAAGGGCAGTTTTTTCGATTGAGAGAAGGTTTTCATGACAATTTTACTCTCGAATGATTGTCATATGATCGCGAAAGGTGGGACCTTTTTATTTTCTTGGATTTGAACCTTGAACCACTCGCTCAGTGATCGCGCACTTTTACCTAAAAAACAATAGCGCAAAATTATAGTCATCTGATTTTAAAGAATGTTAGTAACCACTAAGTAACAGCCCTTTAACTTTAAACCCAGTGCTGCATTTTAAATTGAATTATTAACAATTTTTAACCTGCCTACAATTAGTATCGACTTTAAAACTGACTAGCAGCAAATTTTACTCAAACAAACCTAAAAATTTCAAGTTTGAGAACAAAAACACAGTTTAAGGGATAATGTTGTATCAAATTTAAAAGAATTTGGCAGATCGAACACATTTGTTGACTGTTTACATCCGTTAGTTTTTGTTAAAAATGGGTGAAAAAACTACAGATAAGTAAACAACTGATACGTGCTTTGCAATAAATGTACATAAACTTGCATTTGCGCAGCTTTTCCTGCTTTGCATTGCGTTTGCTTTGCAAAGCTTGCATTTATGAATGGGGCCTATAACTTGGATCGTAAATCTTTTTCTCATATCTCTAATCATTGCTGAATCGATTATTTCTTATGCATTTTTATCCTACCTTCTTGCGGACTGCGGAAAATCAGAAGCATGTTAGACAATTGTACATAAATCTGCAAAAAAATGCTTGCTTGAAATTCAAAGATATGATTGTTGTACTCCAAAATTTTAAATTAGGCCGTCTGAGAACTTCTATAGGGCAAATCTGAAATTCGACTCCATTTTAATTTTCGCTGTGATTCTGGGTTGTACTGGACCTTCCGGAGCTGTGTTCTTTTTTTCCGAGGTTTCACCCAAATCTATACTGAATCTCCGGAAGACTTGCATATTTGTTTTTGAACATTTGTGCCTAGCCTAACAACCCCGCTAGGAAGAGGTACACCTGCAATCTTGTACACCGCTTGAGGAGACTGATCATGGATCAACCATTAGATCTTTCTTCGAATGTAAAGGTCGAACTGCAAAGTCCTAAATTTTGTAAAAAAGAAAAAAAAAAAAACAATTTCACTCTCCTCTCAGTACTATGCTTTTAACATGTCTCTCACACCTTTTATTAAAAATATTATTGTAGTATCCCTTCTTTCTGAACAAGCTGAGTTGGAAATTAATGATTGTAAGCAACATTTTGTTCTGTGGGATTAGGTTTTATTGCGTTCTGTTTAAGGGTAGGGCTGGTCAATCGGTCGAAACGTTTTCTTGAAAACAACATGCAAAAGCTTACACTCCCCATAAATCCAACAATATGTTGCATTATGTGCTTAAGAAAGTATTTCGTGAGTTTGTCAGGCCTTACGAGTATAGTACAAATATAACCGATTCTTATGTGTTTTGATCGATATCTGCTGGATAGCGGCTGTGAATGTTTTACAGATCTATCTCCTCCTTATCGTGGTTGGTACAAATAGTATAGTATAGTATAGATAGTTTCCACAATGCCAAGTCTAAAGGCATGTTCCTTAGAGTTCGTATACCATGACATCGGCCCACCATCAATTTATATTACTTCCTACTTTACTATAAAAGTTATCTTTTGAAGTTTTAAGGCTCTGCGTTTCCAGTTGTCTAAGCAGATCTCGTTTTGCCTGCATTAGCTGATGTCAGTGGGCTAGCGTAGTGGGATGTCATGTATTAGCTCTTTCGTCGCAGTGGCTGAGGCTTTAAATCTTACAGCAGAAAGTCCTTTAAGCCTGTTTGCTTCTAGAAGTAATGGTAATATGTTGAGTATCACTTCTACGAGTTAATCGTTCATCGCATTAAGTTCAAAAAGCCACCCACTGTATTTCTGCTTTACGAACAGGACTAATATATACACACACACATATATATATGTACATATGTATACCAAAATTGATCGAAATCGAAAAATGTTCACGAAACCAATAACTTTATTTTACACGAGAAAGTTAAAAAGCGGTATTACTTATTAATGATTGAAATCAGGATTTTGAAAAGCGAAAAGGCGGGAATTTGAAAATCGTGATTATGTAACGATCTCATTTAACATCGATTCCAGATTCTTGAAGCATAGTTGAGGGTCCCTCAACATTTGTTATAATTTGTTCTCCTAGGGTTCGAAAGCAAAAGCATAGAACTTCATTACCATGCAGATATACTTTTAAACTATTAGGTCGTTACTTAAGAAATTGCCGATTTTTATGTGGAAAATTAAAAAAACGCTATTTCAAAAATTAACAAAGTTTTTTTTTTTAAGGCAAATAAGCCGATTTTGAAAAAGTCCTTATCCTCTTGAGCCAAGGCGTCCTCAAAGTCCTGTTTTATGGCATCTGGGCTTATTAACTGTCTATTTTGGAGGTGATTGCCCAAACTTCGGAAAAAGTGGTATTCGGTCGGTGATAAGTCTGATGAGTAAGGCAGATGTCAAAACTTCATATCCCAACTGCGACAGCTTCAGCAGGACCACATACAGCACAACGTTGACTGTGCTGTATGTGGTCTTGCAATATCATACAGCAGTATGGGACCATGCCTATTTACTAGTGACGGCTGTTTTCGGCGCAATTTGTTGTGCATTATATGGCTGAAAGGTGACGACTTATGGTTACAGTTGAGACTTTGAACCTTGAAGCAAGGCTAAGAACAGTCGTAGCTACATTTTCTTCAACAGCTGCTACAAGTTCTTCATTATTAATAACCTCCTCTGGTCTATCTCTTGGTGCATTCTCTATGTAAGGAAAAAAGTTCACTTAATGAACTAATTGTGTAAATTTTTTTTTTTTTTTCTACCGTTAGAAAGGTTAAACTGCACTCTTTAAAAAAAAAAAAAACTTTATTTTGAATTTCTCTTCACAACGATCACTTTAGGAATGATCACTAGATCTACAATTTCATATGCAACGACCTAACATATTTCCACTTATCTTAATTATTGCTAAATTAATTAACTTGTTTGGCTTGTATTCTTTGACATCTAAGAAAGAAAAACCGTTAAGTAACTTTACAACACTTTCTGTTAAATTCATCATCACTTCCATTAATAAAAATACGCTCAAACATAAAGAATAAGGAAAAAAAACCAAAACACTTATTAAATGCTGTTAAAAATGAAACAATTTTTTTAGAAAATATAAACAAATTTTGTATGAAAAAATTAAATTACCTATAGGTCTGTAAAAAAAAAAAAAAACATCCGACACAGAATCCACACAAACGAAAACCTGTGTGTGTTCTGTATTGTTATTGTAAACAATTTTGCAATTTACAATTTTCCTTTTCTCAATTTTAAATACAAACTTAAAAAATGCAAAAAAAAAAAATTCTAACGTCGAATATATAAGCACCGGCTATTTTACATAGTTATATATAAAAAAATTTAAATAAACACAAAATAATATATTAAAACTTTTCAAACTTATGAATGCAAAAATATAAAAACAAAATGAAAGAAACGATAATTTATATTGTTAAATACTATTATTAACAAATGCTAAAACAAAAACAACTTTAATAAAATTACACGCCTAGGTATAAACAAAAAAAAAATTTAAGAAATAGAACAAAAAACATTTCTTGTATAAACGTTTTTCGTTTTCGGTTTCTAAACATAAGTTAATAATTAATAGAAAAATTATTAATAATAACAAAATATATTATTATATAATAGATTAGCTAAATTATAAATTACTTTTTAATATGGAAAACAAAAAAACAAAAAAAAATAATCATCTTTTTTAATATCAAGAAACAAAACAAAAATGAAAAACCAACAGAAAACAAATTAATTGAAACGCGAACTCTGTTTTCTTTTTTTTTTTAAATAAAACCAAACAAAAAACAACTATGATAAAAGTATAATGTTACTGTTATAAAAAAAATTAATTTAAACAGAGAAAAATATTTAACAAAAACCTTTTTCTTAAATTCAAATTGAAAAAAAAAAAAGTTATGATAAATGAAATCTTTTAAATAGAATTATTTTTCGTCCGTTTTTTAATGAATAACTTTAGTAAAGTGAAAAAAGCAAAAACAAACAAAAAAAAAAACAATTACGAAATACTTCTACAAATTTATTAGCAGCAAATTTATTTTTAGCTATTTTTCAAAAACAAAGTAAAAGAAATGAGAATGGAAAATCATTTCCAAAGAGAAACAATTTTTATCGTAGGCACATTAACCGTTTTCTGTTTTTCTGTTTTTTTTTTTTTTTGTTTTTTTTTTATGCGAGTAAGAGCAGTGCAAAAAAAAAATTTTAAAAACAAAGGTTTGCAATGCGCGTTTAATGCGATTTCACTAAAAGGATACATTGCCATGGAAGTGTCCGAAGGATACAGGAAAAAGATTTTTAATATTTTTAGTATACAATTTTGAGTTTAATTTGTACTAGATACACACACATACTTTTTGTTTTTAATTTATATTTATTATATGAAAAAGAATTGTATATTGTTTTATTGCTTGGTTAGCCGTTAAATATGTTTAAAAAAAATAAAAAATTATGAAATGAAAAAAAATAAATAAATAATAAACAAAACTTTTCAACATCCAGAAGAATTTGTTTTGTTTACCATTACTCAAGTGACCTTACTCAGTGCAAAATATTTTGTTGTTATTGCTAGGTTGTCCATCAAAAGAAGCTGCAACACGTCCATAATAGGAAATATACCACTAAGCACGCACCGGCACGTCACTCTATTACATTGCTTACAGAAAGTGTGAATGAAACGACACATTCAGTTCGGAAATTCTACAGCTTAACTCAATTATGGTTGACTAAAGCGTTTGACAGAAAATGAGTGGCCTTTTTGTTCGGTTTTGACATAACATTAAGACACCTGAAGTCCATTATGGTTGGTTCTTAACTCCTATTGTAAGGGGGTTGAAAAGACTCACGATTGAATGTCCAGAGATGTTATTAGAATGTAAAGCAACGACCACTTTGATACGAAAATTAATAAAAAGCTATGTGTTTCATCATCTCTAGAAGCCGACCGATATGCTGAACAGTTTAAACTTTACGCACTATGTAGTAAAGACATTATAAAAGAACTTAGCGGAGCTAAATGAATGGTTGGTTAACATTTTCTCTTTCCCTTGCGTTCGTTGGAAAAGTTTTGAGCCTCAACGTGAAGCTGCCATTACTTGTCAAAACTATTCTAGTACCAGTATGCTTTAAAAGACACCTCTGAAAATTTCAGCCATATTGGAAACTCAGATATTGTTTGACAGTCATTTGTATCAGTCTATGTGAGTGAGTTCGTTAAAATTAATAAAATCGAATATAGTGCCTTAATTTAATTCGTGCCTTCATAATTTGCCACCTTGAAAAAACGGACAGCTGATTTGAACTTGGTCGTATAAGCATGGTTGATCATGATCGTTCGGAGCGGCCCACAACTGCGACCACCATCAATAATATCGAAAAATTTCACCAAACGATACTGTATGACCATCAAATCAAGGTTAGAGAGATAACAGAGGCTGGAAAGAACGCATTCATCATATTTTACATGAGGAATTGATCATGAGAAATCTGTCTGCGCATTGGATGCCGAGCTTGCTCACTCAAAATATATAAAGGGTGACCAGATAAGAACGATAGGAAAAGAAATTTAAATAAAACAAAAACAGTGTAAGATATCAAATTGATTATGGCTTTTCTTTTGAAGCTACATTCATGCCATTATATACATATGCAATAGCACATCATTTAAATGACTGCCTCGCCAAAAGAGTGTACTCATACTTAAACTTTTCCACGGTGCGACGAATTGCCTGCGCACTGAAGCCATGATGACAACCGACCTCATGACGAAATTCACATTGCGTATTTACAATTGAGCCGGAGTTTCGGGAAGAGTCAAACGATGCATGATGAAATGGCAAACCTTACTGAATATTTTGACAACTGAATGTCATTGGTAACTTTGACAGCTGCTGAAACGTAACAATTGGAAAAACTATCATTGCTATCAGGTCATCGTTTACATAAATAATATGGCGCTAACAGCCCACACACAAAGTTTTCTTCATCGATCTTCAAGCTTCAGATACATAGATTTTTTTTTTTTAAAATGATTTTTAAAAGATAAACAGCTAATGATCGCCGAGCAACGATTTCATAACGTAGAAGGAAATAACAGGAAAATATTTATGCGTTATTGGAACATCGGTGCCATCGGAAAAACTTTTCTCCCAGCAGGTCTTATGATGAATGAGTTAAGAACAGATTTTAACCAAAGAGGCTAAACAAGTTGCTCTTCCTCAATTCATAATAAATATAATACTTTTAATTAATAAAATCAAGTTTTAAATGAATAATAGAATATTTCGTTATTACTCTAAAAAATATACGTATACGTGCAATCGAACTAAAAGGCGATAAGTATGTTGAAAGAAGAAGCTGTTAGGTTCAAATCTTTTCAAACGACTCTCATATATACGATTTCCCAATGTTATTGTACCTTTCCGCGCCCATCTAGATGCACCCAGATTACCTAGAAAAGTGAAACGTAGCACATTGGCATAAACAGCGAGAAATAATGAGTTTTAGACTGTATCGACCATAATTATGTAATATATAACAGAAAAGTAAAATGGCGAAGCAGGTTTGAGGTCGTTTGATACTTAGTTTACTACAATTTGGCGAGGCTTGTTTTGAAATTGTTAGCTTATCATAATTTGTTCTGTGGTAAGTACCTAATATTCCTTGGCTACAAGCTATTTAGTTAATAGTTAATACTATTTGTAAAAAAAAAAATGTGTCTAGTACTCGCTTTACCATGAAAAATATTAGCTTAAGTGTGGCATTTCTAGGAATTGAATAAAAATACTATTCTTTACCTCCTCGTGTCTCGAAAGCTATTCATCTGGCTAAAAAGTGTTCAGACAATAATTACGAGTATCAGGAATTATCTACTTCACAGTATTCATAAGTGATTTTTGTCCTAGGACATACCTACTGCAGGCGAGATATTGTGGAAACCATTAATTTTTTAAATAGCGCCGCAAGCAGCGTTAGGGGGAGCTCCAAGACTCTGAATTTTTTTTAACAGACTTAGGTGTAGGACACTGCCAAAATCAAAACTACCATTAATCTTGCAAGGTAAGCTCTTTTTTTGTTTCTATTGAATGGCGAATGGAGGAGAAGATGCGTACACCTGCAGACACTACAGGTTGTATCAAAATGTCAATGTTGCCCAAAAAGACCTGATGACTATTTTAGCACCACTAAATCGAAACAGCGTTCCAGCTTACAGTTTTCCAATTCCAGAAATAAGTTCTCCGACAGTCGACGCCTGGAAGTTTTGTGTAGCTGGTAGTAAATAACGTGCCTGGTATCGAGGAAAATGAAAGGTTGCAATGTTTTATGAACGCTTAACGAGTCGATAGCCCATTAATTTAAATAAGTACAAAAGTAAGGGAATCAGTCATAAATTGAATGATATCTTGTCTTAAGATAAACAAAGTTATTTTATTTTTGTTTTCTTTAATCACGTACATATATATAGGCAGTCTTCATTATTGATAAAAATTTATCTTTGAAAATTCCGTATATCATTCAAAAAGTAAATATGGATGGCGAACACTTGTTGCATAAATTGATATATGAAATTTGACCATGGTTGTATTTAAACTTGTTAGTTTAACAGAGATATAATAATGCAATTGACATGAATGTTCAAGCAATTAGCTTAGTCGATAAAGTCAGATAGTTTGCAATTGGTTTTCGCCTTACTAAACCTAGTTGGTATGAGTTTCAAACTGTTGCGTATACAAAAGAAACAGGCAAACTTGCACCTTTAAGGGCAAATACCGGTTCCCTGAAAATTTTCGATCCCGAGATTTTGAACAAACTTGACATTACTATAATAGAGAAAGTCAAAAAGTGTCTCTCAGTTCTGTCTGTCTGTATGTCGACTGCTGCCTGAACGACTGAACCATTTTTCTTCAAACTTCATATCATAACCCCAAAATTGTCGGTACTTTACTATTGACCAATTTTGTAAAAAAAAAATCGACTTTCTCAAAAAGGGATCTAAAGGTTTTACTCAAATTTAATATTTCAGTTACAGTGGACAAATGCTAACAGATGGTGTACCAGGTTTTTAACAAAAAATTTGTCTAACGGTACTGTACTTATTAGCTGGTTTTTGAAAACTTGCTATTTCTGGATCGATTATATTGTATTTTGCGTCATGGCCGTCGACATTGCCTCCACCATCATACCCTCATCGATGCTAACATTACAAACCATTTGTTTCGCTATTGCCGCCAAATTTAGGTCTGACAAAGAAAAGGCAAAGAAATACTGTCCAACTCTTTCCGATCAGATCCGATCCGTTCATTCTGTGAAACTTTCCGGAAAGTTACGAGTATGTCAAATTTTTAACTTTTCAGAGCAGACGGAACGGATCGGATTTGTAGCTTTCTGTTCGGCGGCTTTACAAGGGCAACTTTATTTAACTCGAGTTCCTCGAGGAATTTACGTGACCCCGGTGCTTGCCATGATATTATCTATTAATCCACATCAAAGAATGCATCGATCTTACACTCTCATTATTCATAATAATTGACGAATGAACAATTTTCCTGCGAAATCTGGCGGCGAGAAAAAGAATTGAGATAATGACTAGAAAATCTGACAGCTCTTGTCCTCGCACAGTAGTGCCACATGCGAGAAAAATTTAGTTCGTTTGGCATCATCAAAAGACAATAATCCTCCTCGCATTAGGAAGAACATTATTTTAGAGTACAATTAAAGTTTCACTAGCGGCACTGGCAACATGACAAGAAAAACGTAATTTATTTGCACATACAATTGTAATTTTCCAAGACAAGTCGTATTTTTTTTATAGCTTTATATAATGTTTAGTTAAATTTCACGAACAAAAAAATTACTTACTATTTATTTAGGCAAATTTGGCACTACTGATTAAGTCGCGGATTAAGGTTCAAAGAAAGTTACTGTTTCTACCATCGTACTACATTTTCTCTTGTTTAGTTAATCATTCAATAATATCACATTGAACAGAATCTTAATGAAATTAAACAAATTATTAACAGAAGTCTTTTTTGCGCCATATATTGCCCGATACTCAGTTATCGGTGACTGTAGATTATATAAAGTTACTGAAACTGTATACCCACTTAGTTGTTGTTATTGTTTGCCATACGAAAGTGTTCTGAACTTGAAATCATTTTCACAAAGAAACGCGGCTATAGACAGTGTAATATATTATCTATCACGCAGTAATTTGTGCCCCAAATAAGGTTAAGTTGAATGGGGGTGGATTCAGTAAACTGTTAGTCCACTTGGAGGCCAGATAGGCCTATTGTGACTACCCCTGACAAACGTGATTGGACATATAGTATGTCTAACTAAACCAGCTGGATCTTTATGTGAATCGTTTTACGTCTTTTAGTTTTGCCCTTACCAAGTCGTCCAAGTTATCAAAGACTTTATCACCCAAGCAGGTTAGTCGTCGTTCTTGGAGGGCTGGACAGTGACAAGGAAGTGTTCTATAAACTTTATCTCCTCTATCGTCCCTACAGCTTCTACAGAAGTCATTTACAAAGACTCCCATTCTCATAGCCATGACACCTATTGAGCAGTGTCCTGTGATTACGCCCACGAACATGCGGGTTAGGCTTTTCCTGATGGATAATAGTGTCGTTGTTCTTTTCAGGTCGATCACTTGCCACAACCTATGAATTGCCCAAGAAGGAGCTGTCAAAATTTAAAATATATAGAAAACCATTCACGCGACCGCAATAATGAATCCAATGTCAAAGCTGAAGTACAAGTTTAGTTGATTTCTACTTTCGAAGCTGCCTACATATTTGACGTTTCATAAGCAAAGGTTTCCCGTTCTAAGAAAACACCGTGAAATTAATTATACAACAGAAATGAACTTAAATTATTTTTAATTTAACCAATTTCATGTACAAAACCGTATAAAAAATACAGTAACCCCAATCTTCTAAATTATCCCTAATAAAGTTAGAGTAATGTGAATTGGTGATATCGTTCTATACAGAGGATAGTTCCGCGATTTTTAAGAAATTAAATCACAAAACTGTTACAACTTTTTATTGGCATTCTCGTAAAGTGGGAGTAGCTCCCAAAATTTGTAACCAAATTCTGGGATTCTGATGAGATATTCACAATAAGACTTAGCCACTACGTAAACAGCTTTGAGGGCGTGGCGATATATAATATATGGACGAAAAATAGAGAAAGTCAACGTCTACATATTTTAACTAAACAATATTTTTCAGTTCCTAGCAAAAATATTGAAAAAAACTAAATTTTTTTAAAAGCGGGGGTGTTTTTGGGTTTATTTTAAATGTTTGCTTTTGTACTGGTTCGGATTTAAATTTCAAAATTTAAAGCCCAAAATTCGACACAGCTCTTTTTTGCTGATCATAAATATATATTGTAACATAATGTAGCATAATAACTACGCACCGTCTTTTCATTCTGGCATAATTTTGTTCCGAAGTGTCCTTTCATTCGAGGTTCGTGTCTGCAGTTAGTGTCCACAGAGACGGATAATATCTAAGACAACGTCACGGAATTTGGAGAGAATTATAACCGCAAGAAATTATTGTCATCTTGGAATTATTACATCAGAATTTTCTCGTTCCAGTGGTCGAAGAATTTGCTAGAAGTTTCTGGCTATCAGAAATGCTGCTATATAAGGACAGATGGCGATCGAGGCAAGGCAGTTGGTTTTGAACCGCACGAGGAGATTGGAAAAGTGATAATGGGCGAAGTTGTAATTTTGTGATAAATTGAAAGTTGAGAGTTAACAAGAAGAAGTAATTAGTTTGGATTTGTGAATTAAGTAATTAAAAGGAGATAAAGTGATTTGAGAAGAAAGAGACCTTGTAAGGAAGGAGTTTGCGAAGAATAGTATAGTGTGAACTTGAATTGTTCTATAGACTAGAAAATAAAGAAATAATTTCACAGAATATCGTTTTATCTACTCGAGCCGTAGCTCGCATATTACAATATGTATATTTTTAATGGTCTATCGTTATAATTTCTCTATGTTACAAACTATGTATCAAACTTCATATATCCTGAATAGGATATAGAAAAGGTCGAGGTGTGAAAAAAATGTCTGTTGAATGTGGTTTATGACATGTTTTTCTACCGAAAGCGTGCAAGAAGAAATACAATTTCCTTAAGAAATATATTTTTGTTTCACCAAAACGTGCCACATTGTGGACGTCTTCTGCACCAGCAGCGCGCGCAACACACTATCACTTCGTAGCTCAGCTTTAGAAACCGCTTCGAACTTCAACTTCGCCAATGTATTCTTCCAGTAACCATCATTCACCATTTCGAATAAAATAACAGGACCTCTGCAGTTGTAAAAGTTTATTGAATCACGCTTAGATGGCGGAACTAGGACTTTTTTCATTCAAGGTTTTCTTAATAGGTCAACGATAAATTTAATTTGAATTTCTAAACAACAGCGGTGACTTGAAATTCCTCCACAATTGGGAAATTAAAGGGAATTTTTAGTTACCAGTTACCAAACATATACGGCGAATTCATCGAAACGTCACTTCCCACCGATGACATACCATTGACATTTGGCGCATAATAAAAAAAAAAAAAAAAACGAAAATAAAAACATAAGTTGGAATAGTGCAATTGTTTTTTTCTTTTATTTTTAAATGTGTTTGGATTTTATTTGTAAGGAAATTCTAAAAATACGGGAATGGACTCCCCACCTAGGAACGACGAATGGATGCCGCTGGCCACTCAGCAACTTCGTCTGCGACATTTAATTAGAATAATCGGTTTGAACATACTGTGCCGTGATAGATGTAAACTTTATTTCACTCTGCACCACAAATTGGACTGTCCGCCGTTCTACAAGAGCGCCAACATCCAGCACTGTGGCAATAGCGAAGCCATCCTCTGGGACAATATATCGTGTTCGGAAATTTTTAAGTCAAACTCCCGTGCTGTTTGTGTTCGCGTATGGGAGCACAATACCAGCAGACTAGAGGCGCAGGATAAAACTCTATTCACTTGGCATGTGTGTTTGTCTGGTCTCGCACTCACTGGCAGCTATGGTGATGCAAAATACTTCTCCAACACACTGATATTCCAGCTGAATGCGAATTGCTTTTCCTCCACCGAGCACTTCTCGAGCTTCTCGCTGGAGGACAACGACTACTTGTATGACAACTTGCACGACTACGACCAGAATGCCATCAAGATACACAGCACCGAGTCGAGGGAACTTCCCGACGGCAGTGGCACCCGAGAGATTACTCAAAGTGAGTCCTCGTCGAGCTCTAAGTCAAAATATGCGGACTCTGCAAGCGATTGGTGTGGAAGTCGCTGCATTGCGGTACAACGCCTCAAGAGCTCCACTCGCCAAAGCTATAATCTGGAGAAGTTGCTTCGTATTCAGAAAATACAGAGGAGCTGTAAACGACTAAAGCAAGACTTGCACGAGATCACCGAACAAATTAACAATCAAAACTTAAGATATAAGAGTAACGTGTCCAAGGGACGTACTATCGATTATTTGCTTTCAGATTTTGATCAAACTAACCCTAAGGCGAAAGTAGAGAGTAAGGAACTAAGAAAAAAAATTGAACAGTTGCGCTTCAAGTGCAGTTTGCTCGAGAAGGAGCGCGAGATGTCTAGGGTAAGAAATCAAGAACTGATAAACCAATTGCGTAATAAGAAGGATTCGAGGAACAACCGTTGCGTGGCTCTTCGACAGAACCACGATTTGCTGTCTGATGACAGGTCAGTGCTCTGCAAGCGAATCAAAGCGATACTAAGCGGAGTTCGCACGAAGAAGGATCTCGAGCAGAAGATACACAAACGTTTAAGCCTCTTGTGTTCCGAGTTGAAGCACATCTATCCAATCAACAAGAACATACGTGGATGTTTCACTGTAAGTAATATTCCGTTTCCGGATAAGGATTATTTAAGCAGTAATCCACTGCACACAGATCATGTAAAACTGATGACACCAGCAGCTCTAAGCGTTACGCTTGGTTTTGTGGCGCATCTTGTGCAAATAACCGCTATTATATTGGATAAGCCGCTTCGGTTTCCACTGCAAAGCAAGCCGTCTATCCCATCCAAGCAGATACTGTACGGCATATATTTACTAAATCAAAACATAGCGCAATTAAATTACGATATATTCGAACTGCGACTCGATCCGAGGGCGACTATAGAGAATTTTTTGAAATTATTTTGTAGCATAATTAAAGTTGGAGAAGAGGATGACGTTGATGGTGAAATTAGTATTCTAGATGATGTCGATCGAATAGAGGACTTTCCGAGGGCGAGATCCTCCATTGATGTCAACAACATGCAGGTAGAACGAATGCCAATGAGGAAGCCTTTCGCCAGTGAAGACAAACGATACCATAGCGAAGATGACTTGAAGACCTTAGCGGAGCGTTGCCTTAAACATTCTTATTCTCACGAAAGATTAGACAAAGAATAGGGTGGAACAAGTGTCTGTAAACATGTAAAATCATAACGTTGTACATTTTAATAAATTGAAATACAAATAACAGAGGAAACTACTGTGGGTTTTCATTTGTTCTAATTGGTAGCACATTCTGTTTAATCGAATTCCTTTCAGTTATTACTTCTATCGAATATTAAGTAGGTCCACCCTGCTGAAGATAGGGCGAAATACGATCTTTGGCTGCGATAACAGGGGGAGTCTAAGGAACTTCGTCTTTTTTTACCGGGACCGGAGTAAAAATAAAAGTCCACATATGATGTACTTATTCCATATCTTATCCTCTATCATACCAATAATGAACCTCCTTACAGACAATTCAGATAGATATATATTTCACCTAGTAGCAGAAACACGTTAATAGGCAAGATGGAGAGGAACAAATTTTGTTTAGAGGTCCAAGAATTCTCTTTTTTTTTACGTATCTTCAAATTACAGATATGAATCATGCTGTGATAGGCTAAGATAGGATAGATTTGTTGGTAGGCCAAGAGATAGTATTTTTTCCAGTCGTTTCTTCAGAACTCGTGCGAAAGCGATATGAAATAAATAATCCGTTGCTTACACCAAAAATGTGAAATGTCAAAATCTTAAATTCGGAAAAAATTATCTGAATTCAGCTTAAAGAGATCTTTTCAACGATATGACTCACATGCCTATATAAGAAGGAAGAAAAATATTATGCGATTTCTACTTGCACTGTAAACAGTCTCCCGTATTCTGTAAATCGCAGAATTGTGTACAATTCGAGTAAACACAATTGTATCGATGTGGGTGACACTCCGTAATCTGTAAGTCCTGGTGATAATTGTAGCTTGTAACTGCAAAACAATATCCTATTTTGTATTTTGAAATTTTCCGTTACTGATTTAGTGGCAGATTGGAGTTCAAAGAAAATTAGTGTGTCTACCTTCGTCCCGCTTTTCCTCCTGTTAAATTAATAATTCAATAATTTTACATTGAAATGAATCTGAAATTAAAGGTATGAATCTAAACTTTCTTCTTGTCGTTGCGGAATACCTTTTGCGTCATCTGCTGACCAATAGCCGACATGTGTTATATATATATACTATGTTGTCGATAACAAATTACGAGTAAGATACAAAAAATAAAAAGGGATTTTAACAAAGAAACACGTCCAATGATGGAATGCAGTTTAAATGAATTTGGCAGCACTCATTACTGAGCACTGTGAAAAATTGGCATAAATAACTCGTGCGGCAAAAACAAAACTGAGTGACTTAGAGAATAGGGATGAATATGTTGTAAAACGAGTTATAAGAAACAAAAATTAATTTGTTTTCAAAGGGTGAGAGACACGACCTTGCGCAAATATAGTCCACGTGCCTTACTCTGTAATTCAATTCGAAAGTCAAAATATTCAGAAGGGGGTTATTAGCACTTAATAATCCGAAAATCAGATTGCTATGGTTAGGTTAGGTTGAAGTGGCTGTCAGCAAAAGAAGCCAACACACTTGGACCAATAATAGGTCCATTGTGATTGCTATATCCGACCAACTCTTTGTTGCCGGCCACAATTCAATTTTCACTGTCACTTTGTAATTCGAAAGCTAGTGTCAGTCACTCGAATTTCGGATATTTCATTCGTCAAGTGTTTAGCTAGCGGATTGATTTTTTTTTTCTTTAGAAGTGAACGATTTCTCTATGGAAAACAAAAACAGGTCAGTTGATAAAATATATCACAAATTGGCATTTCATTGGTTTTTGTAAATTTGATTCTTTTGTTAATGATTCGCCAAAAAGTGCTTTATTTTCTGTGGATTCAAGAACTATGTCAAATTGTGGAACTTAACGTTAACTGCCAGGGACCTGTTAGACATTTTATTAAATTGTTATGAACACATCGCTTGAAATAAGATTTAATAAATGTAACACAATAAAGTCAAACTAATCTTTTTTTATATTTTCCTACTGCAATCAAATATTGTGATTATTATGTACATATTATGTAATAATGTGTACATATTTCATAATTACTAAACGCAACGCAAACTATATATATACATATATATGCAGCAGACCCTCATCTACGTAACAAAAGAAAAAAAGTACGTATAGAATTACGTAAGGTAGTTTAAGATTTATTTTAAGGTAGCTTTTTAGGTTTTACATACAAAAACAATCAAAACAAGTTCGTTTACTAAGTTTTTTCATTTGATTAACATTTTTTCTTAATAATAAACAATAAAAAAAAAAAAATAAAGAACTAAAATAAGTTACGTCGAAAGACATAGTTTTAAGTATTAGGTTTAGCTTAGAGCGCCCTCATAGGTCCGGCCAGTAATAAGTTAGAATAGAATAATATAGTTAAGTTAGTTAAGCTAGTTTTAAGCGTTTTTTGTCTAGAATATAAGGTGTAATGAATTGAGAAATAAAAATGCATCAAAAATGAATGAATGACCCTCATCTACGTTGACGTTGAATACGAGACTCGCAAGAAAATCCGAAAGTTGTGGGAAGCTGTTAGAGAGTGTCAAATCAAATTAGGATCGAAAAGCATGTTCGAATAGTTTTTAAATTCGAAAAGGAATACAGAGTAGGGTCCCAAGTTTATAAAAATGTCCGTCGCAAAATATTTAACTTAAACTAAATTATGATGAATTAATGCATTTGTATGAAAAGAACAAGTATTGCCTTTGACATCCCCGACCACAGCGCCGCTGTGGCCAAACGTGGCTAGCGGACTGCGCCAACGACACGACCACATTTTTTGATCGTCTGATCTGTGATCAAATCTCATCAAGGATAAAAATAAGCATAAATTGCTTAAAAGTTTTAAATTTTAGGAAATATTAAATTTAATCGGAGAATTATGCTAATTATGGGATAGAGCGCATTCTTAGTAGGCCGACGATATGCACATTTTATTTTTCTGAACAGATATGTCGAAGAAAATGTAGCTAAAGCAAATGATTGTATAGAACATTAAGGAAAAAGGAGACAATTAAGCAAAAAGAAGGACGATATATATATATTTTGGCGCTTACAGCCCAATGCAGGGCCTGGCCTAGCTTCTCGCAGCCACTCGTGTTGTACGCCTCACGAATGGTTGGAACCTACAGTTTTATGCCGTTTCCGAAGGCCAATTTTTTCGATTTAGAGATGCTTTTCATGACAGTTTTACTCTCGGATATTTGTCAGACGTTCACGAGAGGTGGTACCGTATTAAAACTTTTTTTTTTTGAATTTGGTGTTTTCTTGGCGCACTTAACCACGGCGCCGATAGTACATTTTTTCTATTAAATTTAATTCATTACGTCTCTTTACTTATATAACGACAACCAGTCGATCATCAACTTAACTTAATTCTCAACAGTTTTTTTTTTTTTTTTGTTTGTTTCCAATGTCAGAGTTGGGTTTTACTCCATTTTCCTTCGGGCTTCCCAGTATAGCGCTGTTAAGTTGTTTTCTTGTTGGTGTTGCTGGTTGAGGTTCGGGCAGGTTAGGAGGTGTTGTTGGTCCGCATTAGTGTCGTTACAGAGTGGGCAGTTGGCATTCGGTTTTATCCCGATTCTGAATAGACAATCATGTTTAGTAGCCACTCTCAATTGCGCTACTGCTTCTCTTCTTGGGGCATCAGAGTTAGTCCTTTGTATTAATTGTGTTGCGTCTGGTTGCTTTTTTAGCTAGGTGGTCGGCAGCTTCGTTTCCGCCCAGTCCTACATGGGACGGTATCCACTGAAGAACTATGTATTTATTTTGTATCGAGATGAAATTGAGTTTCTGTTTTATGTCTGTTATGGTTGTGTTAGAAGGTTGATCGTAAGATGTTATCGATTGGATGGCGGCTTTCGAGTCGATCAGAAGGACTATATTTTTTATTTGGTGAATTCGCGTTATTAGTTCTTGCAGGGCTGTATTAACTGAGGCTTCTCCGTCAAAAGCTGTGTTGTTGGTGCCCAGGGGGATGTAGGGGCTGAAGAGAGTGCAGTGATCGCCCGCTCCCGCGTTGCTGTTGTGATTTAGTTTCGAACCGTCCGTGAATACTCTGAGCCATTCTGTTTTTGAGTATTCTGTGTTCAGTAATTTCAATGTGTGTTGTTTGAGTTCGTCCGGGGTGTGATTGGATTTTTTGTTTGATATGTGTTCGATGTTTATGCGGGCTTCTATGTAGTAATTTTCTATTGGGTTCATTGGTGGTATTATTTGGTCAGTTTTGAAATCTACACCCCGCGCAACAAAAAAAGCCGCACATGGTAATTTTTAACAAAATGGAAGAAATTTAATAAATGATGACTAATCACTGCGTAGTCTCTTTGTATTTTTGATGTTTAACATTTAAGTTAACACATTCCCCAATTTGACAATACATTTCGTAGCCTAATTGAAAAAAAGTAATGATCGTGAAGATCAGACTACAAAATATCAGATATTACCCAAGTACTATCAATATACATAAATTAAAAAAAGAGCAACAATTTGAAAAGCAAATTTCTTTTTTCATATTTTTATTAACTAAGAAACCTTTTTACATAATTTAAGACTTTCATAATACTAAAAAATGCTTCTAGTATTTCGTAGCACCACCCATCGCCCTAACAACGTCATGAACCCTGTTTGGCATGGAGGCATAGAGATTACCGAGGTAATTGTTATTAATTTCATTGAACCACACTTCTTCAATGATGCTCTTTAGATGCTGCATGGTATTTGGTTTTTTATCTTGGATCTTCTTTCCCATAAGAGTCCAGACATTTTCGATGGGGTTGAGATCTGGACTGTTTCCCGGCCAAATTAGGGATTCTATTCCTAATTCTTCTTTCAAAGTTTTAATCTGTGGAGGAAATTTATAAATTAAAGTCAAAAGATTTTCAAAACACCCATAAATATGAAAAAAAAAACCTCGAATTACTCACAGATTTTGCTCTGTGGCAAGGTGCTGAATCATCTTGAAAAATTGGTTTTGATATTTCTGCTGTTATCATTTCCATACTCGGTACAACACCATCTAAGATAATTTGTTTGTACTGCATGGCGTTAACAGTGCCCTCGAGCATAATTAGAGATCCAACTCCGATTGCGGTGATGCATCCCTACACCATAACATAAGGAGAATGTTTTACGGTGTGAGCTATGCATTCGTCGCTGTAGCGTTCCCCTTTTCTACGACGAACTATCTGCTTCCCATCCGGTCCGATTAGGTTAGACTTGGACTCATCAGAGAACACCACATTTGACCAATCTTGAACACTCCAGTTTTGCCTTTCCTTAGCCCAGCTAAGGCGCGTTTTCTTCATTTTGCTGGTCAGAAGTGGCTTTTTCGCTGGTCTCCTTGCTAGCAAACCCATCTCGTTGAGACGATTCTGGATAGTTCTGACGCTAACTTCAGCCCCAGTAGCTTCTCGTAGGTCAGCTCTTAACTCCGATGCATTTTTAAAACTGTTTCTCAAGCTTAGCCTCTTTAGTTCCCGGTCCTCCCGAACAGTGGTACATCTCTTCAATCCTGTGCCAATTTGTCTGTCCAGATTGTGATCCCGACGATATTTGTTACAGAATCTTCTTACAGAACTCTCATTGCATCCAATTTGTCGAGCAATTTCACGAAATGACTGATTCTGTTTGGATAAGGCGACGATAACTGCCTTATTTTCTTTACTCAATTGTACCCTTTTAGACATCGCGATATACTTTTTTCACTTTTATTTAAGAAATACAACTGCACGCACTGTTAAATACTGCCAGAATGAATTCAGACACATTCCAAAATGTGCATTACCTAACCCGGAAGCAATAAAATATAATTCGGCGAATCCCTTAAAGGTAATTAGCGCAAAAAAATGGAAAACCCGTATGCGGCTTTTTTTGTTGCGTTGGGTGTGAATGTAGGCTGTGTCTTTAGGTGGCTGTTGTTGATTGACTTATGTTGCGGGAGTGTTGAAATTTGTGTTTGTAAAATGCTTGCTCTTTTTTGTATTTCGGTTGTAATTTGACGGTTGTCTGTTTATAGTCTCAGTGCGTACGTGTTGGTTGTCTTAACTGCTCCTCTAACAATCCTCAGGGCTTTGTTTTAGCTTCATGTAAATGTTATATGTCTTATTTAGTGTATTTAATGTATTTAAGTGAACTTCCCCATTTTATTTCTGCTAGGCTAATTCTCGACAGGTTCATCCTTTTATTTATTAATGACAACAAATTGCAAGTTCGCTTACGAGTGCTGATTACTACTTACGTGTCTCATTAAAACTACTACCTCTAAAAGATAACAAAAACACATTTATTTTTTTGTTGAACTATGTATTATTTTATTTCCAATTCATTTGGTTGCTCATTTTACGAAAATATTACATAGCTCCTTGAATAATTTTGAGCGATTTTCATTTACAATTTTTATTGATCCATGTTCATGATTTTTTAGGTTTATTTATGTTTCTAGGAAACATGAACACTACAATAACATATTTGTAAAATAAAAAATAAATACAATATTAGCTATACTAAATTAAAAACGAAAAAAAAAAAATAAATGTTTCATGGACCACATACATATATTTATACTGTAGCAAGATGGGGGGGGGGATAAAACGACGAAAAAAAATCGAATCGAAACCTGAATAACTAGGAACTTATTAAAAATAATTTTTAATCTCTAGGTTATTTTATGTATAAACATCACAATAATTGAATTGAAAATTTATTATTATGTTATTCACTCAATTGTGACATGATGACAAAAGTTAGGTGCAGCGGTTATAATGGGACAGTGTGCACCACTATAGCCGCTGCAAAACTCCTGCTACGGTAGAAAGCACTAAAACTTATTAACATTTACTATTCAAATCGTTTTCGTTAAACTCTACTCAATGGTAAAAAAAAGTTTTAAAACGTTTTCCATTCTTCATCTTTTCTGAAATTATTGTTAGGCAATGTCTATTTGGATTTTTTCTTTTAAATTGTGGCGACGTGTAGATGAGTAAGAGTATGGCAACTTCCCCCTCTCTTAAATTTGTTACTATTACAACTAGATTTAGTTTAATGAAATGAGATCTCTGCTCATTCTGTCTTATGTACTCGTCTTCCCTGGTTCCATACGTTCCAACCACTATAGAGACTCTTTGTGCAGATGATGTTTAGGTCAGAGATGATTTTGTTCGTGTGTAATTGATTGAAGATGTCTCTATAAGAACGATTATTATATGTCTTCCTCCTCCAGATTTGCCTCGTTTCAGTCCTTACATGGACCATGCACTTTCCTATGATGTGTTTGGTTTTTCGTCATCATTTCACGCTCTTCTCAAACGAAGAAGGAAACTAAATTATCATCTAAGCGACTTGCTACTGACGAAAAATAGCAACCGTTTTTTGGGTGTGTGGGTGATGTTTGGGCTTAATTTCGTTAGATGTGCAATTTGGATGCTTGCGCACTCAGTTCGTCCATACTTTTACGTGCACTCTCAGCCATATCATCCAGGGATTTTTTGGTATTCATCAGAAGATCATCTGTACTTTTGGCAGCACTCTCAGCGATTCCTTTCACCTAGAAACGTATCAATGTCAATATAAATCAATTGTGAATTGAAATTTGAAACTCACCTCTGAGTTGATGCGTCCTATCACCCATTCAAGACCCTGACGTCCTTTGCCCGCGTTCAGACTTATTGTTGATGTCAGGAGATCCTCCATGTAATGACTAAGCGGCACACCTTGCACACTGACTTGAGCCTCTTGTTTCAGAAGGGTCTTTGTCGGATCCTTAGGATGTGGAACATAATAAATAACTTCATCGATGGAAATGTGCCGACAAAAAGTTAGATTCATTGTCTTAAGAACCATTTGTTTATGTGCTGGGTCAACTGTGGATTTTTCGCTGGCAAAGCATACTTTTGCTGTTCCGATTAACTGGAAAGAAAATTTAAAAAAAAAAGTGGTTATGCTGCTTTCTATTCTAAGAATAGCAAATGACAATGAACTATACACACGCCGGCATACGAAAACCCTTGCGATACAATTTCAAATGAAACACATTCTAAAATTAGGCTGACACTAAACACTGCTCGTAAGTGAAATGAGAAACATAAAACACATTCTTTGTATCGCTAGAAGACGCAATTAAAAAGGTTCAACAAAGCAGATATAGTAACAATTGCACGATTGGCACTTGATGTACTTGGCTTAGGAATGTGTGACGTACAAAACATATCGCACATGCGTTTATTTTGGGAAATGTTAGACATTAGATAAGTCGTTGAACTTTTCTGATGGCGGGAGGTGATAACACTTAACTTACCTAAAAAGATAATCTATTTTATAAGCAATCATATTTGCAAAATCACCACGTACGAGTACAAGTGAATGTGATTCGTCTTGTAGTGTCAAGATAGTAGAATATATACCGATACTTGGAATGCATATATGTATCTATTGAAATACATATTGTGTCGGGATAATTCGGGCTTACTCAACTCTTGCGCACACTCTAAAATACCGATGGCTGTTGTTTTTTAATTTATTTATTTCTGTTGTTTTCCTTGAGCCGTTGATTGTGATAATTTATTCAGTAAGAGCGAGTTTGAGTGGTGACTCAGCCTTAGTATTGGGAATTATGATATAATATTTCGCAAGCGTTTCTCAAGTTACTAAATAGATTTATTTAAGAACGTTAGCGAGACCACAATAGCATGGCAGAGTTTGTAGACACCGATCCTGAGGCTCTAGTCTAGTCTAATAAACATAGGGGGCCGTTAGTATGGTAAATCTGATGAGCAGGGCAGAAAGAGAATGAAAAACTGTGACAGTGATTGCGAGAACAGCAGAAGCGTTTATTTGAATGCGGATTTATCGTCAGAGCAGAGTTAGGCAAAAACGCTTAAGCTTTAGACATGTAAGTGAATGCCTGCTGACAATCCGCATTAAGGCTAAATTGAGTAACATTAGACTAATATGCGCGCTCGTTGTATCATTATTTCGATGTAGAAAATCATCGTTCAACAAAGTGAGCCAAGTAGCAGAAGTGATTGAACTTGAGAACAGATTATTTACTCGCATATTTAGCATTTGTCTAGGTATATTGTATAGCTATTTGCCTACGACATATATAAACCAAGAGGAAACAACGGCGTGCATTTATCTAATCTTGCATTGGAATTATTGATAGCGGGAACGGTTATTTTCCGTCGATTAAAAAACTAAACAAAACTTTATTATATCAGCTTTATTAGGCTTGAATGCCCTACAACGATGGCAAAGCTTTTGAAAAAATTCAACCAAACATTGAACGCTTGTCGTTGGGCATAGTCCAATTCGAACCAGAGATATGAAGTCAAAAACCTAACAAAGAAATAAAAGCAAACACGTATTAAACGATAGATCTCCTGAATAATGTTGATTAAATTTTCCATTCACAGACTGGGTTGATGCCAAAAACCTATACATACTCGTATTCATGTAAATATAGACAATTTGAATTCTTTATCAAGTTCAAGGTAACTGAGTCCCCACTTCCGTCAACAGAGACACTAGACATTGAATAGGATATTAAATACAGGAAGGAAGTATACACGAATACATATAAATTCACATTTATTTTACTTACCGAATGTGTCCATTTCGGAAAACACCACTTTGATTGTACCAATCTGTGGGTGTGTAGAACGCCATCGACAACTTTTCTATCTACGACATCTGTGCCAATAATTGATGGGGTCATAGGATTCGGATATTTACGCCATGCCGCCTGTGTGACAGTCTCCCAGGGATGGCTACAATGAAACAATAACAAGAAGAAAAAAACGATTAAAAATTTTATGAATAGATTCTCAAGGTGAATGGTGGTATATTTGAAGAATGAGTTTGATGCCAAGAAAAATTCATTTGACGTATGTACGAGTAGTTATATATTATGCTGTCGTAGTCAAAAGAAGAAAATGTAACACCCTACAGATACGTTCTCCATTAACGTTTGGGTTTAACATTACCAAACCACTATAGAAGCTAATGAATTAATATTTATGTCGCAATATTTGAAAACTATTGCATCACTTGATTGATGCTATAATATTGGTATGCATGTTCGCATTACAGTCATTGTCGTCGAACAGTATCTACGTCTGTTTTCACTGAGACGTGTCAACGGGAAATCTAATCCCGGCATTAGTGTATCGATTTTAAAGAAAAATTTGGCCACAACCTTGTACGCATTGCAAGCATTTAAGTCACAGCACAACAAGCTAAATGCCCTTTTTTAAAGTCAATATTGTCGTGACTGTGTGCGCTGTTTTTTTTTTTTTGTCGGGGGGGGCACACCCTACCTACTGGAGCACTCAGACTCCATTGTACTACCAGGCAGAGGACCCCATTTTAATGTGTTTTTTCGTCTTTTGTAAGAAGACGAGTAGGCGCTTGAGTGATGAAAAGTTTAAGTCATCAGCACTCACCTCATAAGCACCGAAGATCCGCCACCTGATCCGAGCAAAGGCGGGACAATCACATAGGAAGTGTTCCACAGTATTATCGGCCTTTCCACAGCAGTCGTAGACAGGGGTAGCGCTCAAACCTAGCACATGGAGGTGCTTGGCATAGGCGAAGTGGCCCGTAAGAACACCTGTAAGTTGTCTGCAGTCTTTCTGCTAAGAAATAGCAAGAATGCTGCGGATTTCTTACAGACGACTTGGACCATTCGTTTAGTCTGCATGCATCCTGAAAAGTCATGCCACCTTCGATCGCAATGGAAGCCCTAACCGGGGATGCTGGCAAACCCAACGTGGGTTCAGGTCGAGGAATTCTCTTCTGAGGATCGTCTTGCAAGCTCGTCAGAGATCTCATTTCCTGTTATGCCGTCGTGCCTTGGGACCCAAACAAGATTCAGTGAGTTCAGCCTTCCGACCGAATTTAAGGATATTTTGCATTCTCTGTGTCGTGGTGAGTGACACGACAAAGGGAATAAGGGTGTCAGAATGTTTTCGCTATATCTATTCTGGATAGATCTATACCTAGCAGTAGCTGAGAACAATCAGATTTCATAAAATTTGAACTAAAACCCTTTTGTGCTCTAGACTTTTGAGGAAATATAACTTTATAAGTAACGAAGAACAGAGAAAATCGTCCTTAGGAGTTCAGGTTGTGCTTATTGACAACAAATTTACTTCGAATGATCATCTGTGTATGGATAAAACGGTTAAAAATGCCTCGAAGAAAGAAGTAGCATCGCTGATGGGTGCAAGTTTGCAAAATAGCGAGAAGGAGTAACTTCAGCCTTGTCGCTTCAACTGGGAATTTCTTCAGAATAATTCAGAATTTTTATAATTTGCGCGCGCCATAGGGGATATGAATACCCTTATTTTATTTCAGGGAACGGGCGTTCGGGAAAAGAGGGAAGAGCAACAGAGGAGATGCCTGTACACGTTGGCTTTAAATGTTTGAAGGTTGTAGTGATGAGGAAATACAGAGGCTGGTAGATCATTCCACATTCGTGTCGTTCGGTTTATAAACGAATGCCTATATTTGACAGTACGACCGAAGCTGAGATTAAGGGTAAAATGATGTGCATTCGAAGCATGAGGCGTATGTAGGGTACTCGATTCTTTTTGGTCCACCAGGTTCTAATTTTGTGCAAAATTTCAGCTCTCAAGGTCCAATGGTTCAAAAGTTACAAGCGTGTAACAGGTACACGGACAGATGGACAGATGGACAGAAACCGTGTTAAATCCATTAGCGTTCCGTTTATACTATTCCAATGCCGAACACTAGGGCCCGTGAATTCCTATGCGAGCTGACAGCTAAAATTTGCTCTAGCAAACAAAAATATAAACAGTATCCTGGCGTAAGCAGTTTTCAAAATAAAAAAATGGAGGAGATGGGGTTAAGAATCACCCAAATCCAAACCCAAAATTCAAGCAAATCTTTTTTTTTATTATTATTATAATTTGCGAGCACCAAAGAGGATATGAATAATCTTATACTATTACAGGACACGGGCGTTGTGAAGAAGAGAGAAAGAGAGAGAAGGAAAGTTTTAGTGTAGTGGTTTGAATCTCAGATGGTATAAGGTTTCTGTAAACTCCAAGGGTAGCGTCCAGATAACTGAGGAGCTTGTTTGTTTTGCTTTTGTCGTTGCTTATGATTCACAGTATTTTTTTCCGTCGTTGCATTTTCAGCCATATGACCACTCTACTGCCAGTGTTATGCCTTCCCAGTAGAGTTGACTTAGCTTCCGCAATTGATCGACTTTTTTATTTATTTCATGCGAAATAAATAGATGATTCTTGATATCAGGATTTGAACCGTGAACCAACAGCGTGACAAGCGATGATGTTACCACTACACCACGGCCACCCTCCTTTAGGTTCTGAAAAGGATCATTGGAATATTTTGATAATTTTCAGGTGGAACAACTATTGTGTCAGTTCAAACTTACAACCAAATTTAATCATTGTATGTTTCTTTTATCAGAGGACAAATACATCAAAATCTGTTCAGTGCATCTTGAGCGAGCCATGTAAAAACAAACAGAGACAGACAGACATGGAACAAAAAGTGTTTGCTTTGAATACGATCATGGATTTCTCTTTTTCTCAGGATTAACAATTAATAGGCCGCCATTTTGATAATTAAAATTCTGACCTCGAATTCGGAATTACAGAGCCCGAAATGTTGCATGATTTACTTTTATAGTTTACAAAGCAATTGAATTTGTTTATATATTCCTGCTTATTTGCAGTAATAAAGAGTCAAGTTCCACTGGGATTATTGTGGACTTTTAATTTGTTAACTGACTGGACTATAAGCACGACCGGAGATTGTATCAGTTAAGCCATGAGCACTTAGATTATAACGATCAACGATGGCACCAAATGCCATAGACGCGACATAATGTCGACATTTTAATTTCATGCGGCAATAATCACACGAGTAAGATCATCTATTAAACCATTTAACTACATATTTTGAAGGTTTATTTATTGAAACAACCTCCGTGAAAATATACTTTAAGCCGACATAAACTTGCGAATCCTGTTTTAAAGTGCTTGATTAACCTAGCACGGGGAACATTGAGAAGACGGAAAGAAAGAAAATAAACAAAATAATCGTATTTGCACATACCTTGGTATACTATATTGCCCAAAAATTTGCATATTAAATTGCTTCTTGCTTACATAACTTGCTGGATCTAGCACTAATTCTCAACCTTTTATTGTCATTCAGCGGATAATTATATTTAAATGATTTCATTAGAAATACTAGGGAAACCACCACCACTACCGTGATGTTTGGATTTCAAATTTATTCATATTTATCTACGTAGGAAAAGTTTTTTTTTATGAACATTTTATGGTAATCAAATGAGAAGAACCAGAAAAAATCAACAGAAATCAAATTAGCACCACTCGAGACACTTTTTTGCCAAAAGGGAAATACTATTTAAGGCGCTGGATTCTATTCGAATTCATCAGTTTAAATCATCAGTTCAAACTAAAAAGTATCATCATGAGATTCGTGTTCCTTCTTTGCTTGCTCGTCGCTCTCATCGCTGCCTCAATGGCAACTCCAGCACGTGGCGGTCCTGCTCTCGGTGGCGGCCGAGGTGGTGTTGGTGGCGGTTCACAGAGTTCGGCTTCGGCTACTGCTTCAGCTCAATCCCAGAACATCGGTGGTGGTAGCGGACTTAGTGCTGCTTCAGCCAATGCTGCTGCTTCGACCTCAACTCAAAATCGTGGATAAAATGATTACCATTTAATTAGGACTACGAATACTCTTTTTTTTTTAATTTCTTTATAAATATAAAACAAACAAAAGCACGATTTGGTATTTTTCATTGTTTGCTATACATGAAGTCACTGACTGAAAACAAATTGCTTTCTATTCAAGGGCGTATTTTTTAGCTCTTTTAGTGATATCGCTGCTAGATGGGTGGAGGAGCAAGGTAGAAGTATCATGGTTGTTTAGAAACATATATATTTTCAAATGAAATAATTAAAACAAGTGTTCTTTGTGATGGAGTCTTAAAGCAACACACTACCAGTTGGCTGTGAAACAAGCCGGTTCCACTCAAGATCAAGTGTAAAACACGAAGCCATTGCCATCCACATAATACCCTTTGTCTACCAACTCCTACTATCACTTGTACGTGGTAAATCTTAAGTTTTTGTAAAAAAAAAAGAGAAGGTGGCAAATGGATTCTTAATGGACCAATGGGGTTACTGATATCTTTTATCTTTTTTAATTTAAACATCCACAAATATCTGACAGTCACTATCCTTGTTCAATTGTTCGATAAGTTCAAGTACTTGTTGCGCTTCGAGTCTTTATTTTTTTTAATCGTTTGATATTTTATTCTTGTGTGTGTTTCTTCCGGGAGATATCGAACCAAACCAACTTGTTGAGTCCCTCTTCATTTCGCTTTCACTAACTCAGAGTTACTCTTTTGATTTCTCCACAATTCCACCCTGAATCCGATACCTCGTGTCAACGTTAGCATTTGCTTCTCGGTTTCCACTCAGTCGCAGCCTGTTATACATCTTCTCTCATTAGATAACACCGAGAACAATACGTGTGCCGCCGTCTTCACATAGGCCAGGCATAACCTGTAGGTATCGTCTTCCACAAGTTCTATCGTCTTTAGAAACGCTCCTCAATGTATGCTTAGAACTTTTCTCTTGTTAGAGCTTGCCGACATTGTAATAGCCATTTTAGCTTGCCTACACTTTTCCACATTTGGCCTCATTTTTGGTCTTCATTAGTGACCCATTTCTCGATCAGGTTCCTCACTGTTTCTCTGCCAAAAGCAATAAATGGTTCAACAAGTTAGTTTTACTTTCGTTGAGTTTCTGAATACATTGCATCGCCAGTGATATTTTTTTCCCCTCCGTCCATGCGCCTAATACCTGCTTGATTGTCCGGTGTATTATGACATTTTTCCTCCGCCGTCCGGCTTTTTAGTAAGTGGTATAGTGCGTGCAGTAGAACCATCATCGTGGCTTGACATACGACGGTTAGGTGAACATACTTACATCATCGGTCGCTCCCAGCGTGCCGTTTTAGAGACTTTCACGGCAATTGATAAACATGTGGAAGGAGTTGGTCTTGAAGTGAACGAGGTTAAAACAAACTACATACATGCTATCAACAAAGTACCATCGGTCCACCGCATTGCAGAAATTTATCACTGTTGATACCTACCATCGGGGACTTTCAAGCGAAAGATTATTCATCGAATATTTGGTTTTGTATGCGAGGAGGTTGAATGGAGGAGAAGATACAACCGCCAACAAAATGTGGATGTAGTCCAAAAAACCAAAATACGACAACTACATTGCCCACATAAAAGCAATAGTTTAAGCACTAGAGTTAACTTCATTGGAGCTCTACTAGTGTATTATAAGAAACTATTAAACAAAAGTCGAAGGTGGTTATACTTGTTCATAATAAAACTTCCGCATTGACAGCCACCAGAAAGTGGGTCGTTGATCCCCATTTATTTCAAAATCAATAGAATAACTCTAACAACATAGGACGACTAGTTATACTTGTTCAGAATAAAACTTCCGCATCGACAGCCACCGTTCGGTAAATTCTCTTTTCAAAAAGAGAATAAAAATATCACATGACGCTGCATTTACTTTTCAAAACCTGAAATACGTCAGGAACAAACTCGAATCATAAGTTGATTCTTTCAATTGAACCATCACATCTGTTTCATCCATAATCCAGATTGAACCGGTATTCGATTCGAATCTGTTTTCAAACGTCTCTTTCTATAAATTCAAATTCGGATCTTTCATCTCTCCAAACTGTAGAATGTTTTTTTCTTTTTCAGAGAGAGAAAGTAGTTCACTCGCGACAAGCGTTGCCAATCATTTTTCGTAAGAAGTCTACAAAAAAAAAGAACAAAGAATTGTGTTCTTACATTTTTATTATAACTACTGACTTCTGGGAAGAGAATCCAGTATTAGAGTCACAGTCGGTGCTGAGAATTTGGAAAGTTCCCTTCTGTAGACTATAAACGGCGATGGGGACAAAAAAACGGCTATACCAGCATAAATGCTCCATTTAACAGAGACTGTCAACTCGACCAGAGCGAGGTGAAGATAAGGAGTAAAATCCAAGCTCAAATCGAACAAGGCTGTTGAAGCCGACGAGACGGCTTAACTACCGGATTATTTAAAGCAGTCTTGAGGTTGGCTCAAATGACTAATGGCATCATTGTCAGCAAGCCATCAAGAACAGCCCTTCTGATGTGCTAAGTTTCTCGCAAACACCACAAAGAAACGCCTGCTTTTATGAAGATTTCCGCCAAACGTAGAGTGACGAGAGGAGCTTGCGACATCTACAAGCAGAAGAGAAGTACACCAATCAACTTCTTCAAAAGAAGAAGAACAAAGAATATGAAAAGCGTGAGATCTAGAGATGTTATAGCAAGAATGATGTACGAAAGTTTTACCAGAAGGTAAAGAGAACAAGCCAAGGTTATAAAGCCCGGATAGAAGAAGGATGAAGAAGAAGATTTAGAATCACAGCCGGAGCTGAGAATTTGAAGATTGCTTTTCAGATTATTAAACAGCGGTGACGACCAAAACTTCTTTGTTAACCCGACCAAAGTGAGTTGAAGATAACAATATGCAAGCTTAAATCCAACAAGGCTATATAAAGCAGCTGAGTATAATTTGGTTCGGAGCATACATCAACTCATCTGTAAACAAATGGAACCTCAGCATCGTTTGCCCGATCCTCAAAACAGTAGACTCTATGAACTGCGCTAACTAAAGAGACATTAGTCTGCTCAACATTGTATATAATATTGTAGCATAATAATAACTACGCTCCTATGACTATGCAGCAAATTCCGAAGTGACTTTTCATTCTGGCAGAATTTTGGTTCGAACTGTCCTTTCATTCGAGGTTCGTGTCTGGGACGAAGTCTCCACAGCTCATGTCAACGAAAGAGACGAATAATATCAGGGATAAAAGGGAATTATAACTGCAAGAATTATTTCTCTTGTTCCAGTGGTCGAAGAATTTGCTAGAAGTTTCTGGCTATCAGAAACTTCTGCTATATAAGGACAGATGGCGATCAAAAAGACACAGTTGGTTTAGAACCGTGGCGAAGAGATTGGAAAAGTGATAATGGGCGAAGTTGTAATTTGGTGATAAATTGAAAGTTGAGAGTGAACAAGAAAAAGTAATTAGTTTGGATTTGTGAATTAAGTAATTGAAAGGAGATAAAGTGATTTGAGAGGAAAGAGACCTTGTAAGAAAAGTATAGTGTGAACTTGAATTGTTCTATAGACTAGAAAATAAAGAAATAAATTTCACAGAATATCGTTTTATCTACTCGAGCCGTAGCTTGCATATTACAATATCTTATCTATGTCAAGGTCTTAAACATTTTGATTGGTCCGTATTAGTGTGGGTTTAGACCAAAGAGATCTTGAGCTGTACAAAGACACTTCTAGTTTTGGTAGGATGATGACGGCAATTGCACGCTGCTCCATCAAAATCGGTAATAACATCATCAAACACTTAGAGCTGTGTTCTTTAAAGTTTGAAGAACCCAGTGATGGAGTGAAAGGACAAAGCATCATATATGGAAAAGTTAAAAATTAGACAGGGAAGAAATTGGACTGAGGTAACGATGCGCGTTAATTCAAAATTTTTGCAATTATAGGTTTCTGGAAATACTCGTACTTATTCTACATTCGGTACACGTGGGAGTAAGCTTCAAAGTGCATTAAGATTAAACAAATGGGCAGGCGGGATATTGCAATATATTTCAACCCCGAACATTACAAGCTTGTCGCGAAGCCCCCGCATGAACATACGAGTTATATTCAAGTTTCGTTTTCTAGATAGTAGCCACGTCTACATGAGTGAAAAACTTTTTACATCTTTTAAGGAACTCTAGACATTTAGTTCCACTTCTTACACCGTTAATAATCTGCTGAATTCACCGAATGTCTGCGCTGACATACATGGCAAACATTGATCCCATATCAACTCCGCCCATTCTGAGTTTGGCCACATTACTATCTCGGTTCAGAGACATGAAACAGCACTGCGGTTTCGACGCGTCGAACTCAACTCAACTTTTTCGTACACCAATTGAAGATTGCATCAATATCAATTGTGGTCGGTAAACATTTACTGCCCTAAGGACTCATCGGCAGAAGATCATTGATAGGAAAAGTATCGACAAGAAGACAGAGCCCGTCACTGTAAGCTTCTTGCTTGTTTACGAGAGCACTATGCCATACCCTACCGAAAGCTTTGTAAATATCTAGAGCAACTATTCTACATTTGGCATGTTGTTAGATTTTTTTTGTAATCTCACAGGAAAGGCGAACCTATAACGCTGGGATAGCGCCCAGAAATGCCTGTTCTTGAATAGCTGGAAATATACTTGCTGGAAGTGAATGCCTTTCCCTTTTTTTTTTGCCAAGTGGTAAGGTTTTTAAATCACAAGTGGTCAACGGACAGATGTTTTTTTTTTGTATATAAGTCGGAACGTGCAATGCTCCTTAGAAATAACTGACGTTGAAGTTATGGGCTGGCAGTTTGTAGGGCAGATTCGAATCTTCTTTTTTTTGTTTTGCGATAAATGAAAGAGCTTGCATAGAGGTTTGGTCAGCGTAAAACATCACTTCCTCAAAGTAAGGAGACAAACCTCATCTATACGAGTACTTGAAGATTTGTTACAACAGAGATCTTCCAGAACTCGAATTACTGAACGGAAAAATGCAAATGCTCGCCCTAAAGTATATGACAAATTGTTCAGTGGAAAATGAAATTTGATAAGGTGGAGGTGTAGGACTGCTTTCCCTTTAGAATCAGTGATATTATTATCATTTTATCATGGTAGACACGAGTTGAAATGGTCGAAGAGGCTTTAGTATTTTATTATTTTCACGAAAGACCAAAAAGATTTACTTTACTTTTGGACACTGAAGTATTTTTGCCTCAATTTTCTATCTCGCAGGAATTTTGCACTTTTTAAGATGATATTACTATCATAGCTTGTTTGTAGAGACTTCGGTTTTCCACCAGTAAGTGTTTGCTGACATAAGGCCGAACGATTAACACTAAACGACGCAGCTAGATTAGCGGCCGTATTGCGAGTGTCAATTATCAATCAATTGACGATTGACAAATTTATCAATCGAAACAATTTTCGGTATTGTGTAACTCGTTTAATAACATTTGTGACTACTGCGAATAAATTAAGGGATGCTTCTAATCCTCTAGAATTAAGAGAAAGTACGTGGGTACATACGAGGGTGGGTCAATAAGTCCCTGAAAATTAACATAAATTGTGTCGTCACCTTAAATTTAATTTTTTTTTTTGTCAAGAATCATCTTTTAAAAGAACGCACCCAAATTTTCAGACAGATCTGTCAAATAGTTTTGTTGTGGTAGCCATTTTATATAGACGCCTACTAACATTTTCGTTAAAATGGAAAAAAGTGAATTTCGAGTGCTCATTAGACACTATTTTTTGCGAAAAAAACTATCACGCAAACCAAACAAAAGCTTGACAAATATTATGGGGACTCTTCACCATCGATTGGAACCATTCAACACTGGTTTACTCAATTTCGGTGCGGTTGTTCAAGCACAAGTGACGCCGAACGTTCTGGTCGCCCAATTGAAGTCACCACATCAGAAATGGTCGACAAAATCCATGGTTTGATAATGGACGATCGGCTAGTGAAAGTGCGCGAGCTTGAAGAGGCCACAGGCTTATCATATGGCTTTACATAAATTTTGGACATGGAAAAGCTTTCCGATGGGTGCCGCGTTTGCTCACAATCGACAACAAACGCATTCGTTTGACAACTTCAAAGGTGTATTTGGCGATGTTCCAGAAAAATTCGGCTGAGTTTTTGCGCAGTTTCGTAACCGTGGATGAAACCTGGATTCACCACAACACACCAGAAACCAAGGAATAGTCAAAACAATGGACTTCTCCTGGTGAATCGAAGCCGAAGAAGGCCAAGGCGGGTTTGTCAGCAAACAAGGTCATGGCGACAGTTTTTTGGGATGCGCGCGGTGTTATTCACATCGATTACCTTGAAAAGGGTAAAACGATCACCGGCGCATATTACGCAAAGCTGCTGGATCGATTCCAAGCCGATTTGAAGCAAAAACGGCCGCATTTGGCGAAGAAAAAGTTCTTTTTCACCAGGACAACGCACCGGCGCACAAGTCCGCAATCGCAATGGCAAAATTGCATGAGTTAGGCTACGAACCTCTCCTTATCCAGCATATTTCCCAGATTTAGCCCCCTGCGACTATTTCTTGTTTTCAAACATGAAGAAATGGCTCGGAGGTAAGAGATTTGGGTCGAATGAAGAGGTGCTGAAACAAACGCTTATTTTGAGGGGCTCGAGAAATCGTATTATTTGGAGGGCATCAACAAATTGGAGAAACGTTGGATGAAGTGTATACAGCTATAAGGAGACTATGTTGAAAAATAAAATGTTTTTATATCGAAAAGAGTGTTCCTTATTTTATTTTTCTGGGACTTATTGACCCACCCTCGTAGCTCCGTAATAAAAATTCGTTCTTATGGGTAATCCTTTTAATTTTTGTGAAGAATTTTCGTTCATCGAAGGCAGCGTTTTCCTATTTATTGCGTGAAATAAAGGGAAAGTTAAAACCAGCTAAAAGAACTATCATAAATCGATACCGGACGTAATAAAGCTTGCCACAGCATTGCGGTTATATGCTCATGGGTCATATCAAATCAGCGTCGGGAACGAGCATTCCATAGGTCTAGAGAACAGTCAACTGTGTCTCTGGTTCTAAAAGATGTTTTTAATGTACTCGAAGCACACATTTGAGCGAAATGGATAAAGTTCAACTACTCCAATGCTGAGAAACTACGGACAAAAACATATTTTTTTTCGAAAGAAGTGGAATACCGGGTGTAATAAGCTATGCCTTATATTTCACACCCCCTGTGATTTTTTGTCAGTCGCGTTGTGGAGGACCTAAGCTGTTCAGCTCCAATGAAAACAGTTCCCACTTCTATTGCAAATTGGTTTTCGAGAAAATTCCTTATGCAATGTTTTCATTCGCGGTCTTTAATTCGACCAATCGCTCCAATTGTTTTGTGTTGCTTACTATTTTTGCCCTAAAACCATAAATATTTGTTTGTTATAAATACGTTAAAATATTACAAAAAATTTACTTTTTCCTTCGTAGTGTCTGCCTTTGTCGTCCACAACAATGCAATTGATTTCAATTGACAATAACAATACTACTTTGGCTCCATTCAAAATGGAAATTTGATACAAATTGACGATAGTCAATCTGTCATTGATAATTGACAATCGCAATACCAACTAGTCAAATTTTTTGATAAGTATCGTTTATAGTTTTCTTTTTGACACTCGTAGCAATAGAGGTATAGGTTAGAGTGTCTGTCTGCACTATTGCTGCTCTAACTTTCCTGAAGACCTAATTGAACCACACGGAGCCTCTTATTGAAGCAGAGAACGCTTCTGATGTCAATATTCCATAGGTCGCCGAGGTCGTCGAAGGCATGTAGCAGTCTTCTTTTGGACAGGGCTGAACAGGTACAAAGAAAATAGACGATCGTTTCTTCCTCCTCTTCGTCCATGCAGATCCTGAAGAAGTTGTTTGAAAATAGGCCTGACTTTAACACCGGTGACCATGCTGATCTGCGATAGTTTAACCAAAACCAATTTAATAGTGCGTTTGAATTGATGTTCACGTATTAAAAATTCTGTAGATCAAGGATCGTCCATCATATGACCCCACCATACATTAATATGGGCCTGACAACGGACACGCAGAGCCATTGTGTGGGACGGAGTTGTATACCCCCAGCACCTACCAAAGGCCTCTTTGAAGTAGTAAGGAGCTACACTAGATTTTTAAGGCGTTCTAATAAATTGGCTTTGCAGTTTAGTTTCCTACTCAATATTTTGCTTGGTCAGTGAAGGTGAGACTGGTGCCATTAATAGTTGGAGGGTCTATAAAAGGAACTTTACATTTCCAAGACAAAAGGACCACTTTGGTTTTATTGGGATTTACTCCCATACAATAGCTTCGGATCTGACATTGTTCAAAGCTCCCACAATGTAAAAAAAAACAACCATAGTATACTTCTTGATGCTCAGTGATCTTTTAATGGAGCCCCCGAACGAATGTATTGCCGTCTCAACTGACTTGACTTTGCAGTACATATGTTAAAACGCCGATAGCATGGCTGTGTTAATGCTGCACCGCAAGTTGACTTCTACCTTGGTCCACAGTTTGGATATTTACCATCAGCTGCTGAATAGTTTGACTGCCCGAACACAATGGAGAAGCGCTGCGGCAGATGAAGTCGCTGTAGTACAAACTGTCAAATAAGTCGCTCACTGAAGTGGCAATGCACGTACACAATGGTGAAGCGTAGCTCGATTGCTCAAGCGTGGAAATGCTTTTTGTGGTTGATTTATTTTATAATAATGACTGAGGAAGAATAAATCGGCTGCTACGAATTTCTCCGTAGACGGCTCTTCCATTTTCGTTTATTTGTTTTTGTTTTTAACTGTCAAAAAGTAGTGCAGCTCGTTCGGAAGTTGAAGTTGACTCAACTTGTGCTGTAGCTACTTTTCGTACTTCAGCTGCAGCTTCGCATTCGCCGCGTTCCAAGCACTCTGCTAGAATGTACTACATTCTAGCTATCAGCTGTTGCTTGGGCGTTCCATGTTTTTGATACTAACGAGCAGCAAGTTTGGTGTGCTTGGAACGCGGCCATTGTGATCATGCATAGGGAATACGTGTATTTCAACTTTGACAGCGTTGCGTACTGGAGCTTCAGCTTCACCATTGTGTACGGGCAGTGAAGCTATGTATGGCCAAAAAAACTTAATCAAACACAAATGGGACGTGGGGAGCATCAGATTTTTCAATTCACCAAATGGGGATATGGTTCAGAAAATGTTTACAAACACTAGTCCAATACATTGTCATAATAATGGATAAGTAATCGTCATACGATTAACCCTAAACCACACAGCAACTGTCACAATTTTTCAGACTCCTTAAGTTTATGCCGAAGGCATTTGACACAATCGCAAGCATAATCAACAGATAGACATAGGTTACCAACTTTGGCCCGAAATCTACCGCTGATTACAAACCCGCTGTTTATTGCGCACAGCAGAATGACACGCGTTGGACTCTCGGCTTAACTACGCAGCTGATAAAATTAAATTTGATCATCACAACAATGCATCATTATCAATTATGTACCTACCAATATGAACATTGTTTTCATTTTCAAATCCAATCAGAGCTCATATGATGACCCAATCATCTCTACTATACCACGACTTATTTGAGATAGCAATCCACCAAAGGTCAACGATAAGCTAAACGTACGGTTTTGAGTTCAAGTTCAAAAGATCGAAAGCTTGTCAGAGTGCATCGAGTGAAGTGGAAACACATGGCGGATTGACTACACTGTCTCCATTAGTAAGAAATGGGTTTATATTTTGTAACGGAAAAACCAGACTACCTTGCTATGACCAACTATGAACTTCCCCATCAATCATATCAAATAGGCATCGTCTTACCTTATACGTACGGCTTGGAGTTTCATTGAAACAAATTTTCTGCCACATTGTGGAAGAGTTGACATAAATAGCCTGGCCATTGGCACACTACGTATGTAAATTCCGCAATCATGTGGGTGTCTTAATCATTTCTGTCGAGTAAACAGAAATACTTTCTCGTGATACACTCATACCAGCTCTTTACCTGCGTCATTGTTCAAAGTTCAAACGAATTACAAAAACCCAAAGCGAACAAGTTGCCGCGTTAAAGCGTCAACCACATGTATCCCCCCCTCCATTCACGATTTCCAAGGCACGACCACGAGATAAATACGAGTTTTTCTGTTGCTAGGTGCCCAATTGGAACGTGCTTCGGTAATAGAGTTGAGGCATTGGACTGTTTTCCAAGTGCTACAGTCTATTTACCTCACTTAAGTGACCAAAACCGAAATAGTTTCGCCAATTAGACGAGGAGCGAGAGCTTTTTTATTTACCCAGTTACGTCACGAGAACTACGGCGATCTGCCTTGTTATAGAACAGAAAACGAAAATTTCATTGATAACACAAGCTTCCCAGAGATAGAGACATAGCTAAAGTTGCATCAGACTCGTGTCCAAAACCAATAACACCAGCCAAATGGCATTGAAAATTTCCACTACAAGCAAGACACACATTAATATTCATTTGGTATTGACCAAGTTTATGCCAAAAATAAAAACGCAACAAAGCAACTGCATAAGCAGACAAAATTGCGACTCTTTCGAGAAAGATCCCTCGAATCAAATTGCGTCCTTGGTGATGTACTTCGTCCTCTGTTCTGGCATACTTACTTGAATGTGTGCTCCGATGTCCAGATCTTCATGTTTTTCTTTGGAATCAATTAACAGAGATATAGTTGCTGGACCGCGATGAACAGATAGTTGATGTGGTGTTGTGTAATACTAAATTTTCACGAGCAAATGACTATCGACGAAATGTGCACCCTCGAGACAAATACACGACAAAATGACAAAGAATAATTCGATTTGCTGATTTTGAGTGAACTCCAATTTCAAATGAAATATAAAAATTATTTATTTAATTGAGTTTGGCCCGCACTACTCCAGTTAAATCGAAATTTTTCTGGATTTCTTTTATATTTTATCTGAAAATTGTCCTCGGTTTTGGATGACATTCGCGTTCGTTTGAACAACTTTTTCAACGCGCTGAACGATACCAAAAGAAACGACAGATGAACGCGATGAGGGCGATTTTTTTTTTTCATTTTTCAGGCGAAGAAATTCATCGCCATGTGGTGGAAGAGCTTTTGTTGATGAACTCGTAAGTTGTTGAATGGAAGATGCGAGGAAGTGTTATAAAGCTGGGTCTGTTCGAATAAAACAAAATTTCAAATTCATATGTAGGTAGGTAAAGTTATAGCTCAGATTTTGTTTGCCAGTTATTGAGTAACAAAAAGTACTTATTCGATACAGAATAGGCGTTACTGTCAGGTACCACATTTATATGCAGAGTCGAGGTATCGAATTGGGATCGAGTTGAGATTTCGATCTGAGTATTTCTACACACCGAGGCGAAAGATTGAAAAATTCAGACATGATCGATCTGACAGATAACTATAGCAGACATTCTTAGTTAGTGTTCTGTTGTGTTAGATTCGTTATTTGAAATCACACATACACAGAGACAACATGTCAGTTGAAACACTCAACCCAGGTATACATGCATTTTTCTAACTCGATCCAGCTCTGTTAGCGGAGCCGAGTTGAGTCAATCCTTTTGAACTCGATCTACATTTATATGAATTTCAAGCCGAGTTGTACCTGTCTTCAAGTATTCATATAAATGTAGTAAGGTATTCATTTGTATTCGTTGCATACGAGGTAGTCGGTTATTCATGTCATTTTCCATTGGTTTCACTCAAGGCGTTTACCAGGCAACATGAAAATTGCTTCTGCTCAATTCTAGACGTGTATTGAAGAAATGCCAAAAAAATATTTTTTCCAACAAAAGCAATTACCGCTGAAAGTCTCTTTTAATTACATTATTAATTTTATATTATAAAAAGAAAATTATATAGCAACAGAATCTACAAAGAATTATGTTTTTTATTTCAACATGTTTTATAAATCAATGTGTTTCCATTTTAGTTTTCTGCGTATCAGTGCTTCTTGAGAAGATTCGAAAAACTCTCCTGAAAATGTTAGGAAAAGGATTCTGAACGATTTCAGAAGAGTTTTTTACTTCGGAAGAAAAAATGAAGGCTTCCATTTGCCGAATGAAAAACGACATTAGTCTTCAGGGACTCCACTCTGTACCTTGTAGAGGTCAGGCGTATTGTCTGAGGGGAGAAATAGCTAACCGCGTAGTAAATTAAAATAAGAAAGAAAAAATAACTTAAGGACAATTAAGAACAAAGTAAAAGGAAGAAAATACAAGTCAGTCAATATTACCCCTTTCATACACTCCGAACTTAATCATAGACACTATGCTTCGATGAAGTTATTTGGTCTTGTAAATGGTGTTTGTGTCGACGAAATAATTCGAAAACCCTATACCTAGGTTTTCATTAGGAAAACGAACGTCAGCGTATGTCGTCGATGCATGTATGTATGTAAAAGGGGTACATAACATATGAGTCAATCGTATAGGCAACTGTTATCCACAGCAAGTCCGCTAAGTAACGGCTCATTGCAGTACATCAAACGATAAGCTGCAAAAAACCAGCCGTTTAATTATTAATTTTTATTTTGGGTAAATTATTAATTATTTTCTGCTGAAGCCCAGTACGCATGCAGTAATTTATGAGCCAACTAAGACCTCCGGAAACATTTTCTCATCATTTTTAGTAACAATTACAATTTTAGCCAAATTTTTATTTGCAATCATTTTGACAAAAGAGATGTTGTCTCTTGTAAGGAAAGTTGAAATGAATGTATTATAGACAAACCTATACAAATAAGTACTGAGTGAAATGAGTTTTAATTTTGCAAGTAGTTTGAAACTTGACAAAAAGTTTATTTTTCTCAAATAATGTATTAATCAGGATTTATTGAACAGTAAAAAAAAAACTGCAATATTTACTAGGACTTAAAGTAGTTTTCCACAATACAGTAAAACAAATCTGGTCAGATAATTTGCTCCAGTTCCATTTTTCAAAATTGGCAGCTCGACTGTCAAAAAAGGTACAGTGTTCGTTCTGCGAACCGGCTTAGGCCCAAGTCAGTTCCACAAGGCGCTCATCTCGTTTGGAGCTAAAGACTGAACTATAATAGTAGGAAGCAATCGGAAGCTAATGTCATAATTCTACGTTGTTTCCTTCAGTACTGTCAATTGCTTAAATAATCTATAATAGGCGAACGTGTTCAGAAGCAACTGTCACATCGCTTTGCCTGTCATTTGAGCTGTTGTGTCAAATTTTCGTACGAAAGAGCAAATCCATTCGTGAGTGAAAGTGAGCAAAAGTGAACGAAAACTTAACGAATAGAAGCAAAAAGCTATTATGGTTCCACAATACAAATCCTTTGTATTCACACTGTTTCGGAAGTAGTTGTACGAAACCATTCTTCTATTATAGTTCGGCCTTAAGACCGTCTTCCTGATCGCGATCAGTGAGTTAAGCGGAATATGCCTAATGTATTACTATTGAACGCACCCAATAGGTTTGTTCGAAGTTCGCAGTACCAGTTCGCTCTAGGTAGTGTCAGAGCTTTTGATGGCTGTAAAAAACCCCAGAGCAATTCCAGAAATTCATCGAACATTTGAATTGGTTTTATATTTTTGGCAATCATATTTTATATATGTTTGCATCTCATATTTACACATTTTTATTAATATATTCTAAGTTCAATAATCGTGTAATGAACCATTTTGTTGATGTTGCTTGGCCTCGGCGAAGCTGCTATTTGAATCCGTTCTTTGTGGGATGCCGTTAAAGATCGATTAAGCACAATATTGATGGACCTATTCGTGAAATAGAGCATTAAACCATATGGTAAGCCAGCCGCAGCAGCCATTTCAATGAAATTATTTTCCATAAATAATCGAAAAGCGTACTCTCTTCAATAAAGTAAAAAACTTTGAAAAATATTAAATAGACTCTTTTTTTTAGCAATTTAAAAAAAAAAAAAACAACAGATGACTCACCCTTTATATGCTAAGTATTTGGATTTAAACTCAATATCACAACGGAAAGATAGTCACAAATTTAGTGTTTTGACAACACTCTTTTCTTGCCCCGTGAAAATGAGTGGGGTGACTTCAGTGCGCACATCGAACACAGTGCTGCTAAACTTAGTGCGGATTTAGAGCTGCACACGCAAACATCGAACACGTTAGTACGAAACCAGTGCGCACCAGGCGTTCATCAAACAAACCTAATGTTAATGAAAGCTCTCACCAACTACTGTCATCGGCGTTCCAAATTAATTTGAGGTTGACAGCTGACGGGGTAACAGAAGTAAACGGTTTACAAGAATTCCCAAAACAAATTTACCTGTTTTTTTTCTATTTTCTTGTTATTTTTATGCAATAAAACTTTGCTTATTTTAATGCAGGCCCACAGTGCGAATATGTATGCACTGTTAACATTTTTCTAACCATTGTCCAAGTTCTTGCGGCAACCAGTTAAATTTAAGGACAAAGTTCTACGTCACAAGTGTAAACATTCAACAAACACTTCTCGTTTTATTTGTTTTATTATTATTTAATAAAATTATCTAAAAGTAATGGTTTAACGAAATGAAGTGGGCTAAAGTGTTTAAATTGATTTTCGCCTTTATCATTATTGTCATATTCTATTGCGAATTTCTAGTCTACTATGTTGTCCTATTGCAAGTTAGTTGTTTCTGGCCACTTGACAGGGAACGTATTTAATATTTTTCTCACTTTGCAGTGTAAATGGCCAGAGGAACCCTCGCACGATGCCAGTTATTCGCCTCTGACGACTCCAGTGAGGTCGGTGATTATTGCTGACACCCATCTCTTGGGTCCATTCCATGGACACTGGTTCGACAAACTAATAAGAGAATGGCACATGCATCGAGCCTTCCAGACAACGATGACGATATTTCGTCCAGATGTTGTTTTTATACTAGGTACGTTGCATAGAAGACATTCCATTGAATTGATTGATTTGAATCCCCATTCAGGTGATGTGTTCGATGAGGGTCACATGGTAAATGATGATTACTTCGCTCAGTATGTCTATCGTTATAACAGATTATTTTATACACCAAAAAGTACTCAGGTAATAAGTGTTGCAGGGAATCACGATGTTGGATTTCATTATCGGTGAGTGTGGGGCTCAGTGATGTGACTTTACTTCGGTCGAAGTAGATTTACTTCAATTCTTGGAGAATTTAAATAATCTACTTAAGACATTGCAGAGTTTGTACGGGAGGGAATCTTCTGCAATAGTGATAGACTTTAACCCAATCTAAAAAAATCACCCGAACACTGACTTGCGTCTGCCTTCAAAGAATCGCACCTAGTCGTTCAGTCGTTCATGAAGATTTATTGGTTTTCTTTTCCTTCTTTTTTTCTTTATTTAGTTAGCTAGATTAAAACGTTTTAATCTCTTAGTTATAGGTAAATTTTCATTCTGGAGTAGTAGTAGTGGTAGAAAATTCAATTGATTAGGTTTTTTTTGAGTGGGTTTGTTTGATGGTCTTTTTTGGTGAGTGTTTCGAATATACAGTGGTGGCCACATAATTAAGGACAGTCAATTTTCACTTTTAAATTTCGTATAATTCTCATATTTAACATGTTTTCTTTGTTAAACAAATCCAGTCTTCTCTTTCTTATAGGAAGTAATAACTTATAAGAAAAAATAAATGAAAAAAAATATTTAAAAAAAAAAAACTATTCACAAAATAATATAAAATTAGCTGTTTCTACTTGGACACATAATTAAGGACACTTTCAAAAATCGATATTTTTTAAACAAAAAAAATTCAAAATAGCAAAATTCACATCAGGTATTGCTTCATAATTAGTACTTGGTGGGATAACCTTTTGCTTCAAGCACAGCTTTGCACCTTTTCGGAAGGCTGGCAACTAAATGCTGACATCGTTCGACTGGAAAATTCTGCCATATTTCCTTTACGTTTTGGAACAGTTCTTCAGCATTTTTACTTACTTTTTTCTCCAGAGCCCTTTCCACATCTGCCCAAAGGTTTTCGATGGGGTTTAAATCGGGGCTCTGCACTGGCCAATCCAAAACATTAATGTTTTCAGAGAAAAACCACTGCTTAACGCTCCGAGCAGTGTGTTTTGGATCGTTGTCCTGCATAAAAATAAATGGATCAGGCATGTGTTGAACTGCAAATGACTTCATTGTGTTGTCGTTTTCCCATTTGAGCCAAACATGTTGAACTTTGACTCATCGCTCCAAAGCACTTGTTTCCAAAAATCAAGAGGTTTTTCAGCGTATTCTCTTGCGAATTGTATTCTGCGTCTTAAATTCTTTTTGGAAACATGCGGCTTTTTTCTGGCAATGCATCCACGTCCATCCATTTCAAGTAATCGGCGTCTTATGGTTCTTGCTGATACTTCTTCATCTAAATGTGCCGCTACTTCGATGTTAATCTGTGTAGATGCCAAGAAGGGGTTGGCTTTGCTCACTTTGCAGATAATGCGATCTTCTCTCTTAGTAGTCTTTCTTGGTCTTGGCTTTCTTTTCTTGTTCTCTATGGTTCCATTATCTGTGTACTGCTTAATCGCATTGTGTACCATATTTTTCGAACACAAAATATCCTTAGCAATCGCCCGAATCGATTTTTTTTTCAATGCAGTATTTTGTGACGATAATTCTGCGCAATTCTGGGGTGCAACTCTTTTTGCCACCCATTTCTAAAATAAATTAACCTTCTATTCTTTTATCTTATGCTATTGAAACTACAATATACCACTTACCACAATTCTTTTTAATTTTGTAACAAATAAATTCGACAAAATAATAGCTGTCCTTAATTACGTGACCAACTAAAATAATCACTCATCTGCAACTGCCACAACCCAAAGTTTTTTTTTTTGGTACTTATGAAATAAATAATAAACCAAACACGTGTTTACTGCTTGAGTATGATCGTAGTTTACCGTTACAGCTTACAGTAGTTCGCAAACAAATTGATGTGAACAAAAACCCCGAAAAAAAATATTCTTCTCTGATTTGAGAATGTTGTCCCTAATTATGTGGCCACCACTGTATATAGCGGCGTAGTGTATGCTAAGTTTGCGGTTGTATCGGCATTCTCGTTTCTTTGGACCCCTACATGTCCAGGGACGCACATTAGTTTTAATTTGGTAGGGTTACTAATAAGACGGTCCCTGATCGTGTTTATTATAGTGGTGTGTTGCTATCGTTGTGTATGGCAGTTATGATCGATATACTTTCCGTAACTAACGTATTTACCTCTTATTTGAAGTATGAGTTTGTATGCTTCAAGTGTAGCTAATGCTTCGGCAGTGAAGTTGGAAGCTACTTGTTGGAGTAAGTCAGTACGTAGCACTGACCTTCTTTCTTTAGTGGCTGCAAAAGAGATGCTGTTATTTGTTTTTGAGTCGTCTGTGAAAAACAGGTTCCATCCATTAGATTTCAGGTTGCGAAATACCAACGTAAAGATTTCGAATACCAACATTGTAAAACTTTGCCCTGGGGCACTCTGCAACAACTCATCAACACCTATTGAGAAAACAGAATCCTCCAACTTGTTCCTATTGCAATTCACCAGTTGTAAATACTTCCAAAATTAACCTATAATAACCTCAATTTAATGCCCTATTTCTTTGTTAACACAATAATGTAACATTAGAGCCGTAAGCCTCTGCAGCTAGTGCTCTTTTATTTTTAAATTAGCACAATAACCTTGTCGTATTTTGTTAATAAATAATAATAATAATAGATTTTCATAATTAAGTAAATGTGTCATTTCCAAATTCACATGGTTGAGAAACCTAAGTTTATGGCTTCTAGCTACTTTTTCGACTTCATCTTCAACCATTTCAACTTCTAGATCTATATGCAGATCGACGTTTCTTATATACCATGGTGCATTTATTATGCTACGTAGAACTTTATTTTGGAAGGACTATATGCTTTGCAAGTTTGCTTTGCTTGTGCATGTCCAGTTTGTTTTAGTCGGATGTTGAGGAGAGTCTCCCAATTAGCCAATTTTTTTGTACTGTAACGCACGTTCAATTCTTCTCTTCTTTTTTCTTTACGTGTGTTTTCCAGCACATTTTGACGTCTAGGATCATACCTAGATATCTAGCTGTGTTCGAGTATTCTATTACATTGTTGTTAATGTATACTGGGACGTGCTGTCCATTTTTATTAGTAAAATTGATTTGGATTGACTTCAGGTCATTTAATTCAATTTGTAATTCTTTAGTCCATTTTGATATATTATTTACTTTTTGAAGCTTTTTTGTACAGCAGTATCACTTGCAAAAGTTGTCACAGTTATTTCATCAGTTTCTGGCAGATCGCTAAATAGAAGATACAACACAGGGCCTAGTGCACTGCCTTGTGGTACAACAGCTTTTTATTTCCCTTAATGTTGAGTACTCATTTTCTTGTTTATTTTTAAAAAATCGTTCAGTTCTAGGATTTCTGAATATTGCTTGAGCAGCTACTTTTGCAATTTATGAATCAGTCCTTTATGCCATACTCACTCTATTGAAAGCAGAAATATTGTGGAGCAGATCTTTTTCTCTTCAAATGCTTTTTCGATTTTGTCATTAATCCTATGCACTTGATCGATCGTAGAGTGCTTATTTCTAAAACCAAATTAATGGTTTGGAATTAGTGATTTTACTTATATTATTTAGGCGTTTAATCAAAATTTTTTTCAAATAATTTAGACAGTATAGGCAGTATCGATATTGGTCCAATCCAACATTTATTATCTGCACTAGCTTTTCTTAAATTTATTTTTGGTAATTGTTTTAAAATTTCTCTTGTTAGATCTTGTAGCCTTTTTGTTGTATTAATATCTTCCTTTATTTCTTTAGCTGTTACCGGTCTGATACATCTCTTCTCTTCGCACATTTCTTCCTATCTCTGGCATGCGTTATCTACATAAAGTTGGAAGACATCCTTTCCTTTCTTACCTTCTCTATTTTTCACTGGTGGAATATGTGCTATTTGCCTTTTCATTTTCTTTGTCGCCTTCAAGAGGCTGTATTCAGTACTAGCATCATTTGTCAGATTATTAAGGTATGATTTTAAAGTCTCTTAGCGATCTTGTAAGCTGGATATTTAAAGTATTAAGTTCTTTTAGTCGCTTAGCGCCCTTGATTGTTGTCAACGTTTCCTAGGTTTCCTCTTTTCTGCAATAAATTTACATATTTCTTCAGGACGAGGGTTTTGTTTTATTTTTTCTTTTGTTTTAGGAGTAAAATCATTAAATGATAAATTAAACAAAGAGAAAAAGAGGCACTATGATGGCAACACTAAATTTCTTTGAACCCCAATCCGCGACTAAATTATTGCCAAATTTGTCCCAATAAATAGGAAATCGTTTTTTCTTTTAACTTTATACATAGTTACAAAGAAACACGTCTAATCTATTTCACTTTTCACTAACTGTCTTAATTTGCACTAAATTTAGTACGAAATGGTACCTTAAAGCATCCTTCAATGATCATTGATGACGCCATTAGTGTAACGGGTTTTCTGTCAGGTAGCTGACTTGTAGTTTTTATTTCAGCAAAAAAAAAAGACTCCAAAATCGTGTATAAAAATATTTATAATTGTGCCAGTGGCCTACTTTACACAACCGATTTGGTCTGGGCCCGAGATCAGGTACTGTACAAATGGCCTAGTTAACACCGATGATTATATTAAGACCAGACCTGTTATTAAGGTTTAGTAAAGCCTAAAGAATTTAAAGAACAAGAACCACAAGAGGTCAGAGATCCTTCTTTTGTATGGGTTTTCATGTATTCAACAATCTTCCGAGGGACATTAAAAACATAGATAACATAAATGAATTTAAAAGAAAGCTTATTGAATATGTTCAAACTATGTACTATACTATAGGATGTATGATATATCCTAAGATGTAATGTAATTATAATTTTGTAAAACATTCTAAACTAAATGGCTTTTTAAAGATAAATAAAGTACATGGGTTCCTGCCTATTCGACAAAATTTATTTCGCAAATATTACTTCGCATTTATCGAAACAAATTTTGTTTGTTGTACTTTGTTGTACTTGGCTTCAAATTGAAAAACTTGGCATTTGGTTTCACGCCGCGTAGCGTTGCCCTGAGCACCTGAAAATGAGGCCGAAGGCCGGGTGTATCAGTCGAAGAGATGTCCCATAGTGTGAAATTCTTTTATCCCGCGAAGCGTGCCATCCAAGTACTATTAAGATACAGGCGCCTGCCAGACAACAAACATTTACAATTGTACCCAACCAAATTTTTCGGGATTTCGTAACAAGGGAACTAGTAAAGCTAAGTAAGTTAAAGCTTATCAAGAAAACGCTAACTTACGAGTATTAAAAAGCTAAATATAATATAATAAATACAGAATATCTTAAGGTCAAATAATTACAAGCCGAAATAAGAATTTGTCAAATAAAAACTGGGGAAAAAAATACGAGTTGTTGAAATGCAAGACAACAAATTGCGAAATGGTTATGGCGAAACGATAAATTGCCAAAAAAAAAATCTCGAGTAGACTCCTACCCAAAGTACATTCATTCATTCAATCAGTAAAAAATCGTTTACACCGAGCAAGACTAAGGAAGACGGAGTCCTAATCCGCCTGCCACTTATTGTTTTCTAGATGCGAAACTCAATATCATTTTGCACTGCAAAGTAAAGCTTTTGTTAACACTACACAACAAAAATAATTCTGTGAATGGAAAATAAATCAATGCAAAAAAGATCTCTAGTTTAATATGCAATAACTTTTCTTAGATATTTGATTTCTCCTCCCTTGTTTGGAAATCGAAATAAACACATTATTTCTTATTTTTAAATACACTTGTCTCCAAAATTGAAATAAAAATATCACCGAAGCCATCATTGGTCCATCTAGTGCACATTAGCGGAACTGACTTATTGAGTATATGTACCTATAGTATAGTCCACCTAAATAGCTGTACCAGACAAATCAAATTTGGTCTGGTTCAAAAAGTTTCAAGGGATAGTTTGTGTACTATAGGCATACCTGGTCTAGTCTGGGATATAGGCCTAGTTTACACCGGCGAATTTATTCCTGACTAGCACTTAAATTTAGTCAAAGTCCTGTGGGTTTACATCAAACAGGACATTGTGAGGCCTTAGCCCATAAATTGATATCCTTCCCCATAGATGTCACTGTTGTGTTCAAAATCGCGCAGAATAGCAATTGACAGACAACCAGTCTCGTAGATGTAACAACAAAAGATGTACTTTATGATGAAGAGAAGCAGATGCGATGCCAGAGACATGGATGTAAGCGCAAACTCCTTACTTTCAGTGTTAAATGTGAAAAAAACACTGTCGTGATAGCCTCTACCGCATCACCAGTGACTTCCTTCTTTGTATTTTCTTTTTTGTTTAACAAATAAGAATTGAAATGGAAAAATCAAATGAGAATTTTGAGATCAGCTTTCATAAATGATTGCATAGCTTCCAATTTTCCGAATAACGAGTAATCAGTACGTATTGAATATTTTTGTATAAATTTATGTAAAACTTATTGGCCCTTCTTGGACACCAAGCCTAACATCGCTAAAAGGATGTTTATATTTACGCATAAGAAGTATATTCAATAAAAGAAATCAAACACCCCTGAGAGAAATCCACTTCTCTAGATGTAGGTATCTGAAGATAGTCTAATCTATTCCACGATTCTATTGCAAACGAAAATAGAAATCGGTTTGTCTTCTTGTACCAAACTGATGACTAATCAGCGTGCGGAAACTTACATCTTCGTAGTACTCCAGTGTTGAATATCTTCTCGACAGGAATTTGACTGCACTGTTTTTTAAATTTTGAAGCTTTTCTATGTGTGCTTGCGCTGCACCTCCCCACGCTAGTACGCCATAACGTAGCCTCGACTCTATAAGTGCGTTTTTCTACACATATCGTGGCTTTGTACTGCAGACAAGCGAGCACAAACAGGGACCCTCTCAGTTTGTTCCGATGATTTATGTGTGGCTGTCAAAGAAAGTGGCAGTCGATGATGATGCCTAGATACTTGTAAGTATCCACGACTTCAATTTGCTCTCTTCAAGGCGCGCTGGCACGTTTGAAGGTTTTTAAAACAATTTCTGACGCTGGGTACATCGGGCTTCGAATATGCATAAGTTTTTCAAATCGTATATTACAAGCCTGTTATCCTGGCCCCATTTAGCTACTTCATCAAACTCCTCCTGTATCGCCTGTGATGCGTCAACTGCCCTGTCATTAGCATATGCAAAGTGCATGAGGGTGTCGAATGCCTTACTGAAATCCAAAAACAGGGCCACGATATGGTGTCGCTTGCTGAGGCTGTATTGATTACATTCGCGAAGACGCCAAGAATTTTATTAGTGCTCTTTCCATTTTGAAAGCCATACTGGCTTTTGCAGATTAGGTTGTGCTTTTTAACGAAGTCCCATATGCGATCCGAATCGATGTGTTCCATGATTTTTTCGATGGCCGTTAAGTTTGCAATTGGCCTACAGTTCGTGGTGTGGTTTTTAATCCCTCCCTTATAAATGGGTTACACAACTGCCTCTATTAGTTTTTTTTAGGAATCGTTAGTGCATCGAAGCTTAGGTTGATTAGTTTGGTTATAATGGGGACAAAGATATTAATACCGTCTGCTCTAGGTGGTTTCCGGATGTTAAGACGATGCACCAAACGTTCTACTTCTGCATAATCTGTTTCTCCTAAATATATAGATCTACTCAATCTCGCATTTTGAGCGGAATTAGTAAATTACAATCATTCTCCCTTTCCCAAATTCCTCCGAAATGTGAACTCTTTCAGTAAGTGAACTGTTCGTTGTTGTTCGTTGTTCGTTTTTTTTTTATTTATATTTAAATAAATATAAATAAATCTGTTGCGTATTTTCCTGTCTGAATGTTTGCTCCAGCGCGCCTTAAAAATGTTCGACAAATTTGTACCCAGAAGTACATACATAGATAGGTCTTCCACTTACAAAGTACCACTTTTTATCCGTCCACATTCGGGGTATAGCTCCCATAGAAATCCTTGCGGTGACCAACAAATGCTTTTATATACATATGTAGCTCAACCCTTAAAGTTCAAAGGTATCCTTTAAAAACCCACCATAGTGGGTAACTCGCATATAATAGATAAAACTGTTAAGTATTGATTCGTTTATTTTTTGTTTGACCGTGATCACGGACAAAAACACTATGAATTTTATAGTTAAAGCAACGACAAAAGCAGCAAAACAAAATGCTCCTCCTCAGTTATTTGGACACCACCCTTGGAATTTAATGAAACTTAACATCACCTGAGTTTCAAGCAACTACACCGATCTGTCTTTCTTTCTCTCCAATAATCGCTTACATCGTGCAATTAATAACGCAATTGATTATATTCAAGGGATTGCTCTCTAGGTGTAAGCTAACATTTACAAATTATTTTGTGTGCAACTTGGTTGAGTTAGATATCATTTCATGATTTTCTGATTTCAGATATAAACCCCAATTCTCCAGATTCAATGATGTATTATTCGGTTCATCAATTGTATACTTTGCGAGCAATACCACAGGCAACAGCTAGCATATAATATGTATAAGAGCTACCTTAAGCTAGTTTGTTGGGTGGGCTAATAACTGCACCTCGAAGGACTGAAGACCGCTGATTGAAGACAATTTGAATTGAATAATCCACAAAGGGTTTAGTTGGAAATTTTTGCCAATATTGCTGTTTTGGAGTATTTCATTCTGCGTTTAAAGAATGCAAATACGCACATGTATACATACATACATACATGCGCCAACAAGTTTTCATTAGTAAGAATGTGAAGTCCTATTACAATTATTCAATTTTAAAATCTGCTTCACTACTCTCCAATCTACTTCGATTTTTAAACCAAATCTACTTCAAAATATTTTTCAAAAGTCACATCACTGGGTGGGTACTTTTGTAAGACTTTTCCGACTCACGCCTGTCTCCCCCTCCATAGAATGCATCCATTTTTTCTACAGCGATTCGAGAAGGAATTTAACAACACTGGTGTTCATCTTTATACCATCAAAAATGTTCACTTTGTCGTCGTTAATTCAATGGCGATGGAGAATGACCGCTGCTCATTGTGTGAAGATGCCCAACAGGAATTGACACAAATAGGCAGTTCGTTTTCTGTTTTAATTAAAATGATAAATTTTGAAGTATATACATATCTTAGATAAACTAATGTGTATGAAAGACCCGACACTGACCAATTGTCGGGGGCCCCAAGTGAGGTATTCACGACCCATTCTTATGCAGCATTTCCCAACATATAGAATCTCGGATGCCGTATGCGAAGAACGTGACGCGCCAACAATCCAGCGCTACAAAGAGAACTGGGATGTACTTTCAAAAGAATCCACAAAGACCTTAGGTAATCGTTTCTTGAATTCAAATTACCGCTTTGTAACTTTATTTTTTTTTTTTTTAGGAAATGCAGTGAATCCTCGACTAGCATTTAGTGGCCACACTCATCACTATTGCAAGCTGAGAAATCGTCTAGGCATAGATGAGTACACTGTGGCTTCATTAAGTTGGAGGAATAAGATAAATCCAAGCTTTTTGCTTGGCAAATTTACGCCAACCACTCATGGTGTCACCAAATGTGATATGCCCGTACAAAATACCAACGTGACAATATACATCACCGCATTAGCGACATGTTTAACCGCAATAATTTTGAATCTCTTCAGTACGAGAATCACAAAGATAAAAAAAAAAGATTATTAGATACAGTATCTAAAGTGTATGATATTTTTTACGATATTAGCTTTTATAAAGGCAAATTCCCAAGGGAAGAAATAAAGTAGTTTTAATTGAGAAGAATAGATTGAGACGTCGTTTACATCATGTATAATCGGCGTTCGAAACGTAGGTAGGTACTATATATGTAGGGACAATATAATACTTTACTAGAGCTGCTAATAAGAAAGAAGGAAAACTTGCGACATTTACTATGTGATTGAGTGATGACAATCCGCAAAGGTACAGTATCAGTCTTGTTTGCGTTCACTTCTTACAGAAGAGGAGGACGTTACACCAAAGATTATTTCTGCGAGTTGTTCGTATGTATGAGCAATGGTCGAGATGTGGCGTTAAAATTGCCATTGGAGATTTCAACGTTCAACTCAAGGGAGTATATCTTTGGAATGAGCACCAAGCTACGAATTTACATTTTTACAAAAGTGTAGTTTCAGAGTTTAGTATTCGTCACTCTAAGACTGTGCCAGAGGCATGGAGAGTGTAAAATTGGCTTCCGTGATTTTCTCGACGATTTCGCCAAGGTTGTTTAGTTTACCTCTGGTACTAGATTTCATGCACCTTCAGGAACCAATGGATTGTTATATTCTTTCCGGGGCAGAAACGTTGGCAAAATATAAGTCTATAGCGTGATGCTGCAGATAAGAACTTAATCCGCAAAGCTAAGACGTCGCCGACCATCGTTTTCCTTTGCCGAAAAAAAAAGAAAAAAACCCACCTCTCTATGTTCGGCATCCCATCAGGCGTAAAATGTCACTCTATTCGGAAAAGTCGTCCGAAAGTGCACGTGAGTCTAGTGTAGGCCTACCTTTAATTGGAATCATACCCATATCGTGGAAACCGTTTAGCCATCGGATATTGAGGGCCAGATTAAGGAAGACGAAACCAGCTTCTGAGAAAGTAAAAAACGATTTTTATAACCAAGTAAAGCTGCAATTTCACACCTAACGTTTTTACTATTACCATACAGCTATTAGTCAACGATATATATAGAATCATCTCTTAAATATCCGAATAAGACGTGGATCTGATATTGCAATGGAATGAGACCTTACGATCGCTTATATTCGCGATGACTCTGCTTGGAGGGCATGACACAGATAAACTAAGGTATCCCGTGGTGCACAATAGCTTAGAGACCATATTCCTCAACATATAGAGACAATCAGTAGCACCATGCAGAGAAACATAGAAGAATAGTGGAGTGCTTTAGAAACAACTTAAAGTTGAACAGGCCGAAGAAACAGCAAGTAGATACCATTGCAGAACCATGTACAGAGTCTCCAAAGACCTGAAAGGTGGTCACAATTTACATTAACCCCCGCGAAGAATTTGAATGGTTTGCAGGTACGAAATGTCAAGTACTGCATAGGAGTAGGCTATTGGAGAAATTTGGTTCGAAGCGGTGTCCGACAAGGTTGTATAGTATCGCCACTACTTTACATTGTATACTTTACGCTACTACATTAAATTGTCTTCTGGTTTGGACAGAGCCAACCTGATGGGGCTAAAAATAATCAAAACTAAAATTCTCAGCCTTACTGATAACCCCTTTCAGGAATTGCAGGGCAACAGGTCGAGAGAGTTTATCTATATATTCCACAACCGGACTGCTTTCATTATTCTCATTAGCAGCCGAATGGTAAAGACACATACTTTTCTTGAAAGTGTAACGTTTTTTAAAAAGCTATTCTGTTGCAGAATGGGAAACGTTCGTTTTAAAAACATAAAGTTCATTGGTCAAACTCGGATGGAGTAGTTCGACGTCATAGGTGGCTTAAAAAAAAGTTAACAGAGATCAACCTCCAAGCCGTACCAAAATTTCATATTGGATTAAGCGCTTTAATGAAGACAGGAAAGAGCTCAAAGATGATCAAAGCTCAAGAAGAACATCAACGTAAACCAGTGTGGACATGCTTTCTAAAGTTTAATAAACGTTAGATGAGGATCGAACAGTTTCTATCACGGAATTTCGACCGATCGTTTGGGACATTCCAAGCTTTCACAACGATGGGTGCCTAAATCGTTGGAAGCCGGAGATATGGCCCAAACAGCTGAAGCTACCGTTTTACATTTAAGGAAGTTTCAGGTTTATCCATTAAACTTTTATACAATGCAATCAAAAATGTAGTTGCCGAAGGGAAGTTATGGAATTAAAAAAAAAAACTCTAAGCAGAAAAGTCACATACAATGTTCTGGGGCGTGGAAAGAGTTAGCCTAGTAGATTTTTTGGAGCATAAGAAGCTAGTGAAGGCAACTTATTACTTCAAGATTTTACGAAAACTGAATACTTTAATTTATTATATAATAAACGGCCTGGGAAGCTCCAACAGTGGGTCTTATTTGATCACGAAACGCCCCAGTCCTTTGTTATTTCCAAAACTAAAAGAGATCATTAAAAGCTAGTGCTGGGGACATTTTACGGGGGGTTTCGTTTAAGGATGCTGCATTTTGTAGAGACGTAGAACATAATGGTGGACTTACATGTTCACACTACGCAGAAAACTAAAAAAGGAAATTTTTGATTGACCATCATTGCTAGAGTCAGATCAATATTTTCTCTCGTATCATAGTTTATGTTTTACAGAATAGGTTTGTTTCTTAATGTCTTTAGTACAATTTATTTAATAATATATCTTAATTTAGTTTTAATCAACTACTTGTGAATTATATTAAACATTTTGAATTGATTAAAATAATTTTAAGTTCGGATATAATCCGCCCCCAAAGTTTTCCATGCTGTTTTGTCTTTGGCTATTCTTTCACATGTATTACAAACTTGACGAATGTTATCTCTCCAGCGTTTCATTTGTCTTCCGATTCTTCTTGTTCTCTCCACTTCTAGGAATCCATTGTGTTGCTTTGATGGTCCAAATCATCGCCTTTACTAGGTCTGTTCCCGTACTTGACCATATTTGCGAATTTCTAGGAAATTTTACGAAAATTGGGAAAATCCGGTTCCCGTGCACATTTCGTAATAATTCATAACTCGGTACGGGAACAGACCCATCTGAATTTGTGCGTATCCGTTGCCTTCCGGATATTTTTAAAATAACTCTTTCCATTGCCCATTGTGTTGTCAATTTTTCAGTTTATCAGGTAATACAGTTGCATTAAAGAAATATTTTTTGGAGCTTGAACTAAGATTAGAATCGAAAATATGTTTATGTGTCCAGCTGTTGGAAATTCTTTGGTCGATTTCTTTCGCTTCTCTATTTTCGAATGATATCAGCTGCCCTAGGTAAACGTATTCTTCAACATTTTCAATAGTTTTGTTATCTACAATAATTTCCTGTTGTTTACATTTGCTCATTAACTTCTGCATTTATTGTTAGACCCGCTGTGTGCACCCTTATTTTTAAAAAATCTTTTATCATTTTATAATTTTTTTCCTAATGAATCCCAATTCGAAAAATATAGCTAATCTAGAACTCTTTTTTATATCGCTTTAAATGCAGAACTCACTTGCGTGACCATGTACATATATATATCGACCATCAACTGCTGGTTTTTCGGAGAAGGAACTATTTGTTCAATAAATCCGATAAAAAATATGTACATAACTATGTTACACTATTCCCACCCTCGGAAACTGTACATCACACATTCAGAGGGTGCGTATATCACCGGCTAGGAACCCTAGGTCTAGCACAGATTATTTCATGAGGGTGATGGAAAATTCAATTCACTTTGCTATTTCCACATTTTCTATCTTCTAGCGGCTCTTATTCCAAAATAGGTACATAAAATTGCTCAGGGCAATGACCCTGATTGAATGGCTTAAGTTCACCAAAATCGTTAACGGCTATATACATGCAGATTTTTATTGTAGTGTTAGTAATTTTCGATCCTCCATTTCGCAATTAGGAATTTCATTCGGACCATTTGCAACATTTTCTTTATACCTTTCTAATTTCCATTCAGTGTGATGTCACCTTTATGTTAATTAGTTTACCTAATTCATTTACCAATTATACACATCCTAGCTCCACCTAGAACTTCCTTTCACAACATTGTTGGCAACACGAAATCATTTACCTTCGTCATTTCCGGTTATTGCTTTGACCAAGTGGCTGAGTCAATTCAATATTAAAAAAAAAAATCTAACTCATGACTTCAATCCCATTAAACTGAAAGCGGTTTAACTTGTTTCAATTTCAACCGCATGGCGCGCACAAATGTTAGCGCAAACACACAGACACAACCGAGCTAGCTGCTTTGTTGAGTCAATAAAATTCCAGGGACCATACTTATTAATTTGTATTGTACCAACATGCCAACATAAATATTTACATAAATCCAAGGGAAAGCGTCTAAAAATATCTAATGACGTACCTACCCAAAAGTGTGAGGGATTAATTTAAATTAGAGGTGACGTAACTTAACGATTCGTTAAATATTATTGGTTTGCATAGTGATTGAACTCTACAAAGTCGAACGCGTTCAATCTGCGTTTGCATCTAACATAAAACATGTTTGTTTTTAAAAAGATATTTCCCTAGTTACATTTTGCATAAAATTATTTTAGCCCATTCTGTATAACAAAAATTTAAAATCACGTTGTTGCTTGTGATTTATTCTATAAGATACGTGATAAACTAAAGTGGCTCTTATTATTGTATCAATAAGCGACCAAAATATATTGATTTTTTTTGCATAATTATATAAAATGAAAAATCTTGGTATTATTATAATAGAGAAACTCAAAAAGTGGGTCTCTCATTCAGCTTGTGTGTACGGACATATTATGTTTAAACTTCATACCCTGGGGTAATAATTAGAGTCGAAATTGGAATTTCCATTCTATTTGATCGAAAAGACAACGATTTTAATTAAATTTTATAATTGAGTTTGGGGGAGATATATTGTACCAGATGGCGTACCAGGGTTTTCCAAAAAAATATGTATGACGATACTTTTGTTATTAACCAGTTTTTTAAAAAAAAATGTATTTCTCGGCTATCATTTAGAACATTTTGTTTTAAATATTCCCATATTTGGAAAATTAATAAATTCAAATTATTTTTAATGAATTTGAAAAAAAAAATCAATTGCAAGATTTGCAAATGAACAGCATATAGGTGCAAGTATATACGTTCGATCCAGTTGTGAACTTTATTTACTTGTGTATGTGCATAAATAATATTACTTTGCCCATAAATTTAATGTAAAGTGTTGTAGAATAGGGCAGAAATGAACATAATATTGGGTTCCATATGTCAGAAATACCCACGGATCATCTGCAAGACGATTGCAAACCACTAAAGTGTGTATAAATTGATGAAGAAAATTATCAAAGATTTATTTTTAGTTAAAAATTTGCTGTTGAGGCAATTGAAATATGTGTTTTATTGACAGTCGTATGTGTATATTTTAGAATTACAGAAAGTTTTATGATTTTCTGTTCTCTTTTCATTCTATTCCGATTATCTTCTGTGGTAAGTTCGTTCCATTTCTTCCAGGATTACTTGGTCTCACAAATGTTCACTTGAAATTTAAGTCTAACTAGTCTTGTTATAGTGGTGCTTGTTGAATTTTCTCAATCTGATTTGTTTCCCAATTAGAATCACCAATTGGATAACATATTATTGTTTTTGGAACAATTCCAATCTCCACAATTTACTCATATATCAAAATGTTGCGCAATTTTTTTTTTAACCTCTTTTTCTGTTAAAAAATGTTTTATTAAACATTAAAACCTACATTTTCTTCATTTTTATAAAAATATTTATCTGCATCGTTAAAATAAAAATTAACCTATCCCATTATTAAATAAACAAAACCTCACTCCCACACATTGTATAAACCCAGCATCTTTCCACCAGTGGAGAGTTTCTATTTTTAACGAAAGCATTGGACGCCACTTATTTTGACATTTCGTTATAACCTCCATGAACTCGCTGGATGTTTGATTTTAACGACAAGAAAAAATTTCTGAGCGACGAATGTGTGACTAAAGTTAATAAAATTGCGATCAGATTAGCTGTAAGTTGTCAAATAAATAATCTCTACAAATAAACAGTTGTGCAAGTGATAAAAATATACTTTTTTGACTCGTGTAGATAAAAGAAAAAGAAGAATCAAAATTGTAGCTAGCGCCGCCACATCGTCCGCCTAAAAAAGAAGAATACATCGCGACGACCCCAATAAAAAATATTAGAAAAAATAAAAACCAAGGCCACTCACCTAACCAGGTAAGCACAAAGCAATGTTAACAAGTGTTGTGTGTGTGTCTAATGTGTGAATTTTTGTTGGTTTTATGTCTACAGATTCAAGGACAATGTCTACTAAAACGAAAAGAGCGGGTGCTGCCACACCCCAACCCGGTGGTACATCGACCCCACTTTTGGGATCCAGTGCACGTCCCTCAAGTCCCCTTAGTCCTACTCGTCACAGTCGGCTCGTCGAGAAAGCTGAGTTGCAGAACCTTAACGACCGTCTAGCGTGTTACATCGATCGTGTTCGCAATTTAGAAAATGAAAATGCTCGACTTTCGATTGAGGTACAGACCACTAGGGAGACCGTATCGCGTGAAGCTTCCAACATCAAGTCTATGTATGAGCATGAGTTGTCCGACGCCAGAAAGTTGCTTGATGACACAGCACGGGAGAAGGCAAAACTCGAGATTGACACCAAGCGTCTTTGGGACGAGAATGACGAACTGAAGACGAGGCTCGATAAGAAGACCAAGGAGTGCACCCATGCAGAGAATAGTGCACGAATGTATGAAGCTCGCTGCAATGATTTAAGTACAAAATACAACGCGGCTGCTGCTGATCGTAAGAAGGCGCTAGATGATGTTATTGAACTGCAAAAGGAACTTGATCGTTTGCGCAAGCAGTTGGACGAGGCACGCAAGCATCTCGAAGACGAAACGTTAGCTCGCGTTGATTTGGAAAACAACATACAGAGCCTTCGCGAGGAGCTCACATTCAAGGACCAGATACACTCGCAAGAGATGTCAGAAACACGCACTCGCCGACAAGTGGAGATAAGCGAAATCGATGGTCGTCTCTCGGAGCAGTACGAGGCCAAATTGCAGCAATCTCTGCAGGAACTTCGTGACCAGTATGAAGGTCAAATGCGCGCAAATCGCGATGAAATCGAAATGCTGTACGAGAACAAGATCAAGGGCTTGCAGAATGCTGCCAACCGGAATTCAAATGCTGCCTCGAATGCAATTGAAGAGCTGCGCACCACACGCACTCGGATTGATTCGCTCAATTCACGCATCGGCGAATTGGAGTCTCAAAACTCTGCATTACACTCCAGACTGCGAGACCTGGAACAGTTGCTCGATCATGAGCGTGCTCGTCATAACGCTGACTTGCATAGCCTAGAGGCTGAGCTTAATCGAATGCGCGAAGAGATGGCCCAACAGTTGCAGGAGTATCAGGACTTGATGGACATTAAGGTTTCGTTGGATTTAGAAATCGCCGCTTACGATAAATTGCTCTGCGGTGAGGAGTCACGTCTTAACATCACCCCGGCCGCTGCATCAAACACAGCAAGTGTGAGCTCTCTCAGTCATTCGTTACGTTCAACAACTCGCGGCACTCCAATGAGACGTACACCAACACGCGGTCAGTCTATTAGCAGTGGTGCTTTTAAGCGCAAGCGCACCGTCATCGACGAGTCCGAAGATCGTAATGAAAACGAGTACTTTGTCACCGGAAGCGCCAAGGGTGAAATTCAAATTGCCGAAATCGATCCCGAGGGTAAATTTGTCAAACTCTACAACAAGTCGAACAAGGAAGTCAGCATCGGTGGCTGGCATTTGTTGCGTTCATGTGGGACCGACGAGACCTCATTCAAGTTCCATCGTTCAGTGAAAATCGATGCCAATGGCACTGTCACCGTTTGGTCAGCCGATGCTGGTGTCACTCATGAACCACCAAGTACCATCGTAATGAAAACGCAGAAATGGTTCGTTGGCGATAACATGAAGACGGTTTTGTTCAACAATGAGGGGGAGGACGTTGCTGCATCAGAGCGCATCAAGAAGACCGTCTCCAGTCATGTAACGCGTCATCGGTCTTCAGGAAGGGGATTCCCATCGACGCGCCTTATCACCGGAGATGAGGAGCTCTACCACCAGCAAGGTGATCCACAGGGGGAAGAGAAATGTCGCCTAATGTAAGGCATCTCCCAAGGTTTATTTTTTTTTTTTTAATTTTCTTTACTTCGAACAAAACAAAAATAATTTTACGCCATAGGGCCTTAAAAAAATAAAATTCGTGTTTATTCATAGAAAAACATATTTAATTTGTGTTAAAATCGGAAAAAAAAGATAAAGCAGAACCCACGTTGTTTGGTAATAAAAGCCAATATATTGTACACTAATCTTCACACTTAACTCTTTTTTTTTAATTTCACATCTACCGCTACCTCTTAGTTACACTAACTACCCTCACCCCCACTCAGTTACTGTTGGGTAAAAGACGATAAAAGTATAAGTTTTAGTAGACATCACCATGCTGGTGAGCGCGCACAAAGTGTTCATGGAACGCACTGCAATTTATTTTTCGATAATTTTTTTTTGTCCTATATATTTTCTATAAAAATTATTTACCATAAAGTTGAGATACATATATGTAGATGTTTTTTTTTTTTTTTTTTTTTTACTTTATTTTGTGTTGGTCTTCGTTGCACATTCTATGCACCAAGTCTATGTTGTTGATTGGAATTAAAAAAAAAAAATTTGCACATAAATATGTACACAGAGATACCTACCATTCGAATTCAAATTCATTTAGGCCGTTACATTTCCGTTTATACTCATAGCAAACCCCACCGCTATTGTTTTTCCATCGAAACCACATTCCTAAATAGTAGTTTGTTTTTGTTGGTCTAACAAACAAAACGGCACACGATGTAGGGTTTCAAATTCAACAGTGTGTATCATACAATAACCTTGCCATTACTTACACAGCATTTAAACAAGCAAACAAAAATTGAATACATCGTTAACGCAGTCCTAACTATAGTATTGAAATATACAGTTCTACTTAAGATTTGCTCTATATAATTATAAAGATACAAAGTACATATATAAATTTAATAAACAAATGTAGGCATAGAAAGAAATGATTTTTATATATATATATAAAAAAAAAAGAAGATAAATGTTTGTGTACACCTGTTCCTTACTTTAGGGAGCATCATTGAATAATGAATATCAGATTCTTTAAAAGAAACAAACAAATATGAATTTAAGAAAGTACAGACAAATGTACCTATTTTATTTTAACTTTTCTTTTCAGAATAAAAAAAAAAAAATAAAAAATTACAACTCATTTTTATTATATTCTAAAAGTAAAAATAATTATTTTTCTTAAAATTTCTTTTTTTTGTGTTTAGTAAATAAATAAAAATCACTTAAAAAATACAGTTGTTTGTTTTTTTTATTCGCTTGTCAAGTATCGTAGTTTGAAAATACAATAATTTTTTTTTTTACAGTTATGGGTAAATGGAGCAGACGCAGTCTATATTTCTATTTTAAAGTCATAATATTCCGAATGAAATAATTAACACTAGAGGGAGTTTAATATTGAAGTAAGGAAGCAATGGGTTGTTATTTATTAAATGTGTAACGTGGGACTACTAATTGTAATTGTAACATAGATGAGATATCTTTAATTATGTGTAAGTACTTTCGGAATGATAATTCGCAAAGCAAAGGTTTATATGTGTGCGTGAGGTAATAGTGCATTGTTAAGTTGTCATTGTTAAGACGTCAGAAATGACACAACAAACAACGCTATTGTTCCGATGCTCTATTTAGTAGTTCGGATTTCAGATTGCATTTACCTCGATTGTCGTTTCGGTTGTTTCTGAATTGTATTCATTAACTTTCTTTGCACGACAGAAATATAATTCTAGACATTAGAAATGAAAACACTCCGATTCCCGTTGCCGTGTATGACAAACGGCGATTGGCTTTTTGTTCTGTAATACTTTCGTCTCCACTATTTTGTAGTATAACTCATGACAATAAATGATTATAATCAGAGCTGCCAATAAATCACAAAGAAATTGTGCAAAGCGCGGTGGTTCGCATTCAATTCGCTTGACTTTGGGTTATTATGAAAAGCGAACGTGTCGGAAATATGTATTCCATTATTTCCAATGAAATTGACTTCAAATATTGTCAAAGTCACAAGAAATGTTCACATTTTGTCGGCGGACGATTTCTAAGCAAATAATGAAAATAATTTGTTTTACACCCGCTTACAGATGTAAGGAGTTTGCTATCACTTTGTGGAAAAATTATCATAAATTTGGTTGGGGATTTCCGGCAATTTTACGAGGGGATCTGGAATAAATTCATTTTTCTTTAATCAGGGCTCGGAAAGCAATGAGAGAACCGTAGTCTTAAGCGGAGTGAAATAGAAAGAATGTGTTTCCTTCCTCTTTACTAGGAAAGACCCTCCATATTGCCACCTTTACACCTCCAACGAAATATTTTCCATCAAACACCTAATATATGATAGCAATTCATCCAAACTAAAACATCAATTTTTTTTTTTTTTTCAAACTGTACCGAACATACAACATTAAAACTTGAAAATAGCATTTAAGAACGTACTCGTCGAACGAAAGCCCTGGAAACTAATGCTAAAGTCTTTGTATTAACCTTATTAATTCATTATAAGTTAATAAATTTTAATTAAATAATATTTTTTTTTATTTAATTTCAGTGGTTCTATGACATCATTCTACAGATCCTAAGTTCTATATGCATCAAGTCAACCAGCTGTTGTTTATTCGAGTGATGTTAATAAAAATGAATAAAAATATTTTTGCAAATTTTATCTGCACTATTTTACTAATTCATTTGTTGTTGTACACTTTTATTGGTTTTTATTAAATATGCCACCAATCCGCCAACAACGACGGCATTTGAAATCCGTCTGCGCTTCTAGTAGTGGGACGATTTCAAAGCGAAAGCGGATTTATATAATATAAATCGAAACTTTAATTAAAAGGACTTCTTTTGGCCTTAATGTAAGTCCTTAGTCCTTTTGGCCACTCATCCATTTAAATGCGCACCTCACTAATTGGGAAATTGGCCACAGCTCCGGTCAGAACTCGTTTTAAGAGTTCCATGTTAGGGTATCTTTTGAGGCACATAATGCCTATGGGGGTGTCCTTTACGGACCCTTGAGACTGGTTCGAACACTTCCCTAGATGATCGTGCATATATCCTATCACTTTATTTGTTTAATCTCTTCTGCGCGGTAAAGATTTCCTCATCGATAAACAGAATTTTTATGTACAGAGCAGCTTTGAAGGCCCCCATCCTCAAGCCTATATTGATATGTGAATCATTGTCTTTTGTGTTACATTCATCTCGCGTACCAATTTTTTCTGCTTTTAGGAACCATTTTGAGTGTTAAAGGTTTTGATGACTTGTGATGTTCTTACCGTGCGAGGAGAACCAGATCGCAGGCGACTTTTAATGTTGCCCGTATCCCCGAAGAATTTTATATACCGATAAGCAAACATTAGACTAATATCTAGCTGCTGCAGTATCTTGAAAATCGAACCTTTGTTCATACCGCACTTATGAAGCGCTACGATAGAGATGCGATTCACTTTCTCAATTCATTCCAGAGCGAAAATGTAAGCAAATTTGAAATATTTTTATTAAGAAACAATTGTGACGCTAACTGCTACAAATTTTATGTCAATCTTTGGGTACGCCTAACTCCTGGCCGCGCAATGGGTGCAACAAATGTACGAGTAATAACAGTATTTTCGTCCCTACTAGGTACAAAGAGCAACAATCAAATCCGATGTCAAATGCGATTGGCAGCGATTTACATAATCGGGGACTGGGGTGAATATAAGAGCCCTATTACCATTGGCGAGTCGAATTCAAAATACGGCGAATTACTCAACTCTGGTTCGTCCAAATATCCATCATTATTCGCGTAGTTGAAGTTACAGATTTTCACCACACTTATATGAGCTTTCAATTCGTGAACAGACCTTTTGTATGTATTCTCATAGTCGCTCAAGTGAACAGACCTTTTGTATGTATTCTCATAGTCGCTCAAAGTGTCACTTGAATGGGTTAATTTATAAAATAAATTTTTTGGGTGAGAAGATAAGGATGATCATCTTGTGTATATCGCCTGCTAGTAGATTGAATATTTTCAAGTGATGTCTTGTCAAAGAAACATGTACATATGTATACTATATAGCCCCTTGAACAATAGCTAGTCAAAATATCAATATAACCTATGTGCACTGAAATACAATTTTTAAAGAATATGACAGCAATACCCATACTTTACATGCAGCCGACCACTTAGGAAACAAGTAATAGAGAAACAGTACATAAATGTCAAGCTGCAGTCAAAAAGAAAAGATGAAAAAGAAGCCTGTTAAAAACGACAACGGTAGTCGGGATGAATATTCGAAAATTTAATGGACTATTATTGTTGCGTCATCCTAAAAAACCCGTTCGACAACTGATGAAACTTATTTACTGAACAACAGATGCAGCACCCGAAATCCATATGTGTACACATGTACATATATCGAAACATTTTTTGTGATCGAGTTAAATTTTTGCAGGCAAACGCGAGTCGAAAAATCGGGTTTAACATCAGATAATGATTATTACTTGCAGTGATGTCAGGAAATGGATACTGACTAGGTACATACAAACACACCGACAGTACAGATTCATACTTCTATGGTTCTGTAGTGTTTGTACGGATGGTTTATAATTACTATTTATGTATTATACAATATGAGTATAATATTTATTATTACATTCACAAAATAAAAATATTTTAAGCCATTTCTAACTTTCTACATGTGACGTCATAATGTTGGAAGCTCTCCCTCCCCCTTGTCATCACAATTCATCATTCCGATTTCGTGCATGATGTAATTTACGAACGACCTCCAAATGAACATACTCATAAACCCATCGAGTGACGTCATGCGACTCAAATGGCGAATAATGTTTAATAGTTTGAGAAACGAAGTAGCAGACTGAACTAGCCACCAACGTATTGGGAAATATATACCTACCACGGGCGAATGAATGCTATGTGAAACATAAGCAAACATTGGGTTGATAATATTTTTTTTTAGCTTGTATTAAGCCGAATAAATGGGGGCGTTCGCCCCCACCAAAATTAAAATTAACTCCAAAGCGCACATGCTGGACATCCGGGTAGTGCAATGAACTCAAGTACCTACATCAGAGATGAACTTAATATATATAATGTTTATATAAATTGTTAATTTCTGACCTACATATGTACATATTTTCGTTTTGTAAGATGTTTTACTTTACTAATGAGAGAAAATAAATGAAAAGTTTATTTTTACAAATTAGTTGCCATCAGGTTAGCCAATATAGAGACATAGAATACTTTGTCATTATCATCGTCATCATATGTACCTATAAATAAATCCCTTGAGAATTTTTTTGTTTGATTGTATGTTCCAGCACAGTATATGTATAATGTTTTCACTTTAAATAAACCTATTTTACAATTGGATTAAACCTCTTTGAAAATGTATTTAAATTTTTCAAATTTGTATTTGTTTTCTAGACATTTCCATTAAATTCTAGCGAGAGGTGGTCTACCTTGTAGTTATTTATACGAATGTCTTGGTTAAGTGTATTCTATGAGTTACATCACGTCCGACGCTTTGAGCCCCAAACGGGTATCTATATTACAATGTTTTAAGCATTTATGAAATGTGAATGAAATGGTTTTTCCAAACAGACATTTGTATGTGCCTGTAGACTACAAACTGGTACATTTTATCAAATTTCTTAAAAGTTCGACCTTATAATATACGCCAATTTTATACTATTTGAATCTGCTTTTAAAATTTCAGAATAAAAGCTGAAATAGAAAAACTTATCGTGTCATTTCTGCAGTTAATTTCCTGTTAAAAGCTTTAACAACTCATTTTCATACGGTAATTATGTAGTTTGATTTCGACAAATACAAGGAATAAGCTTGCAAGAATAATTAAAACAATAAGTCAGGCTATAACATAAGGTCCATTCACTTACTATTCGAGCAAAAAACCTTTAAACTGTCAAATGTAAAAGATTGAGAGAGAAAACTCTCAGATAGTTGCAAATTGCGTGAAATATTCTGATGCTCTTATTTTGCCTGTACGCATTTCGATAAATATCTAATCTGTAGAATGTATTCAGCAATTTTATTTACCAATTTGAATTTAGTTTAATAACTAAGCTTTAACAATTTAAGGGAAATAAACATTTTTTTCCCGTTTGACAAAAAAAAAAATGAGAAATCACCTTAAATAGAAACAGCTGATTGCTTTTGTCTTGCTACAAAACGTAGCAGATATTTCGCTGCCATATTGCAGAATGAGCTGTCAGAGAACTAGTTGGCCTTTTATATGTATTTAAATTGTACTAAAGCAAAGAAAATAGAATTCAATTGTTGAGAAGTATTATTATTTTGCAAACGCCACATTCAATATAGGCTATATAGGTTATAATGAATATAGGCTGAAAATAGTCTAAATCGTTTTATTATAGACGCGTAAACAACATATACATTTTTTCTCCGCATGCAGAGTGTGCGTTCGGCACCACCTCTCGTAAATCAAAGGCAATAAATAAAGACACAAAATAAAAATAAAGACAATTTTATATTTCGCACATTTTTGAGAAATTCGTGGATTTTTCGCGGCTGGTTAAAGCGCCGAACACCCGATCTGTTCTGCTCTATACCCCATTTGACGTAATCAAAATAGGAAATTTAAGAATTGAAATTTAATAATTTGATCTTTTTGAAATATTGTGCACATTTATGGCACGTAAAAGCAACACACATTAGAAAAGGAAGTTCGATTTTTATCATAGATGGTAATTTTAAAGCAAGAGTTATGCCAATGTTAAAACGTTCGGTCAGGAAGCTGTGATCTGTTTATATCTACTATTATTTAAGAACATTAACATCGTATTTGAATTTACTACTCTGTTTTAAAAAAGTTGGATCCCTGATTATGTTACTAACGATTTTCATATATTACGCTATTATCTCAACCAGTATTAATTTATTCAGGTAATTCATTTCAGTTAATTTTATTGTCTTTGAAATGAAAAAAGTCTTATGATTTTATTTTGAATTTTCTTCCTTCTGTGAGGAAGAAGTTAGTTGATGCTTCGGTGATATCATTAGGGTATCATCTTCCAAGTTCTTAAAGCTTCATGAAAAGAAGAGGAGTTATTTATAGGTATTGAGTACTTTGAAATATGAAATAACATAGTATATACATACATATATAGTAACTGCCAGAATATAGCTCATATATGTATGTTTTCATTTCATTGTTGAAAAAACATTTAAATTGAGCTTGGATACTTCGATTAACACTCAATATTTTCAAATGTGTATCACATATCTAAACAATGAGGTACTCGTACGCAATTGAGAATAGGCCCCATTCTTCTAAATCTTCGTTAATACCTCTGCTTACAGAAAACCATGGTAATATTCAAATTATCGCCAACGTCTTGATGGTAGCTTCCAGCAGCAGAAAATTAAGTGATGTACATGAATTTGCGTACCTTTTCTTCTACAGTTAGGGCAGATTTTGTTACTCCTTGAACCATAAAAGGTTTCAAACAGTTAAACAGTTCATTGGCCATTGATTTATTTAACCGAAATCGGTTAACAAATTCCATTCGAAAGTTCAAAGCAATGTGTCGCGGGTTTTATTGGCTGTACGTTGAATTGGAAAGCATCCTCAATGGCAAACTGAGTCCAAGGCAGTGCTTTTTCGTCGGATCCAGTCATTGCATTTATAAAATTAATTATTTAGTTTTATTCTTTAAAGCCATCCGGAAAAGATGTAAAAAAAATAGTAGTATACGAGGAACTACGCATGGAAATTGAAAATAGGCCCTACAGCAAGAGTCCGACATTTTTATTACAGTTTGAACATTCTTCTTCTTCTTAAAGTTCCTCTCCGCTTCTGAAACTGGAAATCATCGCCTTCAACGTTTGTTTGTTTAGGACGCTAATAAGTAAGATGTTGAGAGATTAAGCCATTAGGTTTGCAATCCATGTCAGCCATTGTCCCCCTGCTGTTATTGTTCGTTTCATCCTCCCATGTAAGATAATTTGGAGCTGTTTATATTTGCTGTTTCTGAGTGTATGAACTATAAACTCCAGTTTTCGTTTCTTGACGAAGGATATTATCTTATCTTATTATCTTATGGTGGCCATGGTGTAGTGGTAACATCATCGCTTGTCACGCTGCAAGTTCGCGGTTCGAATCCTGACATTAAGAATCATCTATTTATTTCGCTTGAAATAAATAAAAAAATCGATCAATTGCGAAACTTGAGTCAACTCTACTGCGAAGGCATAACACTGGCAGTAGGGTGGTCATATGGCTAAAATGCAACTTGATCGTGATGATATCAAGAGGACGGTAAAAAAAATACTGTGAATCATAAGCAACAACAATACAAAAATACTCCCCAGTTATCTGGACGCCACCCTTGGAGTTCACTGAAACTTTATAATACCTGAGTTTCAAACCAACTACACCAATCTGTCTTCCCTATGTCTCTTTCCCTTTTCAAAAAACGCCCGTGTCCTAAAATCAGTATAAGGGTATTCATATCTCCTTTCACACGTGCAATTTCACACGTGCAAATTATAAAAAAAAAGTCCTTGCTGGAGTGATCGGTGCCGTAAATGATCGTTCCTAAATATTTGAAACTGTATACTCTCTCTACGATCATGTTTTCTATTTTCAGTTCAGCATTTTGTGTATTCAGGTTATTAGTAATTATCATGAACTTGGTTTTGTAGCGTTAATTCGTAATCCGTATTTTTAGCTTGCAAGATGCAATTTATTCATCATATTGTTAAATTTTTCTATATGATTTGCTATTATTAGCCGCACATCTTAAATTGTTTATTCTCGCGCCATTGACTTTGATTATACTTTTTTTTTTAAAGATTTCTTCCGTTTTGTCTTATTCCTCTTCTAATATTTATCTATATCTGGTTCCAGTACAAATTGTCTATAATTCTGTAATCATTCTGGTCTACGTTTTTTCTTCTGAGGAGCCCTTTACCAAATTGTGAATGGCTTACACCTTCTTTAAGATTAGTGTAGATTCATTTATGAATGACTTTTAGGAACATTTTTAAAGCATGGCTCATCAAACGTCTTATATTCAGCACACTGTGTCGCTTTGTTTTCCTTAAGTAAGGTTATGAAGGTAATCATTAAGAATTTAGTCGTATCTAAATATTGCATTAAAAAAATTAACAAGAAAAATTCCCGTAGACGATAAATTGCATTTGTGTCGAAAAAATGATTCACTTTAAAATTGTGCTGTTAAAGCTAAAATCAATTATTTTTTCGTTCCCTTCATATTATTTAGCACTTTGCCATTACTGTACTCTTGCCTGACAGCTACTATCATTTTGACAGCTCCGCAAGCAGCAAAATGTCATTTAATTTGGGTTATTGACCTCCTGGTCGCCGGGCTTCCAGCAACAACAATTGTGGGTAACTTGCTCTTGTTTTGTATATTCCTTTGCTCTTGTCTTCTATCAAACAATTACATTTCGAATTATTTTGATAATTCGGCCAACCAATTCAACGACTGATTATATTATTATCATTGCCACAGTGCGCATTCAGATTTCACGATTGTTTGATAATCGGGGGTGGCAGTGGCACACTATCGTAGTTCTAGCATTTAGTTTTGTTTTAGTACAGGAACACTCAATTCAGAGCATTCTTGCTGTCCGCGTATCTTAAAAAAAGGTAACTTAAATGCAAATAAAATATTTTCTCAATTTTATTACGCGAAGGCGTTTGTTTCATTTGACTCGAATTAGAGCTGTGATAAGCAAGTTTTAGTTAAGTCTTGAAGGTCATTCCAATGATTTTTAAGAAATGCAATGAAGATGAGTTTAATAAAAGAGCCCATTCGATGGGTATACGAATGAGGCAATCATTTAGTTATTTTCTGGATTTTTCAAGTGCCTACCCAGTGACCTAGTTTCCCCTACGAAGGGTTATCTCATTGTCGACTCAATTAGAATAGTCTTATCTTTTTGTGATGCCAAATAATATCATCTCAATGTTCGTTTGATTTTACAGTGAGAAAAAACAGTGATACAGGATGAAGTTAATTATTTTGGACACTTCCGATTCGGTTGGAGTATGGGCTGCAAAGTATGTGATGAAAAGGATAAACGAGTTCCATCCAGGACCAGACAGGTAAGTGGTATAGTTTTGCAGGCTACCAGTTGGCATTAATAAATGCTTTTCTTATCTAATCCAGTCTTCTTATTGTAGATACTTTGTACTGGGATTACCAACTGGTAGCACACCTTTGGGAATGTATAGAAAATTGATTGAATTCCATCAGGCTGGGAAAATCTCATTTAAATACGTGAAGACATTTAACATGGATGAATATGTTGGTAAGATGCTCACGACCCATTTAAAATTCTTAATTTATTTGCTCCTTATTGACAATAAATGATACTAAGTTCTTTTTGTTTTACTTTAGAGGGTACACTCCGATAATTTATGGAAAATAATTTAATTTCAATGGTTAATGACAGTACCCCATTCTGTCAACACAACTTTACAGTATGGTTCGGGGCTCTATTTCACGAATAGTTCGATCAATATTGTGCTTAAGTGCCTGAATCGTTTCTGGATTGTCAGCATAACATTGTTCTTTAACGATCTTCCCAACGGCGTCAAATCGCAGCTCCGGGCCAAGCAACATCACCAAAACGAATGATTACATGATTATTGAACTTAGTTCGCAAAAAATCGATTGTTGGACGGCTTGTATGGTACGTAGCACTGACTTGCTGGAACCAAAGATTGTCCAAGTACATTTCTTCAGTTTCTGGCTAAAAAAAAAAAAAAAAGGTTATGCCTCTGTAGCGCTCTCCGTTTACCATAACCTTGTTATTATCTTCATCTTTGATGAAAAATTGGCCAATAGTGCCGCCATTCCACAAACTACACCAAACAGTCGCATATCACAGTCAATCTTCCGAACTTGCGTACAGCAGGCATTGGTACATTATTTCGACAGAAATTTATTTTCAAAATTCGCACTGTTTCGGCAACAGCACTCAATTTTGAAATAAGTTTCCAATATTTACCCAACGTTGTTCAAGTGTAAATCTACTCATTTGGTACCGCGGAGATATGATACCGTGCTTTTTTTATTTTTCGCCAACCTGTTATAATTAATTTCCTCGCTCCAGAGCTTTTAATTGGTTGGTTGGTTGGTTTGGAGTGGCCCACTTAGGCCAAAAGTGTTACCACATTAAAATCATTGAAAAGGTATTCAGGTAGTCTGTCCAATGTTGGCGAGTACACAACAAGTGTGTTACTGTTTCTTCTGTGCAATTTTGAGCATGCCTACCCATCGTATCGTGCCCTGTTATTACTTTGGTTAGTTCTGAGAGGGTTCCTCTCTTGTGTTTCAGAAGTCCGTTAGACCTCTTTTGAATTATTACTGGTCACAGTGTCCTGGCAGTATTACATCTATGGTTCGCCTTGTCTAACATATTTGGATTTGGCACTTAGAAAAATATGTTGGCGCCTGGATGTCGGTTATGCCTATGTTGTTCGTACCGGAACTTTGTCAGACAAGTTATCAGTTTAGCAACTGCGCGAAATGAAACAGTAAAGGGCGAGGTTGTACTGTCCAGCTACCTCGTTGGTACTCGACAGTCTTTAACTGCATTGATAACGATATCAGATTGGCGAACAGCGGTGACTTTGGCTTGAACCAATATTGAGTGGAGATTCAGATAACTATCTAATTCTGGAACCCTTCTCTTGATGAAGCGTGATTGTATCTGTGCAGGTTTTGTTCACCTCATTTAGATGGCTGAAGAGTTCCCCTTCTGTATTTGCAGAGGAATTAAACTAGAGGAATCGAACTATAGTCTCCCCTCGTCTTTGCAGCTCGTGTTGAAGTCATTACATTACCGATTCTGTATTTATGAATTCAGTGTACATCTGTGGGCTTGAAGATGCTATCTCTCGGTGTCTTAGTGGTATCTTTGACCAGCAAACGTCTATGGTTACCTATAGTAGAGTAGCACTATTGCTCAGGCACTTGACAAATCGCATTAGCGGGTTGACACTATCTATAAGCCTTTTGTTTGTACCGCGAAAATCTTGACTAGCTAATTTATCAACTGCACGGTTTGCGGGATGTCACAATAACCAAGCACACAGAAGAAGATGGTATTAAAACAGTTAAACTACCTTGTTAAATCCTTCACTGCCAAGGTTCCACTGAGTTGGCTCCGAGGGATCTGATTGCTGGTCGCTCCTAACCTGGAGAAACAGACGATGTGCTCAATCTCTTCGTTTGGTCAGCCGCGGCGCGAAGGGATGATGGCTTAGTGCTTACTTGAAGGCGACATATGTATACTCGCCTTGCCTGCAATGGATCCAAGTATATGTGTGTTTTGTTTTTGCAGCTCGGCTTTCACAGAATTCCCCACATTCCAGGACACGGAATTGAGTCATTACAGTCATTTCTATGCTTTTCTGTTCAGTATTAGATGCTTGCAACCCAGGTTGAAGTCAACTGAGCCAACCTAAGTGGATAGTAGACTTGTGGTGTCAGAGAGCTTGTCGCAAGTCGAGTAGCCTTAAGGTCAAATTTGTCCCCAATTGAACACTAAATATATGTGATTAGTGGCAGTAAGTAAATTATGGTTTGCAGCACTGCCGATCAACTAAGGATTTCCTTGCACGTCCAGCAACATTTTCCTTCCATGTGCGATTTCTATATAACCTGAGTCCCAGGTAGATCGCGGTGATCAATAAGTTTAGGGAGGTGTTATGCTTGGATTTGTGTTTTTGTTTGTAAATATGGCTAATTCTAATTTAGTCGAATTGCTGGTTAGTCCACAACAGTGATCCTATTTGATGTCATTTTCAGAATTTACATAGGAGACCTTTACTTCCTTAATGTGTAATGTTCTCTTCAAGTTGTTGGTGTTGGGAATTTTTTTTTGTCGTGCCCAATATTTTGCTTTACACTCCTTCATTGCCACCCATTTTCAACGCTTCTGTCTCAATACTTTCGAATGCATCACTAGCGTGCTTTGTTCTTTCCGCTATCATTATGCATGCTAACGCATACATTTGAAAAACCGAAAGTGTTGGCATGACTCTGTACCTCTCTTCTTAAGAGCTTTCCTTATATTAAAGGCCTCGGTAAAGTCACTATCGACTCTGATGGAATAAAGAACAATCTTCATCATCATTCTGCAGCGACGGACGAGTTTGGTATTGATAACTAATGTAAACAGGGTTACTAGTATCGACTGCCCACTGTTAGTTGATCTTTCACATTACTCTGATCATACACACATTCTGAGAGATACTAGTAAGCACTATTCTTTTAATAGTTCGGCAGTTAAGCCTTCAAGCAGCTTTCCCTCATCTCGAATATTGTTTTCATTGACTTCGGCTCTACTGACATGTTTTTATCTTCCGGCAACAATTTTGGAGACTCTGGCAGTTGCTAACGATTGCAATTGTGCGATGATAAACTTTCTCACAGAATTTTCTGAAGGCAGTTGATAGAGAGACGGTCTTTTTCGCGAAAGATTTTTACATTCATAAACACTATTGGCCTGTTTTTCCCCTCTCGACAGTAAATCAGTTGAGGCCCAGCAGCGTTTCGTTTCGTCCTTAAACAAATGATAGGTATTTTCTTGTAGGCAGAATTCTTATTACTTAGCTTATTACATTTCATATGTTCTTCACTATGCGTGTTGCCATGGAACGTTGGTAAAGATGAACACTAATAAGTTTCTTTGGACAATCATGAGATAATTTTTTTGTTTACGTCGGTTGTTGTTTGTAAAACTCGTTTATCTAGTTCTAGTACATAGTTGTTTGCATATATGAACTACAGATGGTATTTACTCTTTATTTTCAGGTCTTCCCCGTGATCACCATGAGAGCTATCACTACTTCATGTGGAATAATTTCTTCAAACACATCGACATCGATCCGGTGAATGCACACATTCTCGATGGAAATGCTCCCAATTTAGTGTCAGAATGTGATGCATTCGAAGATGAGATTAAAAAAGCTGGTGGTGTAGAACTCTTTATAGGTGGCATAGGTCCAGATGGACATATTGCATTTAACGAACCTGGTTCGTCGTTAGTATCAAGAACTCGAGTAAAGACTCTCGCTCAAGATACCCTGGAAGCAAATGCCAGATTCTTTGGTAATGATATGAGTAAGGTTCCAAAGCAGGCGTTAACCGTTGGCGTTGGAACCGTACTCGACTCGAAAGAGGTAATGATATTAGTCACTGGAGCACATAAGGCATTTGCATTGTACAAAGCGATTGAGGAAGGTGTGAATCACATGTGGACAGTAAGTGCATTCCAACAACATCGGAACACATTGATGGTGTGTGATGAAGACGCAACATTAGAGCTGCGCGTAAAGACAGTAAAATACTTTAAGGTATGTGTGAATTTGTTTCCCTTTCTCCTTCTTGGGTGGTGATGGAATTTTGCTTGCAATTGGTTGACTGGGAATGCTTTAAGAGATTAAGAACAGTTTACTTATATATATATGTACCTTTAATTTTCTTTTATCAAGTTTAATTATATTTACATAATGGAATTAGTTATTTATAAGTTATTCTGTCGTAAGAGGTATTATCTGTAATCTTTCAAGTAGGATGTAACAAGTCAACAATTAACTATTGGTTTATTGAAAGGAAAAGATTATTTATCGCCTGTTTTTGTCTTCTTGCTCACAAAGAGATATAGTTACTTAAACTGATCACGAGTAATTGCTTGTGTTAGCACCGATATCATTTGTAGACTATTTTGCTTTGTGAAATAGATTGCATTAGCTTCATAATCTTTGCCTAGACTTTCATTTCCTTCTAGTGCATTACCTGCAAGGGTTAGAGTTAATCATTTCGAATCATTTCTACCTGCTTGTCAGCGCACAGTAACCTTATCTAATTTATGTCCGATGACGGATAGGCTTTGTTAACGACTTATATACTTATGTTAACGGCAAATGCACTCTAATCGAAAAGATATATTTTGCCCTCTCCTGAGTCAGACTTAAATACCTTGGTTTACATTAGATCTAGGATGGATAGGGTTGGGGTTTTGTCTTTAAACAAGTTCATAAAGCTTTTTATTTTGACTCCTCGCACTGTAATGCTTCGTACTGTCTTTTGGACTTCATCTACACCTAAGGACTGTCCACGAAAAAAAAGTAGTCACTTTGTTCTTTAATTTCCGGTAGTTTTTTGAATTGCTTTACCTATTTATGCTATTATAAAGAAAATAATAGAAAAGGTCCAGAAAATCTCTGATCGCTCTAAAAAAAAAGAAATGATTTGCAAGACCAGACCAAGATAGTTGTACGCTGATTTCTTAAAAAAGTTTGACGTATTGTTTAGAATAAATAAAGCATCTATGACTCGCTGGAAACGTGCGATGATTTTGGTATGACCTGTACAACCCAACAGCTGGAGAGACTTCAAATATATATTCACTCGCTCTGCACTGCAAATGCTATGTAAATGCAACTACAATTATCTGTATTCATTGACTATGTGGGTTTCTCTCACTATATCGATCAACCTGCTTTCCAACCTTGAGCTAGCTGCCAGTTGCTTGGCATTTTTAAAAATATCTCCGTGTGTTCTTTGGTCGTTAGATTGAGTCAGGTTTCTCTTTTGTGCATAATTTTTTCTTCTCCTCAAATCTTTTGGCTCATTGTAGTCTCTGGTTACTCCAGGCGTGATTATTTGTGTTCTGGATTCAACCAAGAAATGGGTCAGGGTCTTTGTTTGCATATGTGACTTGAATCAATTGGGTGTAATTCAATGTGGTTGGCAGTTTGACTATCGATTGTGCGGGAACCTAGTGCTACTTTTTGACAACAGACTCCTAACAGACTTTGTATGCGCCGTCAAGGAGATCAGAAAATTCCTCCTTGTCATCAGCTTTTTCGGTTAGTTGTGGGATGTGGTTTGATGCAATCAATGTCCTACAACTATTCTGCACCCTTTTACATGTGTAATCTTCTATGACAGATGTAGTATATGTCATTTTCTATCCCATCCATCTGATCTCCGGAAGCGCAGTAATTGTTGCCTTATACTACCTTACATCGACATTTTTAAGCTATAGTGGAGCTCTCAGCTTGTACAATGTTACTACGTGGTCTGCCGGGGTGGTGTTGGTCGTAAATGGGATCCAGCAATATTGGAGGCTTCGATCGTCTCCATAACTACAGTTTTGAAGAATTATTCCGCAACCTCCTTTTTGAGATCAGACATATACTTAAAGCTGATGCTTCAATCAAAAGACGGTCATTCAGCTCCTCATTTCTCGCAAATAATGCAGTGCATGAGCCTAGTAAATCATTCAGTAGCGGCAAGTGGGATTATATTGGACCGTGGGATTGCTTCTTCCTTTACTACATAGATATTCTCTCTCTCACTAACTTAAATGTGTCTTGTACATATGCATACATACATGTAGTCATGTTCTTATATTCAATTACTGTTTATTTAAATCGTATTTATTTGTTTCATGGTGAAGGTATCAAATAGACAAAATTAACATTTTTCCACATTGTGCTTACCTATTCAAGTCATAAAAACTGGAAAACGCATTTTTGGTGATAAAATAAAAATGATTTCTGTTCTGTAAAACTTGAAATGATTATTTAGCAAACAATATTTAAACAATTTATTCGAAATGGCCACAGTTTGCATTTATGCCACTCATAGATCGCAGCATGCACCTCGACCATTGGAAAATTGTCTATTGCAGGGATAAGAGCGCTCTTCAAGAACTCAATATTTAGCTGTTGAGTAGGACAAGTCATCGGCTCTAAAATAGACCACAGCTTATAATCCAAAGAATTGAGGTCTGGACTGCCGGACGGCAAATCGATTGCTACTATGAAGTCCGGCACATTATTTTGTGTTGTTTTTTGCCGTATGAGTTGCCGCGTTCAACTCGCGGAATGAGTTCTCTTTCCTCAATAGTAAAAATTTGTTTATGCGTGAACAAAATTTCCTGTGACCATTTTGAACGTACCGGCGGCGTGCTTTCGATCTTTCATTCCGTTTTTGCTTTAATTGGGCGTGAGTAAGGGGCCATTGTATTTTATATGCGTTAAGTCTCAAATCTTGTTTGATAATGCGAGACATGGATTTTTGCAATATATTAATTTCTCGTGACAAGGTTTTCAACTTTCGCAGCGATTTCTGATTAATACTCCACCAGTGTCCTCAAACAATTTAACAGTTCGATACACAAAATTCCGAGTGATTCCAAGTGGTCGCAAGGTCCGTGAACTATGACCCCCAACACAGCTTTCAATATCGCTACACTCCATATTTACAAACAACTTTCGTGCAAATCTTTTTGCGCGTTAACTTAGTACAAATGCCATTCATTGAATGCCTGTCAATATAGAATGGATGTGTTCAATACTAGTTTCACGATGAGTGCGTTTAAGCATGCACCAGTATTTATGACATGACTAGGTATATTATAATTTAATAAACTTAATATAAATAGTCAGATCATTGGATCCAACAAGTCGTAACTTGTAACAGTATACCTACATATATCCTACAATTACTGTTACATATTAGGAGGATGCATATAAGCTTTATATAATTTGCTGTAAATAGCATTGAGACTTCTCAAAATAAAACTGAGAAGAAAAACTAAATTACAAATTTCATCTCTGCGTAGGGATTATTTGTCGGAGTTCACGATAAGATGATTGACTAAAGGATTCCCGGATTAAAATAAAATAAATAAATTCCATTTATCATTCAACGTTTTGCTGTTCCCTTTAAGTTGGTATATGTTTTATTTTGTTCTTATTACATATTTTAAATTTCTTCTAAACAATATATTGATGGTAGTTTGGTTTCAATATTTAATTCTTATTTTTTTTATTTTACAGGGTCTAATGGGAATCCACTCTAAGCTTATTGATGAAATATAAAACAAATTTGTGGTGAAGTGCTTCCTTTCTATCTTCTTTTTTACTTGTGCTTGTTAAGTTTTTGATATCGTAAAGACAACAAAGAAACAACAAACTATGTGTAATGTATGTTTTCTTTTTTTATCAAATATATTTTTTATACAATTTTTTTGTAAGTTCTATTAATTATTTTTTTTTTTTAATGTCAATTGAATGAGTTAGAACAATAGAAAGATTTTTAATATTCACCCAGATGGTTTGTGTTTCTACGAATTACGAACACTCGGTGCGTTCCAAGTACTCTGCTAGAATGTAGCGAAACGACTTTTTGTGCCAGGAGACAGGACAGTCAAACCTTTCCGCTACTAGCGCTAGCGGGAAAATGTGGTGGGGATATAGCAAAGAAATTCTCGCTACAACTCTTAGCTAGATAAGAACAAGAGAAAAACGTCAGCTGTCAATACAATACCTTAACGATGGGGTTTTCGAATAAAAGCCGAAAACAGTCGATATTTTAAAAAAAAAACAAAAAACTATCGTTTATTATCGATAATTATGTATATATCCAGTAAATGCTCGAAATTATTTGTCTCTCAACTAAAATCTTTTATGATTAGTCTACCACTTACTAATCTTTTCAGGCGCGAACGCAGAAACAAATTTCGGGGGGGTTTTGAAAAATGTTTCATAAATAATGTCTTATTTTATTATTATATACTATAATAAATATATGATAATTCATAGTTGGAATATTTTACAAAATTATATCCATACGCCTTGGTACTTTAGCCATCATATCTAAAACTTCTTCGTATTTCACGTCAATATCTCTATATATGTTAAGCAACATCAAGCCATTTAACCCCTCCTCATCAGTCTTGCTACGCAGATAAGTTTTTAATCTGCGAAGACAAGGAAAAGACTGTTCACTTGATGCCACAGATATGGGAAGTGTTGCACCGATCTGCATAAAGCGATGTATCGTTGAATCGCAGCAATTGAGAGCGTCTATACAATTTTTTGGCCGTTTATCAATTGGAATATTTAAGCAATGTCTGCAACCATAGTTAATTTAACATTCAAACAAATATCAAGAAAATGAAAGAAAGAAATTTTTTTGTTTCCAGCTTAGAAAACTTTTCCGGTAGAATATTTTGAATTTTAGAAAGGAGTTCTCGATGGTCAAGAAATCTTGTCTTTAGTTGCACCGATAGATGATCCAAAAAAGGAACAAAGATGGACCGACGGAAATATTCTTCAGGACCTCCTTCATAGTTGTCACGGTTCTTTTGTTTTACAACTTGCCGCACGACTACTAACTGAATATCCATTTTATCTGCCATTTTCTTAGCTCCAGCAAATATGTGACTGAATCTAACTTCGGAATTTTGACGCATTTCATTTACTTCCTCATGTAAATGGTTCGCATATTCCATTTTTCATTAGGCTGAAAATTGGCTTAATCACTGTTAATAAATAAATATTTGGCGCAACAGCTCTTTAAGTGCCAGGGTCTAGCTTCCCATCCAGATATTCTAATGAGCAACAGTCATATTCATAGACATCATAGAACAAATTGAGTGAATTCAAATGTTCAATCCAACGCGTTTCGCAAAATTTTAAAAGACGCGTTTGTTTTGCTTTTGGGCAAGATGCCTGAATTTTGTCTTTTAAAACTAGAGCTGCTTTATTTGATAATCGGAATAAATTAACAACCTCTTTAATGGTTCCTATGCAACTTCGTATGGACGATATGTTACAAGCGTGTGTAATGGCCAAATTCAAATTATGATTAGCACAGTGGACGTAAATAGCTTCTGGATAAAATGCTCTAACTTTGGCAGCACAGCCGTTGAATTTTGGGGGGCCCGGTTACCCTAAATATGTAATGTAATTTATTACCAATCGGCCTAACTGACAGTTTTATTTACTTAGATAGTGTAAATTATTGACACTTACCTTGCCCTCTCATATTAGCCAAATTTATGCCAATTCATCGCGGTCAGCAACGTATTTGCAAGCTCTTTTCCAGTAATGTCACCAACAGGAACAAAACAGAAAAAGTCTGTCCCGAATCGTACATTCGTTGTCAATTGTATCAACATAACGAACGCATATTGAAAACTGTTGTGCAATGTCACTAACATACGTACTTTCGTCAGCAATAACAGAAAAATATCCAGATTTGTTGATTCGTTGCACAATATTCATCGTAATTAGTTTTCCTGCAGCATCAATAATTTCATTTTGAATTCGATAACTTATATATCTTACGTATGCACTCGAACTATCTAAATTACTTTACACGAAGGTAGAAAAAAGAATGAGTTTTCGATAAACTTTCAAAGTATACATATGTAGCATCCGCATTGCCGATGCGGCACGATCGTCCATTTTTGCCATGGCAATTTCCTAGTACCTAGTAGAATGGTGGCAGATATTTCGGGGGTGTGTGAACCCCCAAAACCCCCCCTTGCGTTCGAAATTTGATTAAATTTCATTTTTGGCTGCTTTCTGCTTTGATATTTCAATGTTTTCGATGAAATGAAAAATCGAAAATTGATGGTCGGCGGAAAATGCTATCGATAGAATTATTCCATAATTAAAACAAATAGATGTTCTGAATTGTCGGTAACTAAAGTCAATAACATTGTACACATACATTATTCTATACTCTAACTATTTAGTTATTCGTACAGTACAGAAACCTCGAATCGACTGCAAAAGTAGTTATTTTTTTCCATTAGTTGATTCCGTGTTTTAAAAAATTAAAAAATTCAGCCTGAAATTTTAGTTAGTTGTACAAATTGTCGAAATCAGTTAGTTGGGAAGAAATCGTTATTTCGCTTTTTTATTCTAAAACTAGTTTTTAATTGTTTTTACACATTAACGGAAATGATTCTTAGTCAATTTAGAGTTCATTAAATTAGGTTTTAGTATTTAATTAAAATATGACTAACATTTTACACGGCCGAAGACGGTTTAACTAGATTTCATTAAAAGGTTCAATAAACAAAATTAAATCGAATACTATCGGGAATTATCAAAAGTGATGACTACCGATAGTTACCCACCTCTAGTAAATATAGTGAGTTTCTAGAGACCAGCTGTTGTAAGTCTAAAAGGGCGTTCCATGATTTTGCTACTTGCGAATAGCAAAGTTGGTGTGCTTGGAATGCGCCGACTAGTCTAAACAGGTGCATTACTTCAACACAATCTATTTCAAATAAAAACTTTCTGAATTTTTCTAAACCGCCTTATTCAAAAGAGAAGCAGGTGGCGAAAAGTGTACCCAGCTGAGACCATCCGCAATCTATATCAAATTTGATTCGAATCTGTTTAGTGGTTCTTTGGAGACAAACAAACTGTCTTCAATTGGGAATCTCTTCTTGATTTCTTTCAGTTCACGAACCACAAAGATAATCAGTTCTAAAAAAAAAACACGAAAATTACAAAGAATCACAGCCTTCGGATTAAGGACAGAAAATATGGATGATTTTACAATTTTGTTAACGAGTCCCACGTTGGGAGCCAAATATTGCACTTTATTGCCCTTGCAAGTAAGTGGCTCAGTAGTTAAGTGCGCGATCACTGAACGAAAGGTTCAAGGTTCGAATGCGAGGAAACACACAAAAAAGTAAAAAAAAGCGACCGTCTGGCAAACATCCAAGAGTGAAATTGTCATGAGAAACCTCTCTCAATTGAAAAAATTGCCCTTTGGAAATGGCATAAAACTGTAGGTCCCAATCATTCGTGCAGCACTCGTGGTTGCGAGAAGCTAGGCGAGGCTAAGTAAACGGCTGTGTACTAAAAATTTGCTCCAGTGAACCCCGCTAGTCTTGCTGAGTGCGCTTCACAAGCACCCATAATCCATCCGGAACGGTTCGTATGGTACCTTATCCCTCTTAACCCTCATCTTCTAACCCATCCCAAATAAAGTGGGCGTGGCATTTTGATCTTTTGCTTCAAATGCAATGAAATCTTTCTACAAAGAGGATGTTCTCTCTATTTTTAACAGATTTTACCACATAATTTGTGGTCAAGACTTTTTCTTAGAAGAGAGTGGCTGCCGCGATTTGTTACCAAAGCTCAAGGATGCTAAGTAGAACTATAAATAGTTTTAAGAAAGCAAAATAGTAAATTTAAAAAAAAAAATCGTCCCTAAAAGTGGTCGTGGCATTATATAATGCATGGGCAAATTATAGAATATGTGAACGTCTATATATTTCGTTAAGTTTCAGTTTCTAGTAAAAATACTTTTTTTTTTGCACTGCACTGCTTCGTGTCCTAAGAAGATTATATACCAAATTTCATATAAATAAACGACCACAAACACACAGCAAAATCGTTCTTTGATCCCAATTTCCGAATAGCGGAATATGGGAAATTCTGCGAACCCCTCACTGTATACGACCGAATAGATCTACGGGTTGTGGATGGTGAAAAAGCTTTTACATAGAAATGATATCTGTGAATAAGTATGTATTTACAAATTAATTGTTCTGAACAAACAGCGTATATTGGATAGGTGTGCATGAATTTGCAGTTTGGCCCGGCCTGGGTCCAATATCTACATGGCGTCGCATGAAAGCATGCATCACGCCTTGTTCCTCTCCGCGGCGTCTGACCATAAACGCGCGGCTGAAATCAACGTCTGTTTCTTCAGACTAGGCGCGACTAAAATTACGAATTCACCAACACACTGGACTAACAACACGTTTTTAATCTGGAAAAATCTATCTTTTCCTCCCTAATTCATAATTCTCCTTTATAAGCTTTTCCTCTCTCCATCACTCGGTTATCCCCTAAAATACATAGTTCTACATGATGCAAAAAATAAATAAATAAATACAGCAAGAAGACCTCTATAAGGATGCAGTGATCTTGGAGCCCATACTAGACCAAGCATGTACAAATGAAAACAACAAACTGTCGCTTGCTTCAAAGTTGGAACACCAACAAATTTATACATTTATACACCAAATGAAAAATCCAAAAATATTGTGTATAATCTCGTATTACAACAGAAGAATAAAACAATTTTAATAAAAATTATATTTTCTTACTAAAAAAACATGTATATATTTCTTTTGTTAGGCGCAGCAACGCACCTTTCGGATACCCGAAAGTTTACTATAAAATCAAAATCTTAGAGCCTATTTATATTTATATTTTGCTAATGCCATCGGTAAGAGCAGCGATAATTTTCACAGCACATTTGTATGACCTCTTTCTCCGAATGCGTCTGCATGATGTCGTTTTATAATTCAATTTCCTCAAATATTTCATCATATCGTTCAGCTTCTTGCGGTACTCTTGTAATTGTTCAATCTCACGACAGATAGCCATATTTGCCCACTCATCTACGGTGGACATGTTCTCCTGCAGTCTTGATCGATTTATATGAATGATGTCTTCAGTAAGTGCTAATTTAGATCCGCACCAACCTAGCAGTTCACGATCTTTCTGCTGCATTTGTTTCTGGTAGAGGTAAATGTGGAAACTATAGTGGATGGATGGATCCAAATCATCATCAACATCACGAAGGACTCCCTCAAGACTTGGTGGTGTATCGACATCAATTTGTACTGATTTGTTTCCGTCACAACTTCCCATTTTGCTTTGAATGTTTCTTTTGTCCTGTATATGATATCGACCAAAGATGAACTAGTAAATTTCCCTCAGAGATGCTAATCTTTCGAATAATAACTCGGAACTAACGATAGTCAGGATAGTTTGCACATATTTATACCTATCGTCTTCGCTGAAGGAAAGTAATTAAACGTTTGAGGATCATTGAGTCATCATAATTTCCCCAAGTAGGCTGTATTCTAAATGAGCTTGGTCATTAGTGAATTTACTCCCACATTTGATTGGTCCCGCAATAAAATGAATAAAATAGACAGGGGAAACTGAAGAGATATAACGGCTACCTGTGAAAGGATTCCTAGTAACAATTAAGGTATCAGCATTTTTTAGGTAATCACGGTTTTTTTTTTAAAGGAGAATCAACATATATCGGCTTCCGGATCAAAGGGGTGTTACCAAAATAGGGATGAACAATGGATGCAGCTTAATATAGGGTGATTCAAATGGAGGTTACAATTATTTTATTAATTGAAATAAAACACATTTTTGATAAACTGCTATTATTTTATATCAATATAATGTTGACACATAAGAAACATACAGAAACATAAAATATTATATCGGTTAAGTTTTCTTTTTCGTCCATTTCTTTCCGAGAAAATCATGTTTGAAAAATAGGGTTTTCGGTACTTATAAGGTAATAAAAAGTAAGAAGGGGACCCTTGTAGTGTGTCCGTCTGTTCGTCTGTATGTCACAGCCTCTTAACTTTTGAACCGTTAGACGTAGAAGATTGAAATTAGGATCAGAGTTCAGTTTTACTTACCCACCCACAGATTAAGACTACGATTTTGGAAAAGTTCAAATATAAATAAGTTTTGGAGGTTAGAAGCAAAGGAAACAATTTTTTTTTACCAACAATTTCACTTCATCCAATAGTTTTTATATGTAATAATTTATTTCGTAGGTATGTGTTATCGCATAATTCGAGATACAGAGATTTGATAAATTTATAAAAAAAAACAAATACTTTGAGGAGAACAATTTATTTATCTATTTTATTTATTTATTTCAAACATCTTTCACAATAGACTTATAGTCTTTAAGCGCAAAACTTCAATTCAAGTTGTACAATTCAATAACTAATAGCCAATTCAAAAATCAGTTCATTCAAATAATTAAATAATTTTAATTTTTTATGATTTTTCAACCAAATATCTGAACAAAACGGCCTCAAAACGTTTTGTGCCACTGAGTTTCCCTATGACTAGGGGCAAGGAGTTATACTGCTTGATGACATAAACGAAAAATTGCCGTTCTGAAGTCGTGCATGTAAACCTGGGTTGTATTATTAGGATGGAGCGATTGGACACTGGCAACTCTATTTTTCCATAGAGATAGTACGGCTCTCTGGTTCTTAATAAGTTATTTAATGTTTTAAGTGCAAAGTATTTTCTACATGTGTGTAGGTCACAACCTAAAATATTTTTTGAGAAGTTCGATACGTGATCAAAGCGCTTAAGGTTATAACGTATCTGACAACGTTATTAAAAGCAACAGTAAGTCTTCTTTTCTTTTCTTAACAATGACAAAAACCTCAAGGTTTTTTTTTAAATTAAAAATACAAATATATATATATATATGTAAATATGAACACAAATATAGAAGAATTTACAATATAATAAAATAATAAATAACTGAAAGCTATATTGCCAATAATTTCTTAATAACTAATTGTAAATACGAGGGTGGGTCAATAAGTCCCTGAAAAATGGAATAAGGAACACTCTTTTCGGTATAAAAACATTTTATTTTTCAACATAGTCTCCTTTTAGCTCTATACACTTCATTCAACGTTTCTCCAATTTGTTGATGCCCTCCAAATCGATTTCTCGAGCTCCTCAAAATAAGCGTTTGTTTCAGCCATGACCTCTTCATTAGACCCCAAATCTCTTACCTCCGAGCCATTTCTTCATGTTTGGAAACAAGGAATAGTCGCAGGGGGCTAAATCTGGAGACTATGCTGGATGAGGGAGGAGTTCGTAACCTAACTCATAACAATTTTTCCATTGCGACTGCGGACTTGTGCGCCGGTGCGTTTTCCTGGTGAAAAGGAACTTTTTTCTTCGCCAAATGCGGCCGCCGGTGATCGTTTTACCCTTTTCAAGGTAATCGATGTGAATAACACCGTGCGCATCCCAAAAAACTGTCGCCATGACCTTGTTTGCTGACAAACCCGCCTTGGCCTTCTTCGGCTTCGATTCACCAGGAGAAGTCCATTGTTTTGACTGTTCTTTGGTTTCTGGTGTGTTGTGGTGAATCCAGGTTTCATCCACTGTTACGAAACGGCGCAAAAACTCAGCCGAATTTTTCTGGAATTTTTTGAATTTGTCAAACGAATGCGTTAGTTGTCGATTGTGAGCAAACGCGGCACCTATTTTGCGGAAATCTTTTTCATGTCCAAATATGATAAGCTTCTTCGAGCTCGCGCACTTTCACTCGCCGATCGTCCATTATCAAACCATGGATTTTGTCGACCATTTCTGGTGTGGTGACCTCAATTGGGCGACCAGAACATTCGGCGTCACTTGTGCTTGAACGACCGCAACGAAATTGAATAAACCAGTGGTGAATGGTTCCAATCGATGGTGAAGAGTCCCCATAATATTTGTCAAGCTTTTGTTTGGTTTGCGTGGTAGTTTTTTCTCGCAAAAAATAGTGTTTAATGAGCACTCGAAAATCACTTTTTTTCCATTTTAACGAAAATGCTAGTAGACACCTATATAAAATGGCTGCCACAACAAAACTATTTGACAGATCTGTCTGAAAATTTGGGTGCTTTCTTTTGAAAGATGATTCATGACAAAAAAGAATTAAATTTAAGGTGACGACACAATTTGTGTTAATTTTCAGGGACTAATTGACCCACCCTCGTAGTAATAATAATAAAGCATAACAATAAGTAAATAGCTTAAGGTATACAACAAAGAAATAAATTAACAGAGAAATAAATTAGCAAATAAATAAATGAACAAATAAATAAGTTAACAGAGAAGGGAACAAAATAAAAATAATTAGTTTAACATTGCGTTAGTAGATATCAGGTAAGAGTATGATATTTTATATTTAATTGATTTATTAGGGGATTGTCGGGAATTTCGCATCTGCCATTGTGTTTGAAAATTCTGAAGGAGATCAGCTTTAGTATGTAGATCTAATGTAGTGTAATGCCAGGGAAGATTTAGCATCATTTTATAATAATTTGTTCTATGAGATTTGTTAGTTTTTAATGTGACAATCTGTACAATCACCCCAAATCTGGCATCCGTACAACAGAATAGCTTGGAAAATAGTTTTGTGGATTATTATTTTGTTTTTCTTTGACAGTAATGACTTTCTATTTATGAACTGATATAACATTCTTATAGCTATATTTATTTTGTTTAATGTTTGCCTATTTAGTTCTTTAAATGTCAATTTTAAGCCAAGATGTATACTCAGGTATTTTACAGAAGGCTTTCATGTTATTGAATGTCTGTTGATTGTAAATTAATTAGCCGGAAGAAAACAAGGTCTTCTTTTCCGTGTAAATAATATAGCTTGTATTTTTTCGGCATTTAGCTTTATTTACCACTTTGTGTAATAGCTTTGCGGTATTTCAACTAAATTTTTAAAAATTCATCTCAATATTAAGACCGAAATTATTGCCGTGTCATAGGCATATATTCCTGCTTTTACATTGGGGAAAAATGGGGAAATTGTATAATACTGGTCCAAAAACCGAGCTTTGAGGCACACCTGCGTAAAAATTAATTATAAATACTTTTTATAACATCACAAATAAATTGTTGGACTTTTTGTTTATTTTATGGAGTTATAAACAAAAGATTATTACTTTGCTAGATTTACATAGTTTCTTGAACAGATTTAAATGAACATATCTTACGAAATTTAAAATAAAAATTACTTTTGAACGAACGCTGATTTTTTTTTATTGCAGTTCGAAGTTATAGCATATTAAGCCAGAGTAGAAAAGCGCTTGTTTTACACATAAAAACAAATTGTATTTCTACTTTAACTTAATGGATACAATGCAACCAAACTATATTTGACATGTATAGCTAATGCATTTGCTAATTAACAAATTGTTTGTTTGTTTACTTTTTCATTGTAAAACAAACGCTGTCCAACTCTGGGATAAAATATGGCAAAATCTTTTATCAGATATTATTGAAGAAATGGAACAAGAAGTCAAATTGTTTGCTTATGAAATTGTCAATAATTTGTCGAATACCTGATTTGACTGGAATGGATTATAAGGAAATTTTCGAGAGTAAACTATTGAGCTACTAGAAACCATTTTCAGGAAGTTTACTGAAGACCATTGCATGCTAATATCTTCCTTAAGAGACAAAAATCCATAATCAAAACTACCCGACTTATGACTTAGTTAAAACCATTCAGTTTTTTGGCGACAAATAGCACGAAAAGACCAAAATTAAAAAAAAAGAAAAAGGTTTTCTATACCTTTTTTCATTTCAAAAAAAAAAAAATTCCAAATAGGTCAACTGCCCTTTAATTTAGAGAATTTTCATGTCGTTCTTGGATTTACATTACTTTCGTGGAAGGATGTGGTATAGAAAATTCTGCACCCTTTTACTTTTGAGTGCAACACTTTCGAGAATAGAATAGAACGTAAAAGTTGTAAAAAGAGTACACAATTTTTTCAAAAAAGAAAACGCCACTTTAGAGAGGGAAACGACCGAGCTGACATGTTAGTCATTAGTTATTAGGTTTGATAAGGAGATGTAATCTCCTCCACGTCACATCAATATACATAGATTGATTCTGATGACCATTTGTGGAAAAGTATCCCTTGATCGCAGAGTAATCCGGCCGAAAATATTGCAATTATGTTTCGAACCACCCTGAAGCTTTCACGCATCTCTTCTAAACGTGGAAGGTAATGTCTTCCAGGAATCTATGTCTTAGATCGTAGATGCATGGATAGTGACAGAATCGCTCAAGAACGATAAAATGATACAAGACATGTACAAAGACGTAAAAACGAAAATAAAATGCGAAGTTAAAGTAGAAGTGTACCAATGCAGTTGCCTAACTTGTTGATGAAGGAACACACCCATGAAACTGGGACAACTCCTCGTCCTTTCGCCGACGATAGAGCTATCGTAAGTAGTGACGCATCAGCCCTCAGAACACATTTAATAAATGGAAAACAACGGATTTAGAATTAGCTGCACGGAAATAAAGTATTTGCATTGCCGTTTCACAGAACTTACAAACACCTGATATCCTGGTAGACCGAGTTATTGTTCCGAAATGCGATAATGTCAATCGTAAATGATCGGGGAAATTGTGAATATTGCACATCGAGTGGGCGTGGTTTGTGATCTTTTGTGACCTAAAAATTCCAATTAAAGTAAATGTTTGCTTTATACGACAATCGTACGCCCGGCTTTAACATGTGCATGGCAATGTTTGACGCTGTCTGAAAAATGTGAGCGAAAACGTTGATGAAAATGTTACGTAACCCAATGAGAGATTGTCGGAAATCCTGTCCGAAAAGCGATTCAAGTTCCAGACGAAGCTGGAAGAAGCTAGAAGAGAAAATAATTGAATCACTCAAATGCAACAACAGGAGAAAATGTTCGTCCTCATTGATGGTGTGATCCAAAATAGAGATGAAAAGCTGCAATATCATTCAAAAGGACCACAAAGCTGCATCAAAATCGTTCTTAACATTAACCACCAATTTTAGGATCAACTGATCGTGGATTCAGTGAAGCATCCACGACCAGACTAAGCATGTACAAATGGAAACAGTTAAATTTTTTTTTCTGGGTATCAAGTTTGTTTATTGACTATAAAATCAAAGTTTTAGAATCTAGTTACAAATTATATTAAACATTTATATTCTGCTAATGCCATCTGTAATGGCGGCGATCATTTTCACAGCACATTTGAATGATCTCTTTCTCCGGATGCGTCTGCATGATGTCGTTTTATAATTCAATTTCTTCAGATATTTCATCATATCTTTCAGCTTCTCGCGGTACTCTTGTAGTTGTTCAATCTCACGACAGATAGCCATATTTGCCCACTCATCTACCGTGGACATGTTCTCCTGCAGTCTTGATCGATTTATCTGAATGATGTCTTCAGTAAGTGCTAATTTAGATCCGCACCAAACTAACAGTTCACGATCTTTCTGCTGCATTTGCTTCTGGTAGAGGTAAATGTGGAAACTAAAGTGTATGGATTTGATTCCGTCACAACTTCCCATTTTGTTTTGAATTTTGTCCTGTATATGATATCGACCAAAGATGAATTAGCAAATTATCCTCAGAGATGCTAATCTTTCGAATAATAACTCGGAACTAACGATAGTCAGGATAGTTTGCACATATTTATACCTATCGTCCTCGCTGAAGTAAAGTAATTAAACGTCTGAGGATCATTGAGTCATCATAATTTCCCCAAGTACAAGCACTAAATGAGCTTGGTAATTAAGGAATTTACTCTCACATTTTATTGGTACCGCAATAAAAGGCATAAATTCGAGAGGGGAAACTTAACGGCTACCTGCGAAAGGATTCCCAGGTTTTTTTTATGGTTATAATATTGTTTGGGTAAAACAAAAATCAAAGGGGTGTTGCCGAAATAATAGGGATGAACGATGGACGCAGCTTAATATAGGGTGATTCAGTTGGAGGTTACAACTTAAAATTGAAATAAAACAATATACGAGAAATGTTGATACATTGACATTCAACATACAAAATTATATCGGTTATATTTTAATTTTCGTCCTTTTCGCGGAAAGTTTTTTTTTTTTAGAAAATCACGTTTGAAAAATAAGGATTTCGGTACTTACAAAGTAACAAAAAGTAAGAACGGAACCCTTGTAGTGTGTCCGTCTGTTCGTCTGTCTGGCACAGCTTCTTAACTTTTGAACCGTTAGACGTAGAAGATTCAAATTAGGATCAGAATTGAGTTTTACTTACTCGCCCACAGATCAGAACTAAGATTTTAGAAAGTTTAAATACAAAATTTTGGAGGTTTGGGTAAAAGCAAAGAAAACAAAAAAATATATTTTTTACAAACAATTTCACTTCCATCTTCGACATATTTAGAGCTTAGGCAGAAGTTACGTCGGACACGTCCCCTTCACTCACATATAACGGCATACGCCCTTTTGCTTAGTCGGCATTTTGTCGCAATAACTGCATTTCCCTTATCCCCGCCCCATGCCATTAGCATGTGTCTAACGGATGCCCGCGCATTCCATAGGTGCCGTTAGAAACACGCGCAGACACATTTCGCACACCTCAGCATAACGGATATATGCGCCATTCATTTTCGCGAACAATAATATTCATATTTCATTGCACAGACATGAAATATGACTATTTCGTGAACAAGTGCATTCCCTTCCCACTTTTCCTCTGTAGAACATTTCAGTTAGTGAGTTCAATTTTGTAACTCATAGAGTTAAGTCGGGTTTTATTGTAAATAAAAAGAAATAAAGAAGTTTTTTTTTATTTCTAACGGCCACGCAAACTCATAACTCAGATAAGGATTCCCAATAATAAGTTGAGATTTTGGAAAAGAGATGGTGGCGAATGAGCCCTAAGAGAGCCAACGGCAGCGCTCCCCAGACTACACCAAAGACAGGTTCTACGAGCTCATGGACAAAATATACGAGTAGTGCCCTAGCTATGACATTAAAATTGTCCTAAGTGATTTCATCACAAAGCTAGGAAGAGAGAGCATCTTGGGTAGTACAGTCGGAAAATACAGCCTACACGACACCACCTCCGATAACGGATTCAAGCTAATCGAGTTTGCTGCGGGGCGAAATGTTGTCGTAGGTAGTACGCAGTTCCCGTATCTTGATATTCACAAGAGAACTTGGAGATCAATTGTCAACCAGATTGACCACATTACGATCGAAGCAAGGCACTCCTCCAGTATTATGGATGTCTGAACTTTCCGAAGCGCCAACACTGACTCGGACCACTACCTTGTTGTAGCCAAGGTACGGTTGTGGATATCCCGAACAAGGAAATACTGTGAGGAAGTTTGACGTCGGACTGCTACTCATACAATCGCAAGAGATTGCCAAATCCTTTTCCGATCGAGTCTCCCTTAATTTCTTAAGAGGTCCTATGTCGCCAGCATCGAGTATTGAAGACCAGTGGCAACATTGCCAAAAAGCCATCATTGATGCCACCTCTGGTTTGCTGGGTTTCACTCCGCCACCACAATCCAACCCGTGGTTTGACGATGAGTGCTGACACGCACATGCAGCTAAACAAGAGGCATACAAAGCGGTGCTGTATAGAAGGATTAGAGTTGCTCGCGAGCTTTACGAGCAGATGAGGAGAGACGAACACCTGCTTCTCAGGAGGAAAAATAAAGAGCATGAGAGGCGCGCGATCGAGGAAATAGAGAGATGCTACTGCAGGAATGAGGTTCGGAAGTTTTACCAAAGGGTAAAAAGAACGTGTCAAGGCTACAAGGCCCGAATCGAAGGCTGCAAGGACGATCAAGGGAACATCGTAGTAGAAACGCAGTCGATGCTGAGGATATGGAAGGACCATTTCCGAAGACTGTATAACGGCGTCGACGAATCGAGTCCCGCTGTCAGGCAGAATAAACCATTCAACCTGGACGATGTAGATTAACAATTCCGTCCACCCGATCTAGACAAAGTCAAGATAGCCATATCTTAAGTTCAATAAAGCTGCTGAAGCTAACGACCTAGCTGACGAACTGTTTAAAGCAGCCGGCGAAAACTTGGTAAGGAGCATGCACCAACTCATCTGTAAAATATGGTCGGATGAAAGTATGTCCAATGAATGGAACCTCAGGATTGTTTGCCTCTCCGAGACGTTTGATGTCAAAAAAGGATTCAGACAAGGGGACGCGCTGTCATGCGATTACTTTAACACCGTTCTTGAAACAATTGTGCGAAACTTACAATTCGACATCAGAGGCAGAATCTTTCAAAATTCCATCCAATTACGTCGGGCAAGACCAAGCATATGCTGTCAACAAGAAAGGACAACCAATATCGACGTCTCGGGCAGAACGTCACCGTAGACAGATATATCTTTGAGGTAGTTAGGGACTTTGTCTACCTACAATCTGCTATAAATTCAAACAACGATACGAACGCTGAGATCAAAAGAAGAATAACTCTTACCAACCGCTGTTTCGTTGGGCTAAGAAGGCAATTGAATAGCAAAGCATTCTCTCGAACAACTAAATTGACCGTTCATAAAACCCTAATCCTCCTAGTCCTACTCTATGGCGCAGAGTCATGGGCTTTATTAAAAGTGAATGAGATTGCTCTTGGCGGTTTTGAAAGGAAAATTCTTCGGGCTATTTTTGGTCTTGTCTGCATAGATGGTGAGTGGAGAAGGAGATACAACGACGAACTATACGGGCTGTACAGCAACATCGAATTAGCAGGAGAGTGAAGGTTCAACGACTGAGGTGGCTGGGTCATGTAGAGCGCGGGGACACCAATGCTCCGGCCCGAAAAATCTTCGAATCCATTCCCGAGGAACGGCGTAGTAGAGGAAGACCGAGACTGAGGTGGTACATGCAAGTGGAAGGGGACCGCAACCAACTTAGCATGCGAAACTAGAGGCAGCTAGCTAAAGATCGATCTGGGCGGATGACAACACCATTGACCTCGCTTATTCTTTATCGACTGCACGACTAAGGCCCCAAGTTTTCGAATCTGAGCGACAGCGAATGTCTACCAAACTCAACTCTGATATTGATGCAATCATTAATTGGGGTGTGAAAAACCGAGTTGACTTCAACGCGTCAAAAACTCAGTGCTGTCTCCAGTCTCTTAAGTGGGATACTAAAGCAGCCAAACTCAAAATGAACGGAATTGATGTTGAGGTATCTAATGATTTGTCAATGCTCGGCATGCATGTTAGCTCAGACCTTCTTTGGAATCAGCAGATAGCAGATGCTGCTAAAGCTGGAGCTAGATGCCTTAGATTCTTCAAAAAATGTAAACGATTTTTCACTCCCATAGATTTGGCTACAATCTGTAAAGCTTACATTCGTCCGAAACTTGAATATAACTCGCATGTTTACGTGGGTGCTCCCACCACATGATCGGTGATAAGTCCATTCATCCGAAATGTTGGATGCTTAGCGCTATTGTACCGGTACTTCCATAACAAGTGTAAGGCTTTTATTTACGAGAACATGATGCAACCTTCAAGTAGACTCCTGCAAAATCTTGATGACCATCCCAACGAGGAAATACAAGACTACATCCGATAGCGATCAAAGCCGCCGATTCAAGATTTGAAGATATAGTGAACAACGAAGAAACATCGTTCTACCCAGCTTGCTGACAATACCTATTACCGGGGATGGTCCTCTTAATAATATCCTTTCTTACTTAAAAAAATCAAAATTGTCAAATATATTCTCTTTTATTAAACATTTATGTAATGTATATACGCCCGCCGTGCCCAAACGAGGACACCTAAAGAAATACCGTAAATTTCTTAATATTTCTGCTTTTTCTTCATTCTTTTGTTGACATTTGATGGCTATTGACGTGTTATTAGACAAAAGAGTAATCAGAAATAGTTAAAAGTGATTTTGCCGCGCATCTTGTGGAGTTGTTTCAGTGATCAGTGAATACATAAACTAAGTAACTTTTATTTGTAAGTTAGTTTTTTTAGTTTTTTAGTTTTTAGTTTTTTTAGTACCGTGTGTCATAAAAAAGCACGTTGGCAATGCAAAAAGTGTGTGCAAACGTTATGCGTTGAAAGAGAATGCTTTGAAATTTTTCATACTGCTTTTGAGGACGGCTTTTTTTTCAATGAAGGATATATATTTTTTTGTTTCTTTATTATTTTCTTATAACAATAATAGTTTTTACCAATTAATAAAGAAATTTTGTTATTTCCACCGCTAAGTTTCATTTGGGCCCAAATGGGTTAGGTTAAGTAGCCATTAGTACAGATTTAAAAAAAAACCTTAGCAAACAGATATATATAAGTTGGACCCCTATTGTTGAGCCAACATTAAATTATAATAGTTATAAGTGTAGTTTTAAGCCAATTTGTATATAGAACGACTAAATAATAAAAAATCCTGCTTTCGGGCGCATTGTGAAATTCCGAAGATCGTTTTTTAACCACTCCACACGAATGTGAAATAACTTGCATTCTTCAATATTTCCCGATACTTATAATCTGCAAGGATTCAAAATTAATGTACATCATCACCTCACTCTCTATCCTTTCCTCTCTAGTTTTTGATTGTCCACTATGGCCCTTCCCCTGTCTCCGTCACTGGGTTAATAAACTTTAAAAGACATAGTCTTAAGTGATGCAGAATATTTGTAAAAAAAACTAGCTGTACCCTGCGCGCGTTGCAACGCCACTAAATTAATTTAACTCACAATGAAATGCACAAAACTATTCGAAAAACGACAATATTGTCTGTTCAATGTGAGCCGGACATGAATTTCACAATTTACTCAGAAACCTTCGTGGGCTCATGCACAACAACTTTGCTAAAGATCATCACATGATCAAATGCATAGTTTACGATTCTATAAAGGACATACAGACAAACATTCATTTTTATATATAAGAAAAGAAGATTTATTAAAAAAAAGTCCACTTAAACTAAAAGTGGGTCTGGGTATCAAGTTTGTTTATTGATTATAAAATCAAAGTCTTAAAATCTATTTACAATTTACATTAAACATTTATAGTCTGCTAATGCCATCGGTAAGGGCAGCGATCATTTTCTCAGCACATTTGTATGATCTCTTTCTCCGGACGCGTCTGCATGATGTCCTTTTATAATTCAATTTCTTCAGATAAATTAACATATCGTTCAGCTTCTTGCGGTACTCTTGTAATTGTTCAATCTCACGACAGATAGCCATATTTGCCCACTCATCTACGATGTTCTCCTGCAGTCTTGATCGATTTGTCCGAATGATGTCTTCAGTAAGTGCCAATCTAGACCCGCACCAAACTAGCAGTTCATGATCTTTCTGTGGCATTTGTTTCTGGTAGAGGTAAATGTGGAAACTATAGTGAATGGTTTTGATTCCGTCGCAACTTCCCATTTTGCTTTGAATGTTTCTTTTGTCCTGTATATGATATCGACCAAAGATGAATTAGCAAATTACCCTTAGAGATGCTAATTTTTTGAATAATAACTCGGAACTAACGACAGTCAGGATAGTTTGCACATATTTATACCTATAGTCCTCGCTGAAGTAAAATAATTAAACGTCTGAGGATCATTGAGTCATCATAATTTCCCCAAGTACGAGTGTTCTAAATGAGCTTGGTAATTAATGAATTTTCATTCACGTTTTATTTGTACCGCAATAAAAGGCATAAAATAGAGACGGTGGAATTTAACGGGTACCTGCTGATATAATATTGTTTGGGTAAAAAAACAAATCAAAGTTGTGTTACCGAAATAATAGGGATGAACGATGGACGTAGCTTAATATAGGGTGATTCAATTGGAGGTTACAATTTAAAATGGGAACAAAACAAATTGGCGCAAAATTATAGTCACCTGATTTTAAAGAACGTTAGTAGCCACTTTGTAACAGCCCTTTAACTTTAAAGCCATCTGTTTATGTATACCTATCAGTGGCGTGGGGTGAAATTTCAAAAGAGGGAAGCCGAAAAAATTTTAAGTAAAATGTTTAATTTTAGACTACCGTTTTGGTGCTTATTCGAAACACAGACTTAAGATATGCAATCTAAGCCACCTTTCTTATATTTTAAGTCATTGGAATTTACGTAGACAATAAGCTCATCGCATAAAAAAAGTGGCTTCGAAAGAAGCCGTTCTGGGCAGAATAATCTATATAAGTTATTGATAACTCGGACCGTTGTTAAATGTAAAAAAATTAGCAATTACAATTATGTACTACCTATTTGTACTCTAAAGCTATCCTACGATTCTTTTTTACGAATTTTGCTAAATCTTTTTCATAAAAATTTGAGTTATTTTTCATTTCTAAAAGAAGGTGCTTTTCGATAGATAAAAGTGTCAGGTCTGAGAGTCGTTATTCTTTTTGGGAATTTCTTAAGTAAGTGTGGAATCTTTTTAAAGTCGAAAAAGATCTTTTGACAGAGGCCACACTCAAAGGCAGGGTTAAAAAGATTTCACACAATGTTAGAGATTGAGAAAAAAGCATTTCCGTATTAAAATGCTTATAAAGTTGAAAAACTTCAAGCTTTTTAAGTGATAAGGGGTAGTGTATAAAACTTCGAGTTCATTTTTTAAAGTAGCAAAATTAAAAATGCCAGGAAATAGGGTAATTAAAGAAGATATTTTGTCATCCGGCATTGAATTAGAAAAATATTCATATTCTGAGCAGTCACTTACGCTCTCATAGATTGAGTCAAATGAGTTTAAAAATTCAGAATGAAACCAATGACTCAAAACTCTCGATCTCTTGCTTCGCAAGCTTTATGTCAGTTTGTTTATTTTGAACTAAACTAAAAAGAATATCTGTTTTTGCAAATATGACCGAAGTAACATGCAATAAAAAACAGAATTCTTTGTCCTGCAGTTTGTACAACAAACTTTCGGACATAATCAGAGTATCGTTATCCCATTCTCCTAGTTCACATAAAATCTGTTCAAAATTTGTTATAATATCTTCTCTGCAATTGAATAAGACGTTCACTATACGTAAATGATATTGCCATCGAGTCTCTGATACCCCGGGCATTCGTCGATCAGCAATTGTCAGGGAATAAAAATAGCCATTGGGCATATATTCCGTATTCTTATTTGGACTCCACCATTACGGCCGCACCATCGTAGGACGGACCTATTAACTTTTCTTTACAGTTAAAACTATCTAAGACATTTACAATTTTATCGCACAAAATAACCGCGTTTCGGCCGACACTCACGTCAAAGAAACCTAGAAATCTTTCTTGTATTCTATTTTCTACTAAATAACGCACTACAATACTAAGCTGTTCTCTGTGGCTCACATCTGGTGTTTCATCGACCATCACAGATACAAATTTTATTGAACTGATTTGATCCTCAATTTCGGATTTGATGACTGCAGCGATACTATGTATCAAATCATTTTGAATGTCATTGGAGAGGCCGGAAAAATTAGAGTTTCGGGAACTTGAACTTTGTTCTAAATGGGAATCCATTAAATGGTCGTACTTAGCCAAGTATGAAACAACCAATATGTAATTGCTAAGTTTTTAAAATTTTCTAATAATTAGCAGTCACAAAAATCACAAAAATTTGCATCCAAATTTTCAATAACCTCAAACCTCAAACGCCGTTCGAACCACTATAATAAAAAAAAACTCCTTCGAACTAAAACCTTTCTCCTCCACCAATGTTCATCTACAAAAGCCGAGAAATCCCGGGTTATTTTCCTCATAAGCGGATGTATGTTAGACAAAGAAATCGCAAATAAACTTCTACTATATCCCAGAAAGGAATAGAGTTGAAAGTTTGTACTCTGAAGAAATGAATGCATAAGCCGGAAAATGAACGGCTTCTCAAAAAAATTCATTGCAGGCTCTCTCGCTAGAGGAGTTAATACTTGTCTCGTCTATGTGTGCGAGTTTGTGTATGAGTAAAAATGAATAAACAACCGAAGTGGTCGCAGCATTTCATCTTCGAGCGTGTATAATGTTATGAAAAATGGTTTGATGAACAAATAATTGAATGTGATGGTTGATTTTTGATATTTGAAAAGGGAAGCCGGAAGGAATCGGCTTGTATGGACGCCACGCCACTGATACCTATATTTTAGCACGCATAAATTTAGTATTGTCTACCAGAATCCACTATTTCGACTTCTAAACTCTATTAAGTGCTTTAAAAAACGTTTGGTTTTACTTTACATGCATATAAATGACTGGACCGATTTGATTGCAATTTAATTTTCCATTTAGTGTGCTAATTGGTGAAGAGTTTGATATACGAGTATGGCTCCTAACACCGGCGAAATAAGCACAAATGCGAGTTTTTGAAAACAAAAAAAAAAACAAGCAAGCACGTGTCATTGCAATCAATAGCGCACCAGTGGATGAGTGTGTGCATGTTTATGTTCATTTAACGGAACTGTTTTTGTCTCTTCTTTTGGAACAATATTGTGTCAATGTTACTGGTTAGAGCTTGATGACCTTTTGTCACGGGTAAACCCGAGAAGGTCTGCTAGTGTATTTCTAAAACAAAAATATTCACAATTCTGCTTTCAAACTGCAAACAATTTTATTAAATTTGGTCATTTGATTGAGGATAATGTGGATACTGAAGCGAAAAATGCAAAATGGGTGAAAGATGTATTTTTATATTCATGTCATATTAAAAATGTATTCGAAAAAAAACTCTTAAAACGTAGGTTAGGTTAGACTTGGGTGGCTACCTGTACCTGTCTACAAATACACTTAGAGCAAAGGAGGTCCTTTGTGATACCACGGGATTGCTATTCTAACTACCTAATGGCTTCTGACGTCAATATTCGCCGAGGTCGTCGAAAAATGGAGCCCCTAGATGGAGCAGTCTTCTTTTGGACAGGGCTGGACATGTACAAATTAAATGGGGGATCGTTTCCTCCCTCTTCTCATCCCTGCAGCTTCTGTAGTAATCATTTGAAAAGAGGCCCAGCCTTTTAGCGTGTAGACCGAAAGGACAGTGCCCCGTGAGGACACTGATGACGGTGCTGATCTGCGAACAGAAAGTTTTTGATCTAGCTTGACCCCTATTTGTATAGAGACTCTGCAAGCAGTAAGAAAAAAGAGCTAACAAAATTGTTCCTAACAAATAAGAAGTCTTTGGTGCAGTTATTGCCAGAAGCTCGGATGTAAGAAGAGTGAATTTTGCTCGATAACTTATGGGATGGTGCAACTAATGGAAGAAAGTTGTCCCCATAGACCAAAGACAAATTTAGTCTCCAGTGATTTGTACAGTATACAAAACTTTAACTTTTAAACTATACTAGATATAATGATTCTAGAATACAATTTAGAAAGACGGTTTAACTAGCAAAATTATAAAATATTTGGATATACTATGAAATTGATTTATTTTATTTATTTATCGTTTGGAGTTTACAATAACAAAAATGTACGTACAATACAATTTTATTACAACAATTTCACAAATTAAGGAATTGGAAAACAATGGATTTAGAATTAGCTGCACGCAAAAAAAAAAAACATTTGCATTACCTTTTCACCGAACTTACAAACACCGGATGCGATAAATGTAAATGTAATAGCAGTAGTCAATCGTGAATAATACCTGTAGTCAATCGTGAAATTGTAACAACGATATTGCACATCGAGTGAGTGTGGGGTGGTTTGTGGTCTTTTGTGATCTAAAAATGCCACTTAAACTAAAGGATTGCTTTATACGACAATTATACATCCGGCTTTAACATGTGTATGTCAATGTTGGATGCTGTATGAATAATATAAGAGAAAAATGATGGCGGCTCTGATGAAAATGTTACGATTCAAATTCCAGACGAAGCTCGAAGAAGAGTTAGAAGAGGAAATAATTGGATCACTCAAATGCAGCAGGAGTAAATTCTCGTCCTCATTGATGGACGAGAGTAGCCTGTAGAATGATATTGAGATCCGTAAACTTAGCCAACCCCACAAGGGCCATAAAGCTGCATCAAAATCGTTCTTTACATATTTAATTACCCAGATTTGAGATGGCAAGAAGACCTTAACCACCAATTTTAGGATCAAGTGATCGTGCTTCCAGATCAGACTAACCGTGTACAAATGGAAACAGTTAAATTTTTCATTCTGGGATTCAAGTTTGTTTATTGACTATAAAATCAAAGTCTTAAAATCTATTTACAAACTACAATACATTAAACATTTATACTTTGCTTATGGCATCAGTAAGGGCAGTCATAATTTTCACAGCACAGTTATGTGATCTTTTTCTCTGGACGCGTCTGCATGATGTCGTTTTGTAATTCAATTTATTCAGATGTTTCATCAACTCAATCAGCTTTTTGCGGTACTCTTGTAGTTGTTCAATCTCACGACAGATGGCCTCATTTGCACACTGATCTATGCTGGACATGTTCTCCTGCAGTCTTGATCGATTTATCCGAATGATGTCTTCAGTAAGTCCCAATTTAGACCCACACCAACTGAGTAGTTCACGATTTCTTTGTCGCATTTGGTTCTGGTAGAGGTAAATGTGGAATCTATAGTGGATGTCTTCGTTAGAACTTAAATCCAGATCATCAGCAATATTCCGAAGGGTTTCCTCAAGAGTCGGTGGTGTATAGACATCAATGGGGTCTGAATTTTTTCCGATACAACTTCCCATTTTGCTTTGAATGTTTCTTTTGTCTTGTATATGATATCGTCCAAAGATGAACTTTTCCTTAGATATGCTAATCTTTCGAATAATAACTCTAAACTAGCAGCAGTCATAAGAATTTGCACATATTTATACCCATCGTCCTCGTTCAGGGAAAGTAATTAAACTTCATAATAATTTCCTCGAGTGTTATGTATTTTAAATTAGGTTGGTAATTAGTGAATTTACTCCCATATTTTATTGGTCCCGCAATAAAAGGTATAAAATGGGCAGGGAAAACTGAAGAGATTTAGTGGCCACCTGCGAAAGGATTCCTAGAAATAATTTGGAGAGCAAAAGTGTATCGATCAGTGTTTTGTTTGGTAATTAAGGGTTTTTTTTATTAAGGAAAATCAGAACATTTGGAACAATTCACATTTGGGTGAAAAGAAATCTAGGGGTATTACCGAAATAATGTGGATACCGAAATAATGTGGACTTAGCCTAATAGTGCGTAGGTAAAATCCTGAATATGAAAGACGATATTTAAATATATCTGTCTAAACAAGGTATTACGGAGTCTTTGAACAGATGCAGTACGTAACTGGAAAGTAGCTACCATAAGGTGATGATCTCGTACCTACCCCATGACCGCTCCTCACCTATATCGGACGTCTAAAAGACAACTTCTAAAACGTCGAGTGATCGCCGAATGATCGATTTGGTTGGACGTTGATTGCCTGTCAGTAGACACCCAGCTGACTTTGTTGCAGGTCTTATTTTCAAACATGGTGCCTCCTATGACTAGGCGATTGCTGTTGCAGAAATCAACAAATCTTTCACCATTGTCATTTCGGTCGCAGAAGCCGTGCTTCCCGATCACATGCCTGAGCCCTGCATTGTCATTGCCTACCTTTGCATTCAAGTCCCCCATCACAATGACGATATCTCCGTTCGGCGTTGTGTTGAATACGGCGCTTGGCTGATTGTAGAAGTTGTTCTTTTTATCCTCAGTCAAGGGATTCGTTGGGGCGTAACACTGTATGATCGTGACGCGCCGTACTCTAGTCCGGAATCTGGCTGATAAGATCTTATCACCATGTGGGTACCAGGGAATTATTCCTCTGCTTGCTGTTGGTGTTAGCAGCAGGCCCACTTCGGATTCACGGAGACTGCCGGAAGGTTTGCTGGAGTAGAGTAGCACAGTGTTACACGTTGGGGATCGGTACTCTCCCGCTTCGAACCATCTTACTTCACTTACTCCCAATATGTCCAAATTATGTATATCGAAGGAACTCATGTTCCAATTGGAGGAATTTGGCGTTTTGAGGTCTTCGTTACCTGAATTGAGGATCGTCCTTACATTCCAGAAACCAATCTTAGTCTGGGCACAATAGCCAAAAGTCGTCATCATTCGATCATTCCTTATTCGAGGCGTAATGTCGGTTTATTTAGCGGACATTTTTCGGTAACGCTAGACCGTTCGTACTTACAATTTTAGCCTACATGTATATAGACTATTCCTTGATGTTTCTCAAGCTTTTGACAAGGTCTGGCATGAAGGATTGAAATATAAATTACGACAAGTTCTGCCGGAACACTTATATAATATTCTGGAAAAATACTTGACGAATCGACTTTTCCGAGTCAAACACGGAAATGAATATTCAGTATTTAAAGAATTAAGGACTGGGGTGCCGCAGGGAAGTGTGCTTGGACCGCTTTTGTACCTATTATATACTCGCGATATACCGCAAGAAGAAGGCACCGTATTAGCTACATTTGCCGACGACACTGCCATCCTGGCAACGGGTAAAACGATCGAAGAAACGACTGAAAAATTGCAAGAAGCATTGAACAAAGTAAATGAATGGACAAAGATTTGGCGACTAGCTTTAAACGAAAACAAATCTGTTCATATCAATTTTACTTATAAGAAAATAAATAATTTGCCGATCTTTTCAAACTCGGTTCAAATTCCGTTTGCAAACGAGGCTAAGTATCTTGGAATGATACTTGATGCTAAGCTGAAGTGAAAATCGCACGTGAAGAAAAAACGCAAAGAACTCGAAACCAAATACAGAGAAATGTACTAGTTACTTGGAAAACATTCCAAACTTAATATAGAGAACAAACTGCTTTTATACAAGCAAGTGCTAAAGCCGGTCTGGATATATGGAATACAACTCTGGGGTTGTACCAAAATAAGTAATTTCAATATTTTACAAACTTTTGAAAATAAAGTGGTAAGATCAATAGTTAATGCACCGTGGTTTATTAGAAATAGCGATTTCCATAGAGATTTAGGAATTGCAACAGTTGAACATGAAATCAAAAACTTCGCGCGTAAGCATAAAGACAGATTACAAGTACACGTTAACAATGAAGTCGTTCGAATTCTAGATGAGAGGAATCTACTGCGTCGTCTACAAAGGACTAAATCTTTCGACATAACGCGATAGCAAGAAACCGCGCCTAATTTGCGGAACAAGCAGGAACTTTCAATGGAAAGGGACCTGCCAAACGATCTCAATACGTGAAAGAAAAACTGCTGGATAAGTCAAAACTTAGTTGTAGTATGTAATCAAAGAAATTTATCACGAAGGGAGGTTTTTTTAGTGAGTAAAAATCTCACACTACTATGAGCACTCGCTATCGATCCTCAGAGTGTCTTCATGAAGATTTTTTACCTACCCTCGGGGTAAAAAAAAAAAAAAAATGTATATAGATTTATATATGTAGTTGCCTGGGGACAACCACTAGGAGTTAAAGTAAGTACTACATCACCAACTTTGGCATTGTTGGCTCAAACCAAGTTTTGAACAGTCAATAGTTTCCCGATCAATCGGAATGCAGATCCCCAGCATGGTACAGCAGATTTAAAGTATAGTACAGATGATAAATTTTGTTCATAATTAGATTGAGGAAAAAAAGTGCTCAAATGATTGAAAAATCTTCCAATACACACCTTCAATAATTAATTCAAACGATTATATGTATGTAGGTATGTAGATGCGATGGGTAAAACAAAATCTCAGTTTTAATTTTTATTGCACACGAATAAACTCAGTGTTCACTTAAACACATTTACAAATTTCTTGAATTTCATCAATCACAGTCTCCAATCTCTGTATGTCAACACTGCTTATAACAGTCTTCATTTCTATGCGCCAGAGGATTTAAAAGTCTATTTTTCGTAAATTTTTTAATAAAATGTTCACATATTACATGATTTCTCGAAATTTTGTATTCAACTTTAACAAGGGCAGGCCTCAGACCCAACAATTTTTATTTAATTCAATTTAATTCAATAGATATTTTACGTTACATGATACATACTTTATAAGTATAATACTTTATAAGTATAATACTTTATAATATTGAATAAAGTTAAAAAAAAAAATATAAGCCTTTCAAAACATTAAAAAAAGGACTCAATGATTTTTTCGGATTTGAAATTGCAATGGCCCCATGCGCCCAGTATAGGGTGAATACTCGTAATCCATCATAAGTCTTCGAATTGCCGAAGCTAGTTTGTACGAATATCTTTCAACAACCGTTTCTAAGATAAACGCCAAGATAGATAGATAGTTAGATAGATCTTTATTTCGCATAAAAGATTTACAGAGGCTATTTACCACACGTTTTACAATTCAGAGATATGATAATTCTTTTTTTTCTTTTTTTTTTTAAAAGGAAATTTCCAAATCCCGGAGCACTCAGACTCAATTTTCTGTGTCCATTGTACTACCAGGCAGAAACTCCTTTTTGGTGTAGTGGTGGAGAAACTTAGATTTTATTCGTTTCTCTTATATGTTCGGGTGGCTGTGATTGCTGTTCCCCGTCCGGGCTCAAACCTGCACAGTTCGGGTCACAAGCGAACACACTACCCACTACACCGTGGCCACCTATGATATGATAATTACTATCTTTCATCTGTAACATTAGTATACAATTGTATGAATTTAAAGATATTTACATGTTAAGTTAGTATCCGAAGGGAAAAGCGAAAAAAAAACCTTCAATTTAAAAAAATAAATAAATAAATAAATAAATATATAAATAAATAAGTAAATAAATAAATAAATAAATAAATAATTATATATATAAATAAATAAGTAAATAAATAAATATATAAACAAATAAGTAAATAAATAAATAAATAGATGAATAAGTAAACATACAAACAATCAAGAACAGAGAAAAAAGAAGAAAAACATAACGATAATAGGTATCAGCTACCATGTTGAACATGATTATCATTCAGATTGTTCACTAGAGGATTTTCAGCAAAATTACAGCGATCTAAAAAGCGTTGACTTAATTTCTGTATTCTATCGAAGATCAATTCAACATTCGCCCTTTGGTGAATATCGCATGTTGAATGATACCACGGTAAATTTAGCATCATTTTCAACAATTTATTCTGCGCTTTTTGCGCAGTTACCTCACACTTGGCAACCATAGAATAGAATCGCTTGGAAAATTACCTTGTGTATGATTATTTTGTTATCATTTGACAGCTTTGATCTACGATTTATGAACGGATATAACATCTTAATTGCAATTGGAACTTTTTTTAAGGTGTTCGTTATATGAGCATTAAAAGTTAGTTTGGTATCCAGATAAATTCCAAGATATTTTACGGAAGGCTCTCAACTAATACTTGCCCCATTTACCTGGAGCTGTCCACTAGGAAGAAAGCAGGCTTTTCTTTTTCTGGTGAAAAAGATTGCTTTAATCTTATCTTCATTAAGTTTGATTTTCCATTTGTTCAGATATGTCTGGATACTATCTCAATGTCGAGAGCGAATTCATGAGAAGAGAATATCGCCGTGTCGTCAGAAAATAGACCTACTTCACAGTTGGGTACTGATGGTAAATCGGATGTGAACAGGTTATACAAGACAGGTGCAAGGATCTAACCTTAAGGAACACCAGAACGAAAGTGGACAATGTTAGAGACATTATTATTGACGTACACTTTGAAACAACGATTGGACAAGAAACTACGGATAATTTTACAGATCAGCGTTGATAATTTTGAAAAGGAAGTCGTCGTGCCAAACTGAATCAAAGGCTTTTTCAAAGTCCAGTAGTATCATGCCCGTTGACTTACCTACTGCACGAGATGACTTTACGTACTTGCAGATCCTTAGTACTTAATGGGACGTACTATGGTTGCGCCTGAAACCAAATTGTTCATTAGGAAATAAGTTGCTGTCAGCAATATATTTGCAAATTTTCTCCTTTAAGACCTTCTCATTAATTTTGCCAAGAACACTTAGTAAACTAATTGGTCTGTAACTGGAAATTATATCAGGAGGCCTACCAGCTTTGTGTATAGGTACAACCTTCGCAACTTTCCATATATTTGGAAAGTATTCCATTTTAATGCAAGCGTTAAGAATGAATGTTAAACGCTTAAGACCAGATTTAGGCATTTGTTTAATATAAACATTTTTAATCCGGCCAATTCCTTCAGCTTTACGTATACGCAGCTCATTGACCATGAATTCGGTATCTTCTACGGTTATAAAGGGTGGTTAAGTTTTAAGGGCCGATGTAGATTTTGAATAAAACACAAATTCTTTAGGAAATTACTGTCATTTCTTTTTATTATGATAATATTGGTATGGTTCAATTATGTATGGAACAAAATATCGGCCAAATGGCCGCCGCGACCACGGCGGCACACTTCCATCCGATGGTCCAAATTTTCGATGACGCTGAGGCATAATTGAGGTTCTATGCCGTTAATGTGCCGAATTATCTCATCCTTTAGCTCTTCAATTGTTGCTGGCTTATCGACGTACACCTTTTCTTTCAAATAACCCCAAAGAAAGAAGTCCAACGGTGTCAAATCACATGATCTTGGCGGCCAATTGACATCGCCACCACGTGAGATAACACGGCCATTGAATTTGTCGCGCAAAAGAGCCATTGTTTCGTCAGCTGTGTGGCAAGTGGCACCATCCTGTTGAAACCATATATCGTCCACATCCATATCTTCCAATTCGGGTCATAAAAAGTTCGTTATAATCTCACGATAGCGAACACCATTCACAGTAACTGCCTGACCGGCCTCATTTTGGAAAAAATACAGCCCGATGATGCCGCCAGCCCATAAACTGCATCAAACAGTCACTCTTTGTGGGTGCATTGGTTTTTCGACAATCACTCTTGGATTATCATTCGCCCAAATGCGGCAATTCTGCTTATTGACGAATCCACTTAGGTGAAAATGTGCCTAATCACTGAAGATGATTTTCTTCGAAAATTGATCATCCACTGTTGCCATTTCTTGCCACCATTGTGACCATTGACGACGCTTGAAATGGTCAAGAGGCTTTAGTTCTTGAGTCAATTGCACCTTGTAAGCGCGTAAATGCAAGTCTTTATGCATAATGTTCATCAACGACGAGCGTGAGAGGTGCAATTGTTGGGCACGACGGCGAGTTGAGGTGGACGGCTCTTCAGCCACACTATCGCGAACAGCAGCAATATTTTCTGCAGTACGAGCTGTACGAGCGTGCACTGGTGTTTTCACATCTCCTAAAGACCCGGTTTGCACAAATTTTTGTACGATTTTTCCGATTGTACGCACATTTGGACGATTAAATTGACCGAAAGAATCACGAAATGCACGATATGCATTTTGATTTGAACGCCCATTTTCATAATAAGCCTGAATAACTTTAACGCGTTGCTCGATTGTGTAACTTTCCATGGTTCAAATTGAGTTAGTCTGAAATTGAGAAATGTCAAATGAAATGCAGAAAAAAACTTGACGTTTAGGTGTGGTTCACATTCAACATCGGCCCTTAAAATTTAACCACCCTTTATAAGCACTTGAGGGTGGAGCAGTGATGTTGTTTAAAATAGTATGGATTACTCGGTTTACTGAATCAGTTGTTGCGGGGTCTCCAAGGTTCGAAGATATTTCATGGTTTTTGGAGAAGTTTAAAGCAAGTGCGTTTGCCTTGTCTAGATCCGTACATTACGTATTGCCTGAATCTTTAAGAAAGGGTAGTTGTCTGTTTTTATTCTTAACCACTTTGACAATGTTCCAAAAGGGTTTCGAATTTATTTTTGATTGTTTGTAATCAAAAATGAATCTGGAAATTAACCTGTTTAGGTGGGAAACTTGGTGATTGTAGTACGGCTGACGATATCTTTGCCAGTGTCTTCGGCAAGCATTTCTTACTTTAATGAGTTCAAGTATATAAGCTGGAGGCCTTATCCAAGTTTTCTTTTTAGGGAACTTAGGAATACTTAAGTCAATAGAGTCTAGTATTTGTCAACCAAAATCTGTGACGATAGAGTCAACATTTTCTGTGCACAAAATGCTGTCTAGATTACGTGGAATGTTTCGGACTTTAGAATTTAATTCTGACCGTAAACGATTCCAATTTGCATTTTTGAGGTCTAGTACATATTGACGCCAAGATAGAAGTACAGAGATTCAAAATTATACTACTCGCTGTTTTGCTTTTTTGAAGATATTCTAAAAGTGTGTACTCTGTAGCATCCTGTATTTTGAAAATCGAAGATTCGTCTCTATAAATTTGGCTACATAAAGTACTACACCGTCGTCTGTTCTGAAAGTGTGGAAGTTTTATACTTTTAAAGGTGTTCGTATTTTTCACTTTAATAGCCTTAAACTATCATATATAGAGGGATTTTTGTCGTGAATTAAAATGCAGAAGACCAGTTCTGAATTGTGATCCTCGATAAAAAGTTAGTCGTGATGTGATCAGAGAGCGGTGGAATGCTTTGTACCCATTTTCTTACCGGAACCTAACATCCGATAGCTCTCAAATAGCATTTTTATTAAATTCATAAAAGCACGACTTACTTGAGTTTACTTCCACAAGCTGAAGTTCTGAAACCTTTGCCTCTGGAATTCGAATCGCTCGCAAGGTCTGAAGTCGAATTATTTTACCTCTACAAGTCGAATTCTAAAAAAAAACAAGACCTATGTTACTCGAATTTACTTAAGTCCTGCAGGCTTAGCCCCTATAAATATTTTTTTTTTATTTAATAACCTCTATAACTCGAAACCCCGGTATAGCGAAACTACTATAACTCGGAGAAAATGTTGGTTTGACTTGACGAAATTAGGCTGTACATCAAAACTCTAAAATTTTATTTTTTAGATAAAGTTCACATTCGTGTTCCGATACGATACTGATGTTCTGATATTTTTTTTTTTTTTATAATCTGCGCGCGCCGAAGGGGATATGAATACCCTTAAACTGTTTTAGGGCACAGGCGTTAGGGAATAGGGGGAAGAGGAACAGAGGAGGAGCCTATGCACGTTGGCTTTGAATGTTTGAAGGTTGTAGTGATGGGGAAATACAGAGCCTGGTAGATTATTCCACATTCGTGTTGTTCGGCTTATAAATGAATCCCTATATTTGACAGTACGACCGAAGTTTAGCTTTAGGGTAAACTGATGTGCATTCGAAGCATGTCGCGTATTGCGGGTAAAATTTTGAAGGGAGGAATGCAACTGGCTATTTCGCTGGAGCATTTTTTATAAAAAAAAAAAACGATAAAACAGGGAGAGACAGGAGACATTTCTCCGATGTTCTAGTGAATGAATGGAATTCACAATGTCTCTATCGCCTATAAGTTTTAACGCGCGATTCTGTACCCTGTCAAGAATGTGCAGAACGGTCTTGGGTGTACCAGACCAGATATGGGCGTTATATTCCAGCTTAGGGCGGATGAATGTCTTATAAATTGAGGCCAGATCAGATGGGGTAAAATATTTTTTGCACCGTTTAAGGAATCCTAGACATTTTGCATGTGATCGTTCCGTCAAAGATGGTTATTAATACACATACCGAGGATGGCAAGTCTTTCGGTTTCAATGATGCAAGTACCATCCATGGACAATGGTTGAGGGTTTTGGTTTCGCTTGAGAGACAGAAGACAGCATTGTGTTTTGGAAGCATTAAATTCCACTCGGTTGGTTGAACCCCCTTTAATTATGCTGTCCAGGTCGGAATTTAATGTGTTTAACATACGTTGCCGTTCCCCTTCTACGGCCGAAGAGCAGGGACGTGAGTTAGGGAACGAATATGAAAAACTGAGGGTACTGTCATCAGTGAAGGAATGGATTGGATTAGAAGTTGCAGACAAGAAGTTGCAAGAAAGAGAGTCCGAGACAAAACAGAGCCTTGGGGAACACCTGCATTTATTTGTGTGAATTGCAGACTTGAAGCCGTCCAAAACAAATTGTATTGAACGTCCCGAAAGGTAATTTTTAATCCATTGAAGAAGAGACTCATCGACGCCATATGCACGCATTTTCGACAAAAGAGCCTGATGCCAAACTCTGTCAAATGCCTTTGAAATATCAAGCGCAACCATCTTGGTTTCGCCGAAGTGATGGAGAGATTGGTTCCACTTCTCGGTGAGATATGCCATCAAATCACCAGTGGACCTGTTGCTACGAAAACCATAGTGCCGGTCATTAAGGAGTTCTCGTGAATCGAGATATTTCATAAGCTGACGATTTATCAGCGTTTCCATAACCTTGGAAAGAAGGGACGAGAGGAAGATTCGCCTTTTTTAGGGACGGGCTGGACAAATGCTATTTTCCAGAAAGAGCCCTGAAGAATAGGATAGACAGAAAAGCTTACGCAGAGGTTTTGCTAGCGTGGAAGAACACCTCTTCAGAACTATGGGGGGGGGGTACCATCTGGACCAGCGGATTTGTGTATATTGAGACCTTTGAGTACTCCTGCAACTGTACGAGTGCGAAAGTGGACTTGTCCCATGGAAAATTTGACGCTCTCAAATACAGGTGGAGACAAAGCATTATCTGGCAGCGTGGAGTTCGCTGCAAAGTGAGCAGCAAGCAGATTAGCTTTGTCTAAGGAGCTGACAGCTGGAATGTCATTGTAAATGAGCGTGGGGATGGCAGACGAGGCAGAATTTTTAATATTTTTGACGAATGACCAAAAATTGTTACTACCTTTGGAACATTGTAGAATTTTTTGCCTCAATTTTTGGTCATGTACGAATTTTACACGTCGAATGTGGGCATTGCAGTCTTTTCTGGCTTGTTTAAACTTCTTTCGGTTGTCCCCAGACTTGTTGGCTTTATAAGACCGAAAGCTTACTTCTTTCAACCTGATAGCCTCTTTACAGCTCTGGTCAAACCACGAGTTTGCCTTATTCTGTTAGGAATAAAGTCATTCATACATAAGAGGATAGTGTTAGTGATCATATCGGCTGCGGCATCCACGTCGCTATCGAGGAAGCATAGCGACCAGTTAAAACTCCTAAAGAAGCTATTAAGGCCGTTCCAGTTGGCTTTCTCGTATTGTCATACTTTTCTTTTAGGAGTTTTTTCTTTAACTGAGTGGTCGGAGTACGAGAATTTAGCTGATACGATATTATGGTCAGACCGACCTAGAGGCGCTAAAACATCAATAGTGTATTTATCAGGGTGCGAAGTAAGAAACAAGTCCAAAGTGTTGGCGGAACGACTTGAAATTAGTACAGCATCGAATAGTTAGTATCGGAACTAACTCATTTATCTGGCATACTGTCCTTGGGCAAGTAGGACGTCGGCTTAAGCAGTTTTGTTAGATTTGACCTTGGATAATGTTACTTTCGCCTCACTTTGGTCGGGTGAACGAAAATGTAGGTTGTCATCTTTAGAGTTGGATGGAAATGAAAGATAAGTGGTAGAGACATGGACAATGATAGTGAAGTGGTGTGCATCCGTGTACTTCTAATCACCACACCTCCTACACACATAGATCATCTTGACTTATCCTTGGTTTTTTTCATGATAGGCAAGGATAGACACAGATTTTAGGGGTTTATTCATAATGTACGATGTACAACCGCGAATATCGTTGATGATGAGAATCTGAGGCTTGACTTTGTACGGATTCCTTGATTTGTCGAGAGGGAACGTTCTGTAATTACTACCAAATCGAATTCGGAACGATCCTTTAGAGTCGTAAGCTTTTTGTTGAGTTTCTTTGAGCTCTTTTGAATACGTCTTTCCACCAACATAGTTACGAACCAGTTGACGAGGGCGTGATCAACACTGAGGTCTACCAAAGTTTTCGTACCGCTTCCATTGTTCAAACAGCCTTTATTGCCTAAGTGTGCGAGAAGAATGTATTCCTTTCGTATAGATGTGCTGTGCTTGGGACAACTAGCTACCGTTTTGTATGCTATCCTTACCGACTTTTAGTATAAAAACAATCTTTATTACGGTAAGTTGCACACCCCTGGAAGAGGGTATCCAATAGTACTCGTAGTCTTAATGTTTCTGAGTAGGACTTAAACCATATGGCTTAAGTGCAACTTGATCGTGATGATGACATCAGGTGGAGGGAACAAAACACTGTGAATCAAGAGCAACGACAAAAAGCAAAACAAACAAGCTCCCCAGTTATCTGGACGCCACCCTTGGAGTTTACTGAAACTTAATGCCACCTAAGTTTCAAACCCACTACACCAATCTATCTATCTCTCTCTCTCTCAATTTATACAAACGCCCGTGCCCTGAAATAATTTAATGGTATTCATATCCCATTTGGCGCGCGCAAATTATAAAAAAAAAAAAAAAAAAAACCAGTTGCCATCAGAATCGTTGAATTAAATTTATAATTCCACTTTAATTTCAATTTGTTTATGTTTAATCGCCTAAAATGGAGCAACCTGTATAAAAAGGAAACTTATTTGTGCATGCAGTTACGTGAAACTTTTGAATTTTTCGTGGCTATAACTTACTCGTAAAAAGCCTAATATTACTAAAGTGTGAGTCGGGCTTTTTTCCTTTTTTAATCCAAAAAAGTAAATGAGAACACTATCGTCGTTTTCCTTTTGGGCTGGGGAAATGCTTTCAGTAGTCGATAGATGAATTGTAGGTGGCGATCGATTTATATAGATGGCGCTGAATCGATCGACGCCTACAACAGTTTCAATTTTTCTTAGGAAATATTATTATCAGTATATTTTTTTATAGGGGCATATCTTTCTACTAATTGTCCTCACAAGAAAATATACTAGTGATAAACTTTCCTCAAAAAAATCGAAACCGTTTTTGTTTTGCCAAAAATCGAAAGTTATTGCAAAAAAAACTGAAAGTATCTTCTTGGGCTTGTTTATGACCTCAAACCGCCCAAAGAAATACTTTTTTATAATATATTTCGCTGATTGTCTTCGGTTCGCCAACGAACCGGTCAAAATGGTTCAAAAGTTGCAAACGTGTGACCGACAAACATATACCCTGTTGAATCCATTATAAAGGGTGACAAGATAGCAATGATAATTTTTCCAATTGTTATGTTTCAGCAGTTGTCAAAGTTATCAATGACATTCAGCTGTCAAAATATTCAGTAAGTTTGCCATTTCACCTTGCATCATTTGACGCTTCCCGAACGTGTGGGAATTATTAAAAAATATCGAAATTCCGGCTCAGTTGTAAATACGCAATGTGAATTTTATCGCAGGGAATTCGTCGCACCGTGGAAAAGTTTGAGCGTGAGTACACTCTTTTGAACATTAAGCCACCAACCAGACGGAGATCGGTGCGAAGTGAAGACAATATAGCCGCCGTAGCGGCCAGTATCGAAGAAGACCGAGAAATGTCGATTCGGCGCCGATCAGCTGAATTGGGCATCGCCAGAGAGTCAACCAGGCTTATTTTGCGGTTAGATTTGGGCCTACATCCGTATAAGATTGTGTTGAAGCAAGAATTGAAGCCGGACGATCGTAGGCATCGCCATGAGTTCGCTAATTGGGCGCTGGAAATGTTGGCCGGAGATCCGAAAAAACCATCTTCTCGGACGAGGACCATTTTTGGCTCAGCGACTATGTCAACAAGCAAAATTGCCGTTATCGGAGCGACCACAATCCACAAGTGTTCGACCAAGCAAGATGGACTGTTTGGTGCGGTTTATGGCACGGCGGCATCATCGAACCTTATTTCTTTCGAAATGAGGAAGGAGACACCGTTACAGTCAATGGTCCTCGATACAGAGCGATAGTAACCGACTTTCTGTGGCCAGAGCTCGACAACATCGATATATCCGAGCTGTGGTTCCAACAAGATGACGCTACATGCCATACAAGCGACGCAACGCTCGAAGTGGTGAAGGAGAAATTGGCGACAGGGTCATCTCACGGCGAGCGTTCATCAATTGGCCGCCGCGATCATGCGACTTAACACCTCTCGATTATTTTCTCTGGGGCTACGACAAGTCCTTAGTCTACGCTAACAAGCCAACCACTTTGGACGAGCTCGAGGCCAACATTCGAGACCTCTTGAAGCACTGCCAGCGAAGCCGAGGCGGCCATTTAAATGATGTGCTATTCCATACATAATGGCATGAATGTAACCAGAATCAATTTGATATCTCACACCGTTTTTGTTTTATTTAAATTTCTTTTCCAATCGTTCTTATCAGGTCACCCTATACTTTGATCAATTCTGGTATAAATAGTATGGAGGAACTTGGGTCTACCAATTTTATCTCTCTGCCTGTCTGTCTGTATGTGCGCACGAATGTAGTCTAAACAGCTGAACGGATTTACTTCAAACTTCATATATGGCATCTGTAGAGTTCGAATTCAATGGGTAAATTGGAGTTTTCATTCTAACACCAAATTAAGCGCACACAGTTTTTAGAAAAAGTCATATAACGGTACTTTACTTCTTAACAAAATGTGTATGTATTTAAAAAAAATGCGCATACATTTTAAATCAGAGTTATTTGCAAATGAACAATACATAGGTGCAAGTACGTGCGATACAGTCGTGCACCTTATTCAAAGATCCATTCCTCAGTGCCTCAGTGGGGGAGCTTAGTGTTCTTTCGTATTCATAATAAAGCGTTTAGAACTGTTTGAAGATTTCTGAAAATTATTTCAAATTTCAAATTCCTGGCCAAAAAATGCTGCCAAAGTTATATTTTTATTCCTACTATTAGCCTAACTGAACCTACATACGAGGGTGGATTGAAAAGTTAGCGGTCTGACTCAGAAATTTAAAAAATACTTTTATTTTTCAACGTAATCTGTTTGAAGCTCTATGCACTTCCATCCTCGCACTTGCTACATTGACATTAGTATGTGTATACCTTAGTGCTTGAGTTGATTAAGAGAGACGCAAGAGCGAAGGACTTGAAAAATAAACAAATTTTGCTTAGTTAGAAACATTTTTTTTTTTTATTTTTTGAATATATGTATCTAGGTATATATCATGCATACATATATTGTAGTTTTATATTTGATTTTTTTTTTTGCTTTTTCTTGTTGTACATAATTAAAAATTTCTTATAGAACGCTTTTATTATTGGTGATCAGATAAATATTTAAACGATCAGCAAAATATGCCAGCAAAAAAGAAAATAATGAACCGGCTTAAAAATAAATCATCCTCAATAAAATAATGTTCCAATCAGCAAAGAGAAAAAAAAAATGTTGACCAGCAGAATAAAGTTTTTCGATCTGCAGAAAATAATAAACAAAATCAGCAGAACACGTAATAGGCCAGGCTTTTGGGATTTTAATTTAAAAATAATACCCATAAGTCTGGAAATGGTGTCAGTAGCTTCATTTTAACTGAACAACGTCAATTTTTCCCGCTGCATTGGAAAATATGCGGCGAAATTAGCTTTTTTGAGAATATCTCGCTAAGCGTCAATTTTACAAACAGAAATGTTAAGACCTTTATTATTTCTACAAGAAAGTTCGATGAATTTTCCAGAAATATTCAAAATTAAAAGTGGTCTTATTATTGCAGCCTATTACACTTCACGTAATTAAACTTTAGGAGAAAAATAAAACACTTTTTGTTCGATAACATGGAATCGGGGGAGATAGATACGCCCTCGATAAGGTCTATCATCTCGCAAAGTTTGACTGCTTGAAGTGGAACACGAGAAGACAACTTTTAATTTCGTGCACTTCGTGCACCGGAAAATTCATCGACTTCTCGAAGAATATGGTTAAAATATTTTTTGTAGAAATATTTATTTTGAACAATAAACATTTCTATTTGTAAAATTGACGCTTACCGAGATATTCGTGAATAGATAATTTTGGTGCATATTTTCTAATGTAGTAGCGAAAGCGCATCCCTAAGAAGGGAGACAAAATTATACGTTGGTCATGGACTTAAAATGAAGCGATTGAGACTATTTCCAGAATTATGAAAATTATTTCCGAACCAGACCCATTTTTTAATCACTGATGTCTGGCCTATAAATGATTAGTAGGAAAAACAAAAGATCATCTTTTACTAAGAATGAATATTTCCTTAGTAAAAATTAACTATTTGATCAGCAGAAAGAAATAGAAATGCTTGAAGAAAAAGAAAACGAACAGAAAGAAAGGCCGATTGCGAATTTAAGAAAATAATGGAAAAAAATTCGCAATCGCTCAAGAGTTTTCTTGAATGGCTATTTCTGTTAAAATTTTACTACTAAAAACGAAATGTTCTGCTGATCAAATAATTAATTGATTTTGTAATTTTTCTGCTTATCAAAAAATTATATTCTGCTGATCAAAACATTTTTTGTTCATCTTTTATTTTCCTTGCTAATCATTTACTCTTTTGCTGATTTAGTTTTTTTTTATTTAATGATAGTATTTTCTGCTAATCGAATAATTTAATTTTGCTGGTCAAACAATATTTACCGTGGATCGATTATATAAATATTATTTACAAAATTGAATTCAAAAATCTCAAGTTTTAGTTGATCGAAGCTTTTTTTTCTTCCTGTTCCGTTAGCATGTCAAACAGTGACTTCAGATAATGCATCGAACGTATGGATTCGTCAAGAACATTACTATTGGTCCTGGCGCGTTGACGATACTGTTCTTCTAAAATCAATCCAGCGAGTTTGCTTGCCCTGCGGCTTAAGCGGCAAGCTTCGGTGTTTAGATTACGCTTAAATTGTTCATATTCGGTGCGATTTTTGTACGGATGCTGTCTGACCATTTTTCCGTGATATTTGCATATCTCAGTGAGTGTATCTGGTGAAATGGGAAACATTCCATCGTCGGTTTTGATTAGGAGCATCCCATTCGCAGTTGCTGACCATTTAGCACAACGTCGACTTATTTTACTATCCGCTGAATTACTAGAATCAGTGGATGAGGATGATGGGCCTTGCTTACTGGCCCTTTCTGTTCGTACCTGCATTTCAACAGTAATTCGAGCCTCATTTAAATAGTTCTTTTTGATCTTTTGATATCCGACTTTCCACCGTATGTAGCGAAAATTGAAAGCCGTTGATAGTTTTCGATTATTTTTACGAGTGATAGCGGATTTGCGCGGAGTATCTTTGCCTTTTCGAAACAACTGACGTTTAACACGCTCAACGTGACCCGGTTTGGGTTTCTGTACGTCCAAGATGTCATCTATTAATTTGCAAAGGAGTTGTTTGTTGAAATATCCAGTTGTTGGAGGTGGTATAACTCGAGCATCGTTCATGATATGAAGTTCGCGAACTTCGTGGCCCAAGTTGGCTCTTTTCCATGGTACACGAAATTGTTTTTGAACGTCTACGGGTGATGGAGTGCAGTAGCCATGGGGATCGTCAACATCAATATTATCAACGGAAATTACTTCCATTTTAAGTTTGAATTTAACTCGTTGGCACTTGAAAAACACTGTAACACTGGTCCATTAAATATTCAGGACACGGCTAAAGTAACCCGAACTCTTCACGAGATTAGATGTTAGTGGTTGTGTGACGTATCAGCTTTCAACTTTTATACTGATTTGTATACGTGAACACAGGTTCAAGCATATATTCACACCATCATAGCTTAAAGGACAAAGTCAGGTAGCTGATATCCTGTCGCTTAATTACCTCTGCGAGAGATTATTCGTGTCTATGCTCATTTAAGAATAATTTCATCGTAATATCATGTAATTATGATGGCTCACAAATGTACTTGAAAATTGTGCGACAGATTTAAATTGCATTTTGTTAAGTTAAGATATTTTTAAGAATTTTCTGCTGGTAATTAGGTCTGGAGAGGGTAATTATCCGTACAGTGATGCATTTAGTTCGAAAGGGGATATTATACGAGTAAAATAGTTTATTTGGTTTTGAGAAATATTGTATCATATACAAATGTATTAGGGATTTTGGGAAATAATTAAAACGATCCCGGGATTTGAAATATTATGTTAAAAATATGTAAACATTATATAAAATTAAAAATAAAAAAGTTTTTCGTATTTTTAAACATTAGAAAAGTAATTATAATACAGGGTTAATCATCTCGTGCTTTAGGATTTTAATTTAAATAAAATGAAAAGTATTAAAGATTTCAATAACATTTTTATACTGTTTTAATTTTCGGAGGACTATGTCATTTTGAAGGACTATGGCTGTATGCCATAACTTCACGGATCTTGGTTTTTAAGTGCTCACGATCTTTAGCTTTGCTTCACAAAAAGAAATACAATAGAGTCAAATTTGTCTGTTTTGTGTGGCATGTAATCCCGTCTTGTTGGAACCACATATCGCTCATATCAATGTTTTCAATACACAGGCCTTACGACATCACAAACACTACCGATTTGTTCGAATTTAGTGATTGTGATTCGAATTGTTTGCTCATGTATGACGACCATAATTTATCCTTAGATCACGATACACAGATATTGCAGAACTGTTATTTTTGTTGTAAGATGCAACAACTTTATGTCAAAAACACATGTGCAGAAAATCTGCTTGCAGTGCTGCTAACAGACGTGCAGATATTTTTTGACGTGCATCGCATCGGATACTGTCATTTTACAGCTACTGTCACTTACGTGTACTGAATTGAAATTTCATTTGCTTTTGTGAAAATAATTTTCCTGTGAATTGATAAAAAATGAACATTACAAAATGCAATAAAGTTCGGAAAGTGATATTGATTTTAAATGTTTATCAGTCATACTGAAAGTTTTTAAGTAAACAAATAATGAAACTTGAAAAGTTGGTGATACTAAATACCTCAAACTTTCTCTTTTTGTGTTTTGCGAACACTGTCGATTGCAGCGAATTTAGAAATAGAGATGTTTTGCAGAACAGCACTGCATGCAGCATTCTTATGTAGCTTCCCAAATTAAAACATGTGTATTCTAATTTCACTGCGTACAGAATTCTGCACATGTTAAACGATCCATATTGTAAAATGGCAAAGCAAGAACTATGTATGTACTTATTCCGATTTGACTTGCACCTATGGTGGGTAGGTAGGTAGGAACGGTTGCTGTTGCGCACTGCCCCGTGGCCCAATTAGCACTTAAGCGCTTTTCGAGTATCACAACGCTTTTTGAGTACCACAAATCACCTTGAATTTGTTTGTTAGATAGTGTTAATAAGTTGTTGAAAGGAAAGGGCTTTAAATCCATCCTCTGACATTCAAGAAACTGGTCAACTCTGTGGTACTTTTCTCTGAAATTTCCTTAAGGTTGTCGAAAATGGCCAGTGACCTGTGCTTATCGCGCACAAATCTTACAGCATCATGCCCGAGTCCTTTTCTCAAGTTCTTGTGTTCTGGCCCAGTTGCAGTTCTGCCAGATATATCTAGAAATGACAGAACTCTGCAAACTATTCGTTTCCCTCTATGTTGCTATGACCTGGCACCCATTTTAGTCCGACAACCTAGCGACGAGAGCTCTTCTCTACTCTGTTCCCTGATGATGTTGTTGAAATCATGGCCTAGGTAGCAGCCTGTCAATGAAAATGGCGATATTGTTAAAGAGTGTAGACTTGTGTCTTATTGTCCGTCACGATTCACGTATTGCCAGAACTTCCGCCTGCAAGACACTGGATGAACCGGGAAGGCGGAAGGATACTGATATTTTCAGTGATTCCGAAAGGATTCCTTCATCGACCCCACAGTCCATCTTTGAACCGTTAGTATAAATGGCTGTTTTGAAATTCTTTATGACTTCATCTCATTACGAGTCTTCTTTGGACGAAAAATCAACTGTGAAGTTGTGTTGAATATTTAGTTTGGGTATCGTGTAGTCGGTCAGAGTTTTCTCCAGTTGTCCTGGTAACGCATCTATAATCTTACTGTGTCCGTAAGGTCTAGCAGACCAGCACCCTGATTCATTAGAGGTCAAGTAGTAGAAGATTCAAAAGCACATACAGAGCTTCCATCAGGACTTGCACTTATGAAGGGCAAGTATTGGTTTCGTGAACATTTTCAATATGGAGATTTTGATCAATCTTGGTATTCCTATAGAAGAGAAACTCAAAAAGCGGTTCTCTCAATTTTGGCTGTCTGTCGGTCTGTCTCTCTGTGTGTAGGTATATGTGGCCTATTATGTATCAAAAATAATTGAACGGATTTCCTTCAAGCTGTGATCGGTGGGTTTACAATTCGAGAGGAAATCGAAATTTTCATTCTAACCCCAAAATTAACAGTAGGTACTTTACTAATAGTCGATTTTGAAAGAAACATTTCCCGGTATAACTTAGACGATTTGGTTGAAAATCAATAACTAAGCAATATTGGACATATGCAAGGATATGGGAACTTACGATGTAGATACTCTTGATAAGGACCATGACGGTGAATAACGGAAAAATCAAACAAAAAACAACAGCACGCAGTAGGGGCTGTTGTCCAACGCCTTGTTCTCTTGGATTTCGCTATTTAAAAAAATGCTTTAAGACAAATTGAAGAGGGTGTTTATAGATTCAAAGAGAAAGTTCCACCTTAACAGACTGCACTCTCTCTCTACTTATGTATGCTAAATTCGGTTTAAAATTCTTCGAGATCAATATTTTTCGAAAACGTTCAGTAGCTGGAGTTCTAAAGATATAAATAGCAACAAATCTTCGAGGACAGGTGAAATTTTCCCCCTTGTCTTGTAGAGGAGTTCTTCTACACCAGCTAAACATCTGAGTTAGCTCTTCCATTTATAGTGTTCCACATAGATGGAAACTTGCACATATACAGCCAATTTCGAAAAAGGACGGTAAATCCTTCCATCCTAACTACCGACCAATGGCCTTAATGTCAGTCATCGAGACCATTCATAACCATCAGCTTATGAGAAACCATCTCCCTAATGACCCCCGGCAACAGTGTTCTACTGGCGACTTAATAGCCCATCTCGTATCATTGCGAAGGCTTTCGATAGAGTATGGCATAGTGCTCTCAAGCTTAAAACTCATACTGTCGGTAACATGTACCAACGTATTTTTTTTTTATCAAAATAAACCAAAGACACGTTGATATGTATTCGAACTTCGTAAACATTCGATTAACCCGAAAGTTAACTTATTTTCTGGCACTGAAAGTTTATGAATTAAGAGAAAACGTACAAGCCCAAAAATTGTAGTAGAATGGCGATGAATTCAGTTTTAAAAATAAGGCTTTAGGTCATAGAAAAGTGAGAATATTTTTTTTTTTGCTGAATCACAATTAAATAAATCTACGTGTTATTTTTCGATAAAAAAAAAACTCTTTTCCCTTTTTTTCTTTCATTTACAATTTTAAGGGAAATTTCCCTCTATCTGGCACTAGTGAGCGGAAGAGGCCAAGAAAAACCTGACTAACACTGCGACTTGGATAGAACTTTTGTTTTGTCCCCTGAATTACAGGACTAGATTTTTCTTTAAGACAAATTCCGGTTAAATAGAACCCTTAGGATCGTTTTGGCAGTTTGTTTGGTGATAATGCAGATGAAATCTCTGCCGGTGAGAAAGTCCGTTAAAAGCTTTAAATCACATTTAGTTGTTCTTGGCTTCTCCTTTTATCTGAGAAGTTAATGTTTAACTTTTGTATAGGGTGAACCATTTAAACCTTCGTCATATGGCAATCCTATAACTTTGACATCTGTTTTCAGATCTTATGACAGTCCGCGTTCGATCAGTCCAAGCGAATTTGTGCCATGGAACAGTACACGCCGCCACAACGCGCTGTTATCGTGCAGTTTTACATTCAAAACATGTCCTCAATTGTGAAAACGCAACGTGCGTATCGTTCAAAATATCACACACCATCAGGCGTTTACACCAAAAATTGATCACCACCGGCAATCATGGTAATATCAGCCATCAAGGCCAACGTCGTGGTCTGATGAGAAAATTGAGGCATTACAGGCCAGTGTTGAGAGATCACCGACAACATCGAGTTGTTGCCGTTTTTTGCAGTTGGGCATCCCTCGCACGCCTATCCGACGCAACGACTTTTACCGATCTACAAGCCACGTCGCTTGGATTATACGAATTTTGTGGTGAACATGGCTCAAATCGACGATAATTTTGGGCAAAAAATTCTAATGAGCGATGAGTCTAATTTTCCTTTTAATGGGACCGTAAATAAACAAAATGGTCGGTTCTACGCCAATGAAAATCTTCAATTAATTCACGAGGAACCTCTCCACAACCAACGCGTGACTGTTTGGGCTGGAATTTGTGCGGAAAGATTTATTGGGGCAGCTGTAACCGTCAATTTGATGAAAATCCTAACTGATAACAGCATGGACAACTTTTGGTTCCAGCAGGACCGCGCCACAACTCATAGAACCAGAGCCACGATCGCTTTATTGCGTCCTTTGTTCCTCGGACGCCTAATTTCGAAAAATTGTGATTTTGACTGGCCTCCCCGATCACTCGTCTTAACGTCTCCAGACTTCTTCCTGTGGGGTTATTTGAAGTCCAAATTTATGTTAACAAGTCAAGGACCTTAGAAGCCTTGGAAGACAATATACGACATGAAATGGCCACTATTCAGCTCGAAACAATTCGAAAAGTGATGAGAAATGCCGGCGGCGACCATTTACGCGATATCATATTCAAAAAGTGATCAGAACAATTCAAAGGTTCAAAATAAACGAAATTTTTTTTTTTTTTTTAAATTATTATCAAAAAATATCCCGAAGGTTTAAATGACCCACCCTGTAGTTGCTCTTGCAGATCCTGGGAATTGTGTTCTGCTTTTAGGGGACTTTGCACGTTGTTACGCAATGGGAGACAGCTCTACGTGTCAATCAAGCCGTCCAGCAATCGTTTTTTTTGCGCAAAATACTGCAAAATTGGGTTGACAAGATGGGCTACCTCCAAGCCAGCCGCGGCAGCCATTGAAACAATCGGAAAGTGTACACTCTTCAACAAAGCTTTTTTATAGCAATTTTTAAAAAGAAACCAACAGATGGCCCACGCTTTACATATAGTTGACCGTGGCACTATAGCACTTGAGTACGAACTTGGTTATGCGCTACGAGCTCAATCCACGTCGTGCGCCGTCAATATTTCCCCGATCAATCAGAATCTAGGTCCCCAAACAGTAATGATTTCCCATTCAACTCAGCTTACGTGTAGATGGACAAACAAACAGATGAACAATCAGACAGATCCTCTTTTTTTAGTTCCTCTATGCAAGTAACTCCAAGATGCTTAAAATCTTCAGATCGAAAATGTTCACTAATCAATACTTGCCCTACTCGTAAATAGCAGTTTAAACTTACTATTGCATACTTTTCAAAGTGATTGGTTCCACTGTTTTTCCTCTACTCTGAGCACAAGCATTACGAATGTTTGCTCAATCTACCCACTGGTTTCCCATGCAAATGTTGAAATGACACTCTCTGTAACCTACTGATGTTGGTCGCACCCCCAAAGCAGTCAACGACCTTCTACGAAAAACAAAAGAACCACACCAACTGAGATGCGTATACTTGAATCAATTATGGAAAGTCAGTTGTTGGCTGGTCTTCACCTTTTGACACTAATTTATGTGTGTCAACCCGATATGGTCTTACCCTATTGATTATGCTTAGCGTTTATATGAACTTGCTGGGATAGTTGCGTCACGCATTAAATTGAACATAAATGTGGTAAACAACAACTAGGAGACGACAGACTCTTGGGCACACTTAAAGTTATCCACCTTCTGAATGATTACATACGAAAATGGAAGGGTAAATTGGTTTGTGAAGAGGGGTGAGTTGTTTAACGATAAGAGTCGGTCATTTAATTGATAAATTCTGTAGGTAATCAATAGGTAATCCAAATAGGGTGAGTACCTTACAGATACTTACAAAAATTTCCAGTGAAAATGAAATAGTCCACGGTGTGACGCTTTAATAAACTTAATTTCGGGAACTGACAGAGTTTAAAAGGACAAAAAAAAAAAGTAAATAGCAGCAACACAAATCAGTTTAAAAAGAAAATCAAACTCAATGCAGTGGATTAAGCGACAAATAATATACCAGGATCAACCCCACCGAATATCTCGTTAAAAAATTATACACTTTACGAGTTACGAGTATTAAAAAAGCAAGTACGAGTAACAGACTACCACCACTCTATCACTCTCCATCGTTTGCACAATATTAAATCAATGGCAGCTATTTCAACACCCTCTGCTGTGTCATAGTGTGCTAATAGGAAAGAGGGTGTGAACTGTACTATTGTACTTAAAGAGGACGTTAAAAGCGATGCCACCCCAAATAACAATATTACTTCATCATTCACTTTTTGAAGTTCGACAAACAGTATCTGGATGCCGGAGAGATTATTTCTGCACTCGTGCCAATGAATTGAATGAATTTGCATACTCGAAAGATGATTTATTGATTGCGTGGTGGATTGCGTTTTTTTTTTTCACCCTTACATTGGGGAGAGGGCCCCAACCAACCAACTGGTTAACATCAAATAATTAGAAATGCCTACAATACATTTAATTAAGCCATGAAATTTCCACCACCATTAGTGTTGACATAACCTACTTTATGGACATTTAATAAATTAAGTGTGAATTCGTTGGGTCATTAGGCAATCGGATGTGGTAATAAGTAGCTGCTTGGAAAAGTGCTTGGATTGGAAATAGCTTTATTCATAAAGAAGTCACAAATTGATGGAGCAACCATTAATAATATTTATGGTCGAGAATCTGATTTTAATTGCTAGTTTATTTGGGAGACTGTTGACTGTTGTATGATGGCTGATTTGTGAAAGATTTGTGCGTTTCTAATAATGTATTAAAGAGGCAGAAATAAATCCGAATTACTCATAAGAACTCCTGGAGATTTCGGGATAGCTGCAGTGATTCTCCATTTAATTTTTGCTTTAGTTGTATCAGGAATGTCAGAACTAGATATTGCGCAATATGGTCTTACCATGTTGGTCTTACACTGCCTTGAAGTCTATAAATAGGTTGTGGACATTAATAATTTTCATAAAAGCACACAATTCGTGTACATCAATAAAATCGGCATCAACGTTTAGTGGGTGCTTTAAGAAACAAAATTAGCTATGGAACCAAAGAGTATGATCATTTTGGTCCGGCAGATGGAAATGAGCAGACATTTTGAACGAATGCAAGCGTTGACGTAGAGGAAATAGAATCCGTTCATCATCTCCTCTGTGACTGTCCAGCTCTGGCCAGCAAAAAAAGGCAGATACTGCTTTTGGCAGATACTTCTTTTCAGAGCTGGATGAGCTGGGTAGCATTGAGCTAAGAAAACTCCTGAGATCCATGCATTTATCTGGGTGGTTTAGCATAGCGGTCGAAAATTGAAATTTCTAAATTCCCAGGGTTCTAAATATTGGGCACAATGAACTCTTAGTGGTCTAAGTGAGCTGTGACAACCCTGTCAACAGGGGCACCCAGTTACCTAACCTAACCTAATGCAAGCTTCTTTGGAAGCTTCTGTTTGGCTTTGTAAACTTGGCATGCTCTTGTTAGCCGCTGTTAGAACTTTCGAATATCACCTCTGCAGTAACACGTCTCTATTTTGCATGCTTCTCATGTCCTTTCTTTTTCTTTCAGAAAAGTCAGTTTCCTCGCTTTTCTTTTGCTTGTAGACTTTGCGAGCAGCTCTCATTCTTCCTTGCAGCATCGTTTTGTACGCCTGTTGTTTTGTTGCGTTTTCATGTCTGCACTCTTCGACGAACTAGTTAGGATTGCCAGCACATCGAATACGCCACTTCTGGTGGCTGGCAACAGCCAGTGGTCTTTTGTACTTGATGCTGAGGTGGTTGAACTTCTTGGAAGATTAAGCGACACACGGTCAGAGAAGATCTTTTGCAATTGCAACTCTTTGATGTTAAATTCTCTCACACTATCTCTTTGGGGTTGTTATACATAACAATTTTGTATTTAAATAAAACACAGTATAATTGAGATATCGGTCTGAAATTTATTCCAGTATGAAATTCGATCTCGTTCATATGACATGCAAGCATGTTTGCAGCGATCGATTCTTTGGAGCCAATTTTCCACCACTCGTCCACACATATCGGTCGGTATAGTTCCTGAGCTCCTTTAACGTTGTTGGCTTATTGGCATAAACTAACGACTTAACGTAACCTCATAAAAATAAATCCATCGGCGTTAAATCGCATGAGTGAGCTGCCCATTCAACCGGACCATTTCTCGAGATTACACGATTACTGAACTTCCCCTTCAATAGATCAATTGTTTGACCAGCTGTGTGGCATGTGCGGCATCTGGCACATATAACTGATATCGAGTCCATCCAATTTTGGCCAAAAATAGTCGACCAACATGGCACGACAGAGAACTCCATTGACCTTAACATGACGATCATTTTCATCGATGAAACAATACGGTCCAATCACAACTCCGGCATGAAATTCACACCACACGATCACTTTTTGTGGATGCAATGGAGCCTCTTGAAGCACATGTTGGTTTGTTGCTGTCCAATAATGCATATTTTGCTTATTGACAGAGCCATTAACCCAAAAATGAGTTTCATCACTGAAGATGATTCTTTGATGAAATTCAGGATTTTCTTCAAACTTTTGCAGAGCCCAATCGGAGAAGTTTCGGCGCTTCAAATGATCAATAGGTTCAGTTCTTGAGTTAATTTGTTCTTGTAAGGGTGTAGGCCAAGATCTTTACGCAAAATTCGCCACAATGTGGACTGAGAGATTCCCAATTCCTGTGAACGGCGTGGAATCGACTGATTTGGCTCATTTTGAACTTCGACCGGTGCTTTATCTCACTGACACAGAAATATTTAATAGTGATACGTTGACTCGAATTTATCCACTATAGCAGGCACACCCTGTCTGGGGGGTCGATTATTACCACCGAAAATTGGTGTAAGCGCTCTTAAAGTTGTGACCACCGACTCAGAATTTCGGTAGTAAATTTTAATAATTTCCAAACGTTGGTCGTTCGTGAACATCACCACTATAAAAATGTAAACCTTGACTGACGTTTTGACCTTGACAGATCATAAAAAAAGTTTAAGGGTGCGTTTGTATTAATACAAAATTGTTATGTCCCTATTGGAAAACCCTTTACATGGGCAAATCGTGAATCGCAATGACAGGTTGATAGTTATTTGATCTGGAGACCGCCAAATCTCTTTATGAATATTGATCTATTTTCTATACTTCGGACACGTTATCAAGGAGTTCGCAGAATCAATCTATCATTAATAATCGTTCTGTTATTGCGGAAGCGGATATTGTAATTTTTTACATTACACTTTTTTTTTAAGTCTTTCTCTGATTACAGATCCGCATCCGAATAATCGATGATTTTGCTCCTTGCTGCATTTGACGTAACAGATGTCACAGTTTTCATCCTTTGTATGCCTGAACTTTGTATTTATGTCCTCCGCAAGTTATTCAAATCCATATATGTAGTCTGCTGGACATAAAAATTTAATCGGCTAAATGGATGCCACGGCTGGCCTTCCAGACTTCCGCCCTTTTGATGAAATTTTTCATTACTTGTCCGCATAAATCCTTCGGTAGTTCATAAACATTGGCGTGCACCTTCTGCTTCAAATAACCACAAAAAAAAAAAAAAATCAACGGCTTGATATCGGCTCATTTTGGTGGCCAATTTTGGTCGCCGAAATGAGAGATGACGCGACCGGCAAATTTTGTGTGGAATAACTGTATTGTTTCTCACGCTGTGTGGCACGTGGCACTGTCTTGTTGAAACCACATGTCTTCCACATAAATATCGTCCATTTGGTGCCAAAAATAATTCGTTATTATGCACCGATAATGTTCGACATTCAGTGTTACAGCAGCACCGCGAGAATTTACGAAGAAGTACGGCCTAAAATCCTCACCAAACAGTGACTTTTGTGGATGCATTGCTTGTTCATGAATGGCCCGTGGATTTTCATGACCCCAAATGCGACAATTTTCTTTGTTTACGTAGACATTCAATTAAAAGTGAGCCATGTCACTGAAGATGATTTTGTTCGAAAAATAGCAATAAACTTGATGGTCTTCTAACTCCCAATCAACGAACTCACGACGCTGTTCATGGTCTGCTGGCTTTAATTCCTTAATCAATTGGATCTTGTAGGCATGCAGATGAAGGTATGTTGGGAAAGATGGCGAATGGATTTTGACGTCGATATTTTCATGTAATCGGCCACTATGAGGACGCACTGGTCTTTGCACGTCCAACACTGACCTGGGTCAATTTAATTTGTCCATTTATTTCTTAACCTTGACATGAGATGTATGATTATGTTGTATACCAACATTATTTCGCAATTTGCGGAGATCGATTTTAACAATTCAAATACGTTATTCTCTCGAATACCGTTCTATAATTTCAAATGTCAGTGCTCACTTATGTCAAATATCAGCTGTTTACCTTTGACAGAACCACAGTAGTGCCAAGTTTAAATTGTAACCTCCAATTGAATAAACCTTCACATACAAACAGGTCGGACACATCAACCTTTTTTGACTTTACTATAGTCGGTTAAAAAATAGCCCGCAAAGGAGCATTCCTTTTCCAATTGGACCAAAGATATTAAGAAGTAATACATAAACCTTCATAATGATATAAAAAAAAGACTTTTGCATTTAAAAATGAAGCAAACAATTTGTCTATGCTGGTGGTAACTCCATTAAAGTAAGTACTTTAATAAACTTCGTTTTAAAATTTGATAATTTACTCAAGGATACTGTCATCCCCTTTTTTTAGCAATCAGCCTTTTTTTTTTTTAATTAAACGGAATCAGAAATCTTTCGCACGTGTCTGTGTTTATTTAAATCTAGAAAAAACGGAATTAAAAACTCCGTGACACGTTCATATAGAATTTAGTCCTGTAGGTAAATATTTGATTTTCTTTTGGGCGACTGATTGCAACTTTTTCACCCCTGTAAGGAAGTGAGTTTTTAAGTATAAATGGGTAAAGTTGTTATCCATGAGTAGCCCCAAGTCAGCAAAAGATTCCCTTTATCTTAGAATTTCAGTCAGTATTTTTAACTTTTTAATAAGAGGTATCCACTGAATAAGTTAAACACAAATTTGCTTACATTTATTCCAGCCAGACCCCCTGGAGACGCAGAATTCATATTTCTCTAATAAAAAAAAAAGTACTTTAAAATTGGAAAATTATTTGTATCTACAAACTTATAATCCAGTCCACGCGAACATATTTTAAATGATGCACGCTCTCAATAAACTATTACTGTTTACTCACGTCTTGACAGTCTCAAGGTTGGGGTTAAAACAATTTTCAAAAAAAAAAAAAAAGAAAGAAAGAAGAAAATTATTATATTTTCAACAAAGTTTCTGCTCGGACGACTGCGAAAAAGATAAACAGTGATTGGCAAAGCATTTAACACCACACACTAATTAGCCATTCAGTTTTGTTTGGAACGCTTTTTGTAATAACAAAATAATATGTTTCTGACTACAGAAACAGAACACAAACAAAGTCGATATAATATAGTATGTTGTTAGTGGCTATGTGGTTGGTTTACTTTTCTTAAAATATCGTGTCCGACTTCCGTATATTAAATGCAAGAAACTTTGATTTGTTTGTTTATCGAATTTACTGCATGTATCGCAAACATAAAAGCCCATTATGACATGGAATTACATCCTTGCACGAAATACAAACTAAGATAACAAAACGAAATAACATCGTCGGTTTTCACATTTTTTTTTTTTTTTTTACAAAAATCCTGGAGAATGTACGCATAGTTAGGGACATTCATTGGAAAAAAAGGCGTTATGCAGAGTGGATATTTGAAAATTGGGGTGGATTTATCAAATAGGAAGGTGTGCTATCTGCCGTCTGTTATTGTGATGTTTGTTGAATATTTACTAGATGAACATAAATTGAGGTTTGTATTACAATGGAAGATTTTTTGTTGTCTGACTTCGCCCACTGATGAGTGGAGTTGCAGCACTGCGACCTACTCGTATGTAGAGATCTTTTATACCATTAAGCCATTTTTATTCTAGTATTAGGTCCACCTTCCTGCCTGATAAAAGTGAGGACAGCTCCCACAGAGGCATCTTTTAACAGGTGAAACCACTTTTCCCAAAAAGTTGACACCTTATATTGGATAATGTAATATACATACGAGTATGTTCTGCTGTTTCATCCTTCTCAAAACAAAGTCGGAATTCAGTTTCCTGAACAATATTCATCCTATCAAGGTGAATTTCTATTGCTTGGTTTGGTACAACCACAGAGTTGTATACCGTACGTTCATACAGGATTAAGCACTTCTTCTTTTCCTTACGGCGAAGTTATGATCCAGAGTAGAAGGATCACAACCCTCCCACTTTACTGTATCCTTACTGGTCTGTCTGTGGGGTTTGCCGGTTTGACCTCAGGAAGTACCGGCTGGCTTCCCAGTTTCGGATCACTTCGTCACTGAGGCCAATCAAATGCTGGTGTTTTCGAATTTGTGTGATCCAGTTGTTTCTTGGTCGACCTTTTTTGTGCGATTGTGTAGGAACGTTGATTGACATTGCGTTTTTGACGGGGTTCGAAGGATCTCTCCTTTTAACATGACAATACCAACTGAGCTGGTCGTGCTCTATCTTGCTTGTGATGGGTTTTTTTTTACATGAAGGCTTCCTCGAATCTTCGAACTTCTTATTATATCAAGCTTTGTTACTACTGCTGTCATGTGAAGCATCTTCATCTCAGCTGTCGTTAATTTGCCCTCATACTTTTTATACATTGTCCAGCACTAAGAGAAACGTTTGGGAATCTGAAGAGGATTTTGAATGGCTCTGCGATGGAGATATATGCAGATGGATCTTAAACAGCGAATGGTACATTACACCTAATAGATAAACATTCAACATAGCAGTCCGAGAAGCTGAGGAGCTTGACTTTAAATTAACGCGATAAAGGGTAGCGCTATTGTACTATGAAGGAGCGATAAACAGTATGATCCAAGCTGGTAAAGCAATGCCGAAAATCTCTAAATGAAATCGCTGACAGATGAGATGTTGCCCTATGTTGGGTTCAAGAACACAGCGACGGGCAAGTGCAGAGCGGGCGAGCTGATCAGAGACGGTGAGGGTTAGAACCTCACTGATAATAAAGAGGAACCGTCTGGTGTTTATTTAAATCAATTGGTTTTTATTGACGAAAACAAAATTACAGGCTTCACTTATCTATCTGCAGCTTACACTACATAACTCATTCGGTCAAATCAGTAAAATTCTTGCGATAAGTAATTCTGTACGTATTGCGCGAACAACTCATACCTTCATATGTACATATATCCTCATCTCGTAGCTATTCGTGCTAATTAACATACGAATGGAAGGGACCCACAGTTTAATTAATAAAATATAAACTCTCGGAAGATTTTCAAACATTCTCGAGAAGTGGGACCGCGACAAAACTTGTGGTGTTTTTTTTATTTTTTTCCGAGATTTGAACACTGACTTCCCGCTCATTAGTTCAACTTAGTAATCACTGAGCCTACAGAGTCCGTGCTGATTTCAGAAAACACCGATTACCCCTTGTCAAACAACATATGACAAAAGAAATGAGAAGGATACTTTTACAATTTGCACTTGCTCAGCCCTCTCCAATAGAAGAAAACTTAATTTTGGCGTATACCTCTTCAGATAGTCCTGACAAATACGGATGCAAGGTACTTTCAACGCTTCATATGTACAATAGCTCCAGTTGATTTTGCTGATAATTGGGTAGTTTTTAATCTAGTGAATGCTGTAATCCTCGCGAGTTACTACCTGAACAGGATCTCTCGAACATGTGGATGAGTGCACTAGTTTCAGCCTCGTGTATATCGAATCGACTGCTACCGTGAGTCTTCTACAGGACGTTGGCTGACAGAACTTCTTAATTATACGCAAAGTCTTCCGCAGTTTGCTCTTCGCAGTACTCAGTTGCCAATGGAATAATATTCAACAATGACAAGACAAAGACGTCTTGTCGGAAGTCCTGTTAGTACATCTGAAAGAACTAAAAGCTGCTTAGGAAATGTATGTGCCATCATCGAATAGCAATTACGGTATTTATGCACAAGATGGCGCAAAAGTCCTCACTCGATTTCCTAAGGCAGTAACTTTGTAAATAAAAAGAATCTATTTGTAGACGTTTACATATTTTTCCATTAGGCCTTCCTGTCACATGCTATCCTTTAGGGCCACCAAGGTCTGTTCCTTGTTCGTATGGACCCGCGATTTCAAAAAACCCCAAGGAAAGAAGACTGGAATGGTCAAATCAGCCAAAACGATAAATTAAGTGGTCGGGAAATACTTGCTGCATAATGTCCATTGTCGGTCGTGCTGTGTGTGCGGTTGCACCGTCCTACTGGAACCGCATGTTCTCCGAACCCAATTCGCCAATTTGCGCCAGCAAGAAGTCGTTGATCATGGTGTTGTGGCGTCACAGGAAAAGTGTTGTCGATACCATCCTCAGAAATATATGGGCCAATCACCTTTCTTCCGTAAATGCCGCATCAAACAGTGACTTTGAGAGGAATGACTCTTCGTGCATTACACGCTGATTTTCAGTGCCCAGAAGCGATAATCTTTTTTATTCACGTATCCGCACAGGTGGAAATGCACCTCGTCACTCATGGAAAATCATCTTCATTGCGATCGCGGTTTAGGAGGGCTTGGGTGTAATTTACACGCGACTGGCGGTCTACAGGCAAAAGCTGATGCCCTGTTTACACTTTGTACGGGTATATCTTCAAGTTATTTACAAAAAATTACCTGTAAAGACCGTCTATTGATGCCCAATTACATAGCTCGTCGTTTGGTTTATGTTTGAGGGTCCTCTTGGACATCTGCAGCCATAACAGCAATATTCTCGAGCGAAAGGCTGCTCCATGGCCAGCTATGTCTATTACTGTCCCGTGTTGAGCCGGTGGCTAACCGCCGCTGTGTTTGCCCAGTTGGTGCCACACGACCAGGGAATCAACGACGAAATTCACGTTGAGGCAAAACCACCGACCGATAATTTGTCAAAAATATTGACGCAATTATTTCTTAAAGAGTTTAGCAGTCCATGGTTTATCTACGTGTATTCTGCTTCTGTTTACTTCACAAATGTCAAAGTCGTGACGTAATGACATAAGACGCCATTTGCAAAAATGAGAGCATTTTTCGATAAGGTGATGACTTTTGCGCCATCTTGTATTTATTCAGCATTACCATTGAGTCGCCAAAGCTGAAATTAAGGCGTGAAGGATTCGCTGAATCGCTCGATGCTACATTAGTTTGTCATAGGTGGCTGTTTATAGCTAAAATAGGATCAACTACATTAGTTTCCAATGCTTCAACCGAGATATGTTCGCCGCCATATAACGTCGTGTTAATAGTCGGCGCTGGGGATAATAATTCCATGCACATGCACCCACAAACTTACAGACAATCTACATGAAAGTGCCAAGATTTTAAGTAAGATCACACGCATAACATCAATGTAAAGTTTTGCGAAACTATAAAATGTACGACTAGGGCAGTGCCACACGATCCAAATTCTTCAAAGCATTACTCGTACATTCCATAAAATTCTAATACATTCGATTTTAAACACTCAGCCATGCAATTGCATGTTAAACAGTTCGCAACTCAATTGCTAACCCAATTCTATAAACAAAGCTCATATTCTTACGTGACAGCTTAGTGAACGTGTTATGGGCCATGCAAGTAATAAAACGTTCGCATTCCCTTCCGGCTGGGGCAGATAAAACCAAGGATACAGTAATAAGGACGACGCCGATGAGTGCAACCGGAATACCAGAAGAAACAGCAAATTATTTTCCTTAGCTATGCTGAAAAATGTGGGCAAAATTCATAATTTACCATCACCACCCCTACTAACTGGGTAAGGCCGCATTTTCGTTGTTGAATGCTGCCTGAAGAGTGACTTCTAGAATTCTTCTCGACTCACTTAATACCATCGTTTTGTTTTAAATTTGTTTTTCTCCTACGAAATGTGTCCTCCCAGAGATTGGGTACGAACGTTGAGGCCAAAGTGCCATGTGAAGGCTAAGCATGACAAGAAAGTAATTTCACTTGTACATCATAAGCGGAACGATGGGAATGGAGCGGAGGGCATTTTGGTATTTACAAAACATTACCAAGTTAAATTGGTTTTGCGGGGGTGAAGATTAGAAGGAAGTAGGATGCTTGCTGCAGCAACAAAACGGAGACAGTGAGGCAACAATTTGCAAATTAATTTATTTTAAAAAAGGAAAGGACATGCAGCGAGCTACGAGCGAGTGGTTTTAATTTTGCATCCATAAATTTATGGTAATATAAATTTTCCTCGATAAGTAACCGAACGCGGGAATGTTGAAGAAAATATTTATTATTGAGGGTTGCTTTGTTTTTTTCAAAAAAGAGACGGAAGAGATACTCGTATAGAGGTTGAACGATGGCATTGATAAGGATATGGAAATATGGTTAAAGAAAACACGATTTTGTTTACCGAGGCTATGGAGATGTGACTGAGTGCTTAGTGCATTGAACTACACTGAGCAGGGGCTTCAAGTTTGAATCCCAGCAGAATACTAAAAAGTCTTTTCATGGTCCCACATTTTGCAGATTTCTAAAAAAACACCCGAGAGTAAATAAAATTGTCATGAGAAGCTTCTTAGTTATTCCCTTTGAATACGCCATAAAAATGTAGGGCCCTTCCATTCGTGAGTAACACAGCACGAAAGGCTGCTATAAGATAGGCTCTTAGACTCTCCAGGAGCGGAGATTATTTGGGGGGAAATTTAAAAAACACGTTTTTTAGAATATAATTTGGCACATAAATACATATAAGGCTGTAGCTCATATTTATTCAATAAAACCACCTTCAGCATCGATAACAGCCTCAATTTGTGACTGGAAACGTGAGCACACCGGAATTAAATGGTCCTTGTTGATGTTGGCCATCACTTGGAAAATGGCATGCTTTAAAGCTTAAGTGGCATTGTGAGGATGTTTGTTTGTTTTATGTTCAATTACGCTCCAAACAAAGTAATCCAATGGATTAAGGACTAGTGAGTTAGGTGGCCATGAGTTTGGTGTTATGTGATCATGGAATTGATAGCCATTCATTCCTGAGTCGTCTCGGATTTGTGCACTGGGGCAAAATTCTGCTGAGTCTAGCACCTCGATGAATCCGGCAGTATTCTCTCGAAGACCTTGTGAGAAAAAGTAGGAAGGTATAGCATGACCTTCACTGCTCACTACTCCAAGGACTGTCGCACTTTCAGGGAACTTGGTGCATATCACACGGTGGACATCTGAAGGCTCTGCACACAGCCATCTGTCGTTCTTTCTATTGACCTTTCGGTCCTGGTCCAAATTGTTTTCATTGGAAAAAAACCAAAGAGTGTCTGGATCTTCTAGATGCTTCGACTTGTTGAGGAGCCGCCTTTCTCGTAGCAAACGCAGGTTTTTCATTTCCTCCAGTATAAACTGGCCACTTCGAGATCATATTTCTTCTGTTAGGGATTTATCTGACATTGTACCCGGGAAAAACTTAAACGTCAACGTGATCAACACTACGACTGAACAAAAATATATCCTCAAATAGCCTCCTCACCCTGTATAAGCCGAACAATACGAATGTGGAACGATCTACCAGGCTCTGTATTTCCCCATCACTACAACCTTCAAACATTCAAAACCAACGTGCATAGGTACCTCCTCTGTTCCTCTTCCCCCTTTCCCTGACGCCCGTGCCCTGAAACAATTAAAGGGTATTAATACTCCCTTTTTCGCGCGCAGATTATAAAAAAAAATAGGCTGTTTATGCCAAATATTTGTGTTTAGTATTCCGCTGTCTGTCCACGTGTCTGTAACTTTTAAACTAAAGTGTACATGGCATGTCGAAAGTAATCAGGAAAAAAAATGCTAATCAGGCATTGATGTAGCTTAAAAAAAAAATGTACCCACTCCAGTTTGCGATCGAGCGTAAAGTCCTAAGGAAAGCGAATAAGGTATAAAATATGTTTATGTGATCAAGTTAGTTCATTGAACTCAAAAACCATGTCAAAATCGATGTACAGATTGTTAAACTGAACAATAATCCAACTCCTATTGAAACTGATAAAAGGCTATTTGAACCGACCGGACCTTCTTATGAAGCAGAGCATGCTCCTGATGTCAATATTCATCAGGTCGTCAAGATTATCGAAGAGAAGAGCTCTCAGATAGAACGGTCTTCTTTTGGACAGTGTTGACCACGAAAAAAGTAAATGATGAACAGTGATCTGGGAAGAAGAACAGCAACCTTTCTCCAGTCATTACAGGCGGGAAAATTTACCCGTAAGTTACTATCAAATCTCAGTTTCGGTAGTCGTTGCTGTGTAGTAGTTTTGTAGTTTAAGGATTGAGGAGTGACCATCTTGGCAGTTGGACCACATTGCAGAAAATGTATAGGAGCAGCAGATGAAACATTACATCTAAGGTTTTCTTTTAGGGCCGTGTAATATACGGCCACGCTATACTCGTACATTAATACGACTCTGACAATGGACACGTACAACCAGAGTGTAGTATTAAGTTGAATACTAGCTCATACCAATAGCCTTTTCACAGGAGTAGAGATCTATAAAAGCTTTTTTAACGCTCTCTAGAAAATTTACTTTGCTGTTTAGTTTCTAAGATAAGGCTCAAGTATTTTGTTTTGTTAGTAAATTAGAGGACCAGTTTTTTTATTTAAGATTTACTGTCAAACCATAAGAACATCTAGTGGCCAATTTGGAGAACAAGAGATGAGCGTATTTAAACAGTTCTTTTAGAATATTTTTGTGTTTTCCAGAAATAGAAATAGCAACATCATCTGCACAGGCAATCACTTTACATCCCACACTTTCTAGTTCGACTAGTTACAAATTTCAAAGAAGAGGGTACAAGAAGCCATCTTGAGACGTCCCTCAGCTTATAAATCTTCGATTCGAAGTTCCGCACAAATTGTGTTAATAATCGATGAGCCTCTTCTTCAATGGATTAGAAATTACCTTTCTATGAGTTGAATTTGTCTTGAATGGCTTCAAGTCTGCAATTGAACATATAAACATATAAATGCTGGTGTCCCCCAAGACTCGGTTTTTTCTCCGACACTCTTCTTATTTTTATAAATGATCTCTCGTCTGCAACTTCTAATCCAATCCATTCCTTCGCTGATAATAGTACCCTTAGTTTTTCATATTCGTCCTTGCTCTTCAGCGATAGTAGAGGAACGGCAACGTATACTAAACACATTAAATTCCGACCTGGACAGTATAATCAAATGCTTCCAAATCACAATGCTGTCTTCTGTACCCTCAACCAATATCTATGAATGGTACTTGCATAGCTGAAACCGAAAGACTTGCCATTCTTGGTATGTGTATTAATAACCATCTTTGATGGAACGATCACATATTCGAGGTCGCCAAAAATGCTGCAAAATGTCTAGTATTGCTTAAACGGTGCAAGACATATTTAATCCCGTCCGATCTGGCTTCAGTTCATATGCCCAAAGCTGGAATATAATGCCTACATCTGGTCTGGTGCACCCAAAGACAGGGTATAGAAATGGGTATAGGTGATGGAGACATTGTGTGCTCCATAAATTCACTCGAACCTCGTAGAAATGTCTCGTGTCTTTCTTGTATAAAAAATGCTCCAGAAGAATTACCAGTTGCATTCTTCCCCTTCAAAATTTCACCCTCAATACTCCACCCTTAAGCTCAACTTCGGTAGTACTGCCAAATATAGGGATTCGTTTATAAGCATGGAATGTGTAATGATCTATTAAGCTCTCTGTATTTCCCCATCACTTTAACCTTCAAACATTTAAAGTTAACGTGCACAGGCATCTCCTCTGTTCCTCATCCCCCTTTTCCCAAACGCCGTGCTCTGAAACAATATAAGGGTATACCTATACATACGAGTACATGCGCGAATTATACAAAATGTTGCCTGTAAGTAATTACTTAATAAGCACACCAAGTGACGTTTCGACGTTCATAACTAAGGCAAAGCTCCCTCAATCTCAAGAAAAACAACAATACTATACTCCTTGATGGTCAGTGATCCTTCAAGCGAGTGTAAGACCATCTCAACTGTTTTGCCTTTGCAATACTCATGTTGGGATGCCTATATCATGACTTGAGTAATTATTATTATTTGTGTAGGGTTAACTTGCACTGCTACCTAATGGTGTACGAGTATTGTGCCCCCTGCTAATACCTAAGAGAGGTTTATTCCCTCATTAGAGTTTCCCTCAGAATATAATTCCTCCAGAATTGTTATCGAGGGTCAAACACTCTTTCTTTGCCTTGGCAATGATAGTTCACCCTAGAGTACCCTCTCTAATTCAGTTTCTCTTAGGAATCTGAGAATGAGAAATGAATCTATGGTTGGTATATCCTGATCTGATAGTTGGTACTTGCCCAAGCATTTCAGTCTTTTGTGAGTCAATGCCCCACAGAATCTGCAAAGGCCTTCGTTTGTTATACCTAGTTTCCTTAAATGCTCCCCGAGTTTACAGTGCCCCGTTAGGAAGCATGTTAGGATACGTAGGTTATTCTTGTTAAGGCAGATGCACGCTTCGAATCTCTTCCAGTTGTAGTATCCCAGAAGTTTCTTAGCTTGCCTCTGACCTGGAGTATTGACCCAGGTTCTTGTCCTGTTTTCTTCCTCCATCTTCCTGAATACTTCGCGTATAGTGTGGCTTCTTATTCCGCAGAATGGTTCAGGTCCAATAAAGGATTCTGCTGCTCCTTGTCTTGCCAAGGAGTCTGCTTCTTCGTTGCTCTTTATTCCAGTGTGCCCAGGGATCCAATAGAGGGTTACCCTGTTACTGACTTGAGTAATGCTGCAACGCAAGTTCATATCAATCAATTTCTTCAGCATTTTCAGTAGGAAGGAAGAAAGACTAATAGGTCAGATATCTTTTGGGTTAACATGTGAACCTCCATGTCTAAGAAGACGGCTTTTACCTCGGTACCCAGTTTGGATATTCAGAAAACACGTCACTATAATTTTTAGCCAATATTATGAAAAATAATTAACAAAAAAAACGTGAACGGAAAAGAAACTGTTATAACAAAACTGTCGGTAGATTTAAATATGATAAGAACCCTTTATGGCTTCAATGTCAAACTCGTAAGAGAACAATCAGTTTCTATTCCATTATTGTCACTACGTAGTAACTTAATTTATACTTATCTAATCTTTGATGTCAAAAAAATGTTTGTAGCCTGTACACCTTAGCAGTTGCCGACGACCTTGACATAAATTAGAGAAAATACCAAATTGTTAGTAAATTTTACGATAGCTAGCATTCCAGGGTTAAGAGTTTCTTGTAGCTCTATTCTGATTCTGCATTCGGTGTCTCAAAATAAAAGAACCAAATCTGGAAAATATTTGGTTTTAGAGCTGTCATGCTGCCTCACTTGAATCTCTATTGATCCACAGTGTACCATACAAAAGAAATTGTTGAAAAAAGGTGAAAAAGGATTAGTCTTAGTGGTTGAATCATCTCCAGTTCAGAATGAATTTAAGAATGTCTCTCGGTGGTTTTGTTGACAATCGTTGAAGGAATATTCTCTAACGGCCGCATTTATGCTATTGCTGAGGCTTGAGCATTTTTGAACCGTCTCTTCGCTCAGAGTAGTTTTACACTTTGGCTTATGTTTCTTTCTTGTGTGGGTTAAGTGATGTTGAAAATATCGTCGAAGTAGTTCTAAAGATGTTGGTAGTGCCAATGCATTCTATTGCTTGTACAGGGTGGCCCAAAATTACCTTCATGGTTTGAATTCGTTATAACTTTTTTATTTCAGAGTAAATTGAATTTTTTTTAGTGCAGTTTGCAAATGGGGAATTTTATTTACCTAAATGTGTAAGATTACGTCTCGCAAATGGTGACAATTTTTGCTTCGTACATTCGTGCTCTTTCCAACACATTTTCTATCACCTTTCGCAAAATTTCAGGAGTTATGACACGGATTTGATTGCGAATATTGGTTTTTAGTTGGGGGATGATTGGCTTATTGACGTACACTCGTTCTTTCAAATAGGCCAAAGAAAACTGCCGGGCAGTCGCTACTGGCTCCATCCTGTTGGAACCATAGTTGTATTTATAGTCAATTCTTGCACAAGCTGGACTTTATATGGAAACATGTTCAATGTGGCCAAAATCCTTTGAACGGACCTCCGGGATAGTCCGAGTTGAGCCGGGCGTCTATTTGTTTATGTTTCTGGACTATCCTGCACATTTTTCAGTACACATTGAATAATTTCATCCATGTACGCCATACGTGGTCTTTCGGTACCAGAAAGGTCCTTTACTGATCCTTTTTGTTTGCACTGTGGGTGCCATCCGTACATTAAAATATCGACGATATGCACGCTGCGTCAAAACAATTGACCAACACATTGGTCTGACGATACGTCCTTTGAATTCATTTAGAACCGATTGTATACTTCTACTAACTTGTGAAGTATTTTGAAAAGGAAGAGCGTAATGCTTATTGAGCGGAAATTTGTCGCAGTTGTTCTGGCTAGGCTCACCTGCTTTAGGTATGGAAATGATTTCGATTTCTATCCATTGGTGCAGTTAGGGTACCTTATGAATGTTGCCACGAGATACTGGATGATATTTTAGTGTTAATGCAGCAGGGTCCGTAGAATTTGTATGTATTTCCAGAGGTGCATAAGTTTGTCCTTCAACCATTCTATTTTTAAGGAACCTGGTGCGGCATGCTCCTTTTAGAGAGTCTGGTAGTCTGAGAGCGTCTTTATTGGATTCGATTTCACTGCAGGATTTTCCCCAAGCAATTGGCTTTGCTTTTTTTTGTATTGACCCCTGTCTGTCAAATCTTTTATGCTTTTCACTACGTTACAAAGCTTGCTTGCATTTTAGCGTACTATCGACATTCATTGAACCATGAAACAGGGTTGTGCTTTTCATTGCCTTTGTTAAGCGGTAAGGCCTTTCGAAGGCTTTATGGAAAGAAATGTGCTTCACTTTTATTCCAATCTCTATGTATGCTATACCATGTTCAGTCCTATTGTGAATTTGATTCCTCTTGGCGGAAGCAGTGCTACAAAATTGTAGTTCCAACCTGTTCTTGGACAAGAGTGGACATGGGATGTGAATCCGGGCTTTTGGACTGACTGGCAGCTTATTCTTTTGCTAGACTTGCAATTGGACACTTTACCAAGCGCTCTTAGTTTTCTTCACTTCGCCAGTTATCCATTCAAGGATTAATTCATCTAAGCACACTATATTCTGAATATGTTTTATCCATGAAAGCAGCCCAAAGTACTTCATTACGCTAGAAGCATCGTGTAGTACAACTTCCATTGCTACTCTGAGCGACGTTATTCTGGCCTACAATACCAAGGTGGCTGTAGATTTTTACTTTCTTGGATTCCTGCTGGTTGTAGCCGGAAATGCTGAGAGGTCATCATAACATGAGGGACGAGTTCTTGGTCTCAACCAACCGATCAGCTCCGGTTTTTGTAATCAGGCGATTAAGCGAAGGGTTATGGTGCCCTTTAAGACGGTGTGTCTCGTTTGGATTTGTGGATACCTGCTTTAAGATCTAACTGCGAATCTTCGATTCGGCAATGCCATCTATAGGCCCTCTATAGATACATAAACAAATATTTCAGCGCTAACAGCCCTACGTACAGTTTTATGTCGTTTCCGCAGAGCAGTTAGAGAAGCTTCTCATAACAATTTTACTCTCGGATGTTTGTCAGACATTTTTTTGTTTGTGTTTTCTGGGATTCGATCTTTGAATTTCCCGTTAACCATTGAGCCACGACGCCCTATAGTTCCTCTTAGCGTTTTCTATATTTGTTTCCTTCTGTGTAAGTTTCCTTATTTGGGGCATTTATCTCTGACTCTGCATTTTTTTGGTCTTAATAGCCGTAATTTTCACTGGGCCTAGTTTATCGGAGGCAGAAACTGACCCCAGTAGTACATCTTTACAGGGTGTGCTTTCTGAGCGTTCACTACTGATGATTCGAAGGTCTCCATGGTCCTTTTTGGAGTTTTTGCGTTGGGCTTCGTACTGGATGGTATTAATATACGCACAATTGAGGTGATGTCGTTGGAGCTCTCTATCTTTTCACATCTTTTCTCTGTTTGAATCGCTACCCATGACTTTAAATCTGCTAAAGTGTTAAAGGAAATCTTCCCTCTTCATCTCTTGTACTGCTTTGAGCTGTTTGCTTTCTGTATTACTGTTCGTTTTTTGTCCATTACTTACTTGATTCGCACGAGTAGATAGGAAAGGACTGAGTGGTCAATCTTAGACAACGCCACTTTATGCAAACAAGGATAGGTATTCCAGACAGCTCGTGATATTTGGCTACACCATTAAACCACAAAGCCAGCTCAAGGGGAAGATAGTGGACAAAAGGAAGTGAGAGTGGGACTAGGGTTGATTATCGCTTTGTTTTCAGGTATTTCAAGGAATTCACTGTGAATTGTTTTGCCGCGCTCCCTTCTATATAATCCCATAGTTGATTGGCGTTTCTTAAGCCTCTACATCGCGTCAAGGTAAATAATCACTTGGGTGCATAATATTAAAAAAAAAATATTCAATTGGTTGAACATCCAAGCAAATTTTCAACCAACTATGCCATTTCCAAAGAAAATCAAACTAATTTGATGACCTAATCCTTCATTTTCACGGCTAAAGTAATTTAATTTAATTATCCTAATTTGCTTTTTCAGAAACCTTCATACAGCCGTCACTTGAGGATGGTACAAAATATGTACGTTAATCTGCAGTTGGGATTAATTTGTTCCATCAAAAAATTTTCTAATTTATGGGCTAAGCTAATTAGCGTGCAAGCTTTGGGACACATTGGAGCCTTTTTTTTTGTTTTTGTTTAGGTCCCCTTGATACCAATTTACTTGCCTCAGAGACAAATTTACAAAATATTTTTATTTATTTATAATAATACCTGGTTGAATTTTCTTTGTATAGAATTCTTTGGTTCAGGATCAAAACAATCGCATTGTTGAAGTAAAATGTGGTGCTGTGCATAAAAGCCCCTACTAAGGGGAATCATAAACACTTCAAGTGAAGTTTCACAGCACCAAGGTGCACTCGAAACTTGCATGGGCCTTCGAAAATCCACCCTACACATAGACCGCATAATATGCCACTTGAAGACACTCAACTTTATACGCCAAGGCCAATACAAAGCGGAAGATTATTACACTTTCACCTTTTTCTACTCTTTGCCTCCCGCTTCCGGCTGCCATTGAAAGTTCAAACTGTTGCATTACACCTCGTCAAAATGCCAAAACACTTGGCTTCGGTGGATGGCGGATTTTTATCACAATTATTACCCTTAAGCATTGCCAAAAGCTATGAGATACTACACTCACAAAAGCTTTTAGTATTTTTAAAGATATTTGTTGTTCGTGTGGTTGGCAAATAGGGGTAGGTACTAAAAAGTTTATTCTGTACAGTGGGGTTTAAAAAAATTTCCGAATATTAGAGATCTTTCATAAAATTATAAGGTTCACGAATTGCCTTACTCAGTAAGCATAACCTGGGTTAATTTTTTTTCCAAGAAGGCAATCACTCTTTTATCAACATCCAACTGTTCCTTTCAATGTTCCTAAAAAAATAAAATGATTCAACAATGATATGGAAAGTGCATCTACTCGTGCATGACGTGCATGCATCAACACGATGACATTTCTTAATCGGTTTTCTTTCTTTTCACATTTCTCAAGAGGAATGAACTACTGATAAACCTACTCACCGCCCTATATGAACCTTTATTTTCTGCTGCTACCTGTTTTAAAACCACACTCGGCGGGAGACAATTCATTCACACACTACTATCATGTCAATATTTTTCTTCATTATTATTATTTTGGAAACGTTCTTTCAAAGAGCTGAGAAAACTATAAGATTCTGAGATATGATTATTTGTTTTTTTTTTTTTTGTGTTTTTATCTCGGATACGTGGTTAAGTGGAAATAAATAATTGATTCAGATGTTTTTGACTTTTGGGTTTTTAAACAAATTTTTTGTTTTCAATATGTGTCACTGGGCCGGGGAAAAACGTCCAGAAAATTCTAATGAAGAATTTAGAAGTCAAAACAATTATTTTATGTACTTAATGCATACATACGAGTACTTATTGATTTGTAGGTAATAAGATGTATCTACACTCTTTTTATTTTGGCTAAACCGGCTTGTCTTACAAGCGCACTTGAATACTCGTGTGAGCAGGTGTATGGCTAAATGCATTTTCAGTTTTTTGGATCAATTCAAGAAGTTATAATAATAAGTAGGGGTCTTTTGTATCCAATCTATAGGGGATAATGACAGGATACGAATGAAAGTAGTATGAGGTAGGGATAATGGGACCAATACCAAAAAAAATTTATAAACTACAACAGAAAATTGTTAGACCTATTCTGATATACGTATGTATGAATGCCTAATTTAGTGTCCTGCAGTAAAAAAAAAAGAAAAATGAAGAACTAGAGACGACGAAATGAAATGTCTAAGTGTCCAACAATCAGACTATTGGAATGAGGTCGAATAGGTGACTGACGCTTGCACCATTGCGACATCCTGCCTTATTATGACACTATCTGGTCCAGTTTACTTAAAACTGATAAGTCAGTGACATACTAGGTGGTGTGAAAAGTCCCAATTTTTTTTTAATGTTTTTTTATTTTATTCAATATAGTCCCCTTTTAGCTTGATACACTTTTCCAACTTCTTGATCCCGTCCGAAAAGTCATTTTCCGGAAGGTCTGCAAAATACTCCTCCATGGCGTCGATGATTTCCTCGTGTGAGCTGAATTTTTTATTGATAAGCTATCTTTTGAGGTTTGGGAAGAGATAATAGTCCGAGGGAGCCAAATCGGGCGAATACGGTGGATGCGACAGCAATTGGAGCCGTAAGTCATTGATTTTAGCCGTGGTTGCGATGCTGTTGTGCGCCGGTGCATTGTCTTGCAAAAACAAAATTTTTTTCGCTTCATGTGAGGCCGTTTTGCAGCGATTTCGGCCTTCAATCGCTCCAATAATGCACAGTAATACTCGCTGTTGATGGTTTTTCCTTTTTCGAGGTAGTCCACGAAGAGTATGCCATGACAATCCCAGAAAACCGACGCCATAACCTTTCCGACCCATTGAGCCTCCCTCGGCCGCTTCGGAGCACTCGTGCCAGCTTCAGTCCATTACCGGGCACTCATTCTGTTCTCTGGTATGTAATAGTGGATCGAGGTTTCATCAACAGTTACCAATCGATGCCAAAAGTCCGCCCGATTCCGCAGTAGCAAGTCCAAACACTCTTTCAAAGTGCTCTCGCGTTCGTGTTTTTTTGGTCAGGAGTGAGCATGCGCGGCACCCAGCGGCAGGATAACTTTTTCATATGCAGAATATTGCCCAAAATATGGCGTGTGCGCTCAGTACTAATCTTTGTGGTATCTGCTAGCTCGCGCACCTTCACTTTTCGGTCAGCCAACACCATTTCATGTATTTTTTTGACATTGTCCTCTGTAACCGCATCGGAGGGCCTGCCGCTGCGGACTTGATCGGTAGTGGAGTTGCGGCCACCACGAAACTCTCGAAACCAATATTTGACGGTGTAATCTGACGGAGCATTAGGCCCATAATATTTATCCAACTTTTCTTTTATTTCCTCCGCCGTTTTGCCTCTCAAAAAATAATGTTTTATGAGAGAACGAAAATCGTTTTTGTCCATACTCAACATGATGCCAAACACGTCAACAACAATCAGCTGTCAAAACAAAACTAAAGACAGTATCGCACTGAAATTTGGCATGTCTGCCTAAATATGAATGGACTTCAAGGCACCATAACCTTTTTTTGCAGTAGCAGCGCATTCTGGCGGTCAAGGAGGTTACTTTTCACCCCACCTAGTATTTTATTTAAGTTTAAATTTTAGATAAATTTGTTTTAAGATTTTAAACCCAAAACCTCTCTAAACCGTGTTTTCTAGAATTTCTTAAACTTAATTGTGTTTGAAAAGAGCTCCTGAAGTTTGATTTTTCATCAAAAGTTTAAAATATTCCATATAAAACTTAGTGGCTTAGTAATGAAAATAATTATAGTAGCACAGTAATTGCATACTTGACACGCTTTAGCTTGTTATTACAGTATTTGACAGTGGTATGGTGATTAATGTCATCTTCTTGTCTCAAGAAAATTACGCTCCTTTTCCCTTCTATTCTCTTGTTTTATTTTTGAAAATGCTGCACTCAAAAGTAAAAGAGCAGTGAATTTCCTAAGCCATCTCCATCAACGGGAAGACATTTTTTGACGATTTTTTTCTTCCCGTAATACAATTACAATTTTGTTTACCTATCTAAATTCCTTTCTTGCCACTGTGTACAAAATGCTCATGTAAACACACTCATTGAAGGTAACACAAAGCAACTTGGATTGTGTATAAATTGCGAAATAAAAGATTTTTTTACTTCTTTTAATCCAACTAAATTGATCTGACGCTGAGAGTTAATACGACGCCATCGTTAAAGTTTTTATTGGCAAAAATGTAAATTAATTGGATTCACAGCCGATGGAGTAAATAATATGAGAGGCAAGCACAATTCAGTGGCATCCCTTTTAAACAATGATTGTGAAAATACGATAATATTTAAGTGTAAAACGTGATTCAATTGGAGGTTACGATTTAAGCGGTCCCTAGACGCTCAATATGTTTGTGCAATATTTGATATTGCACAATATTATTGTTCGTCTATAGATAATATTGCAAGCTTGTGCAATATATTGTGGAAAATCAAAACGCTTTTGATATTTATTGCACAATATAAAAAAATTGTATCGTCTGTGGGTACAGTTGCACAATATTTGTTTATTTATTTTTCAAGTGTCGAGTAGTAAACACCCTCGCGAGTGATTTTTAGTGAAAATGTCAAAAACAAAAGAGGATGACAGAAAATTTATTTTGGAGTGCATCGAATTGTATGAAACTCTGCCGGTCTACACAAATATCAGCGGTCAACTAAATTATTGGAAAAAATATTGCACCGTCTGGGGAGCCTAGTCAATAATATTGTGCAATATTTTGCACAAAAATATTGAGGGTCTAGTGACCGCTTTAATCTTGCCAAAGAATAGCAGCTGACATTTGACATTTGTGAACAGTAAGCATTGACATTTATGCCTAAAACACAATATCGCCTCGACCTCGTCTTCGCCTGACGTCTATGAGTTAAATCATAGAAAATCTTTGTTTGTATCCTATCACACCTCGACCTCACGTTTTGCATTCGTAAAGAAAATCGTACTGCTACGTAACGACAATCTAATCTAAGGCAGAAGTTGAGATGAGGTGAACTTTTGCTTACTTTGACAGATGAGCAGACAAAAAAAAAGTAGTGTCGCTAGTGTTGTTCTCAAACAAATTACAGCTGTTGTCTTTTCAGGAATGTCATTTCAAAGCGCTCACAAGGCAACGTAACGAGACGAAGCCGAGTTCGAGGCGATATTGTATTTTAGGCATTATAATTATTGAGCGGTATATGAGAGGACAACGCATTCTAATTGTTAAAATCCACTGAATTTTGTTTTGTTTGCTTTTACCGTAAACGTAGATAACATTAATAATGCACAAACAGTCTCTAATAATTTGACAAATAAGAAATCAATTAAATAGACTTTTACGGAGAGAGAAGCGTTTAGTACTTTTGATACTTGACAGTTTCATTTAATCAAAGTTCATTAACTCAATAATCATTAAAAAAAAAAAGCTTTTAGGAAATCGGAAAAACAGATGATAATGAAATATGTCTTGGTTTTGATGTAAAAAATTAATTTGATCCATTAAGTGATCTATATTCAAATGATGTAAAAAAAATTTAAACAAGATTGTATAAATTTGTTTATAGAGTCTTCAAACGCTTTGATTTTGAAAACAATGTTTTAACCCTTTCGCACCTATTGGGACATGTGTGTCCCACTGAATGTTCATAAAGCCCTAAGATCTACAATTTTCACTTTAAATGGGTTAAATATGTCCCATTCGGTTTCCTATAAGTTTTACAACGGTTCTTGGAAATTTTATTGCACATTTTTCTCATGCTTGACATTTAGTCTTGTGTAAAATGTTTTACATTCAGGTCGCTTGACGTGTTTTTTCAAGAAAAAGTTAAAATTTATATATAAAAGTGCTATCAAGTAGATAAAATACATTTGTGAAGTCATCGAATATTGTTCTGTGGTGTTTTCGTCTAGTTTTTATAAAAGTAAGTATAAGATTTTATTTCTTTTTCTTGTATTTATTTTAGTGGGACGTATATGTCCCATTCGGCTTTTGCAGTGGGACATATGTATCCCAATAGGGCTACAGCGTTACTAAAGTGAAAATATTATTTCAGCCAAAATGTCGAAACGACTTTCAAATTTGTCTATAGAATACATGTGGCAATACATGCCACTAAAACCTACGAAACGTGGCATAAAGATGTGGATGCGTTGTGATTCCTTGAGTGGCTACGTTTACGATTTTTGTATATACTGTGGTGAAGAAGATGGACCTACCATCGGCACCCTTGGAGAACGTGTAGTACATAACTTAGTCAAGACCATCAGGCATCCAGACGTTACGCTTTGCTTCGACCGTTTTTTTACCAGTGTTCATTTACTTGAAACTTTGGAATATCCGGCATTGGAAACAGTGATGACGAATCGAAAGAACTTGCCAAAGTTAACTGCAAAACTACACAAGGGTGAAGCTATTTTCAAATCGTGTAATTCTGGGATTATGTATACAAAATGGCATGACACCAGGAAAGTAGCAGCTATAAGCAATTGTCATAAATCTTCAATGTCAACTATAGAAAAAAAGCTAAAGAATGGTGAAAAAGTAGTTGTACCATGTTCTGAAATAATAAAATTTTTCAGGTCAATAATGGGAGGCGTAAATCGAGCCGATCAGTTATCCGGAATGTATGAACTAGACCGTAAATCACAGAAGTGGTAGAAGAAAGTATTATATAGGTTGCTGATGATGTCAGCTGTGAATTCGTGGATCATATATATGAATTTGCATCGTAAAAAGGAACCATTCCTTAATTTTTTAGTTCAGCTAGCAGAAGGTCTCATTGCGGAAGGACAGCAAACTGCGGTCGTAAGGAGAAGCCTAAAACATGGTGACTACCATTCTAAAAAGAAGAGAATCTATGGACAATCTGCTGTCACTTGCCAATCGAGGGAACTTCGAGGCGTCGTTGCACGGGTTGCCAGAAAAAGAAAATCGAAAAGCGCACTAAAACTATATGCCAAGAATGTCAACTTCCGTGCAAGGACTGTTTTGCACCATTTCATCAATAATTTTAATTTATAATTGTTGCCCTTTATTTTCTTTTTCTTTTTTAAATGGATTAAAATGAATTTCTATAATAATAAAAATACATAAAATATATAATAAAATAAATACTATTTTTTTTATACCTGCATGTTAAGGACTGATGGGACTTATGTGTTCCACTACCCGATCTTGTTCAGGACTGATGAGACTTATATGTCCCACCCCCCCAATCTGTTCCCTGGCAAGGAGCAAGCCAAAAGAGGCTATAGTATTAGTTAATATGCATGCCTCCATTAGATTAACTCATTATAAACATTTTAAACTTATTATTTGTCTCCCGTACCGAAAGGGTTAAAGTATCTTTATTTTTTTCCTCTAGGCAAAGCTTCGCTGACGAAGCTTTGTAACCCTTCTCTGAATTTTATTGCAAAAGATAAAGTTCAAGAAGTTGACACTGAGTTTCGAGAGCTGATTTTTTTGAAGACTCTTTAAATCTAAATTGGAAAGAATTAGAATCCGATGCTTAAATTGAGGAAGTCATAGGGATTCCGTTTTAACCCTTAAGAGACTGAAATTTTGTACTTTGCCTTGGAATATTGAAGATTGATTAGAAAGAATATTTGAAGTTTTTGTGTTTGTTATCAAATCTACTCCATCGAAGTGATGGAGTAGATGTAGTCGGAATTGACTAAGCTTTAGACTTTCTATAGTTGCAACGCCAAGGTATAAAATAGTAGTAAAATGTATTCTGGGGTACCATTAGAAAACTGCTAAAAATATAATGAAATAAAAAAAAGCCATTACAAATGAAGTTGAAGTCCATGAAGTTGAAAATAAAGCTTCAACTTCAACTTCAACTTCCGCGTAGCTCTTTCTCTTGTACAAATAAAAAGCTCGACCGGGGCTTAAGTATTGTTTTTGCGTTTGGAGTTCGGCTCCAAAATATCGTCTTCATCTACTCGACAGCATACAGGGATGAGCAGTTGGCTTAATAGAAGGCCACAAGACCTCAATGGAATGATTTTTTTTTATTATTATTTAAGTGTTCTACTAGCCAAGCCACTAGGGACCATTACCATTATGTCCACCTGGCAACGCCTGAACATTTTTTTTATCTTAATTTATTTTTTACAGAACAGGAAACATATTTCCAAACGCTTTCAACCTTCAACTATTCGCGAGCAAAATTAAAAGATATCTGTAGGCATCTCGAAGCGCTATTCCACCTGGGAGAAGATCACAAAAACAAATGAGAGAATATGTATAACACCGCGAGCATAACAGTGTGCCAATGGTTTAGTGACTTCATTGGACAAAGAACAGTGACAACATTGACTACTCAGTCTTATCACTCTGGTTGCTTTGTGAAAGATTGTGTACAGGGTGGCCCATATTTAAAAAAAAAAAATAATTTACGAGAATCGTTCAGTTTTTGTTTGCTATTTCACATCATGAAGCACTGGACGATTCCACAACACATGTTCGTAGTCGAATTCAATTTCCGGAACAACTCCTCAATTGCGAGCATACAGTGAGAGTATCGCTGTCACTTCAACGTACCCAATGCTTCATCTAAAGACGCAATCAAGGAATATGTTCACAGTTTTCGGGAAGTAGTAACTGTAGTTGATCATAAACTGACTAGAAGAAGCAGTTTGGGCGGTTCACAGGAGAACATTGTATATCGACTATGCGGCATTCATGCCAATCGCTCGGACAACATTGCAGCAAATTTTGAAAAAAAAATTCAAATTCGGTCAGAAACTGTTCCCCAGAGTAACTGTATGGTGTGGTAATGCGGCCGAAAAAGAAATTAGAACTTACTTCTTTGAGAATGCAAATGTTATTCCATTGCTCTGTTCAAAAACTGTTTGCAGTCAGAGAAAATATGGCAATACTGCGGCAAACTTCCTCATCGATTGATTTCTCAAAGTAGAGACATTATTTAGTCCGCTCGTTCTCCGGATTTAATACCTCCAGATTTCTTCTAACGGGGTTATTTAGAAGATAAAGTCTACGCAAATAAGCCTTAATTTGAAAAGAAACATCACAAATGAAATAAGAGCGTCGATACCACAAACTCTGACTTACGTAGAATATTTTCAAAGGATTTGAAAGTCATTATTTACCATTCTTAATATTGGGAAGGAATAATTTCCAACAATACACTTTTTTAATTTTCTAATTTTATTCATTCAATTAATAGTTATTTACATTTAAAATGTTTATGGGCCACCCTGTGTGAATATCATACACAATAATTTATATCACAATTGCAGTACACCTAGCCATCTTGCTTACCAGCCTAGGGCTCAATATCTATGTGATTAACTTGTAAGTGTACTGCACTAAGAAAAAAAGTTGAGTACAGAAGTAAATTTCTTCCAACCAGTTATTTAAATAGTTTTCCTTTTAACAGATTCGAGTTGCTAATCAATTAATTATTACTTTACCTTAATTTAATGCTTCGTAAAGTTGATAACATTTTTCATGTTGATGTCGGACCCTGCAGCGTTTATCTAACAGTCGAACGGAATCGAGTAAAGGAAATTAATTTAGAAATTGTCATTCGAAAAATAAAAACAGAAATTGCCTTTAATTAACTGTAATAGAGGACAGGTTGTGCGGATTCCTTATTGCACGAACGTGTATTTGAAATGCGCGCAAAAAAACTTGCTGGCGGCAGCCAAATGTGATTTATTAGGGAAGTCAGCATTGCCTGATAAATATTTTAATTGTGGTTGTTTAACTTTAAAAAGGTTCATATAATTAGACGAATTCTTGATCACTGACCGGGAGATTCAAGGTTTGAGTCTCAGAAAACACCATCAAGTCTTTTCACGATATCACCTCTTGCGAACTACTGACAAACTTCCGAGAGGAAATTTGTCATGGGAAACTTCTCACAGATGGAAAGATTGCAATTCGGAAACTTCACAAAACTGTGTGTCGTACATCACGAATGGCTTCGAGAAGCTAGGGCAGGACCTGCATTAAACTAATTTATTTAATCCATCCAGCATATGTATGTCTGTACCCCAACTTTTATGTTTACAGCTCAAGTTGAAATCTTTGTCAGATAGCCGAAGACTGATGGTATAGGGCGATCTCAGTGTAACATTAGGATTCTGGAATGTCTTACGTGCTTTTTTCGCATTTGGTGTGAATCCATAAGCCTTAAATCCCCTTTTGGGCAACATTTAGCAGTCAATTCCATCATAAAATCAAAGTATGTGCCTCAAAACCGTCCCTCTTACCGGAGTTCCAAGAGATCTGTTGGTCTTTGATTTTCTTCGTTCTTCGTGAATACTCGTATAAATGGTTTCGTGTTCGGCCTTTCACTTTTTTCAGTGCCTCTGGTGTCCATTTTGCTGTGATTTTGACAGCTTTATTTGGACGGGTGATCCTGCTGAGAAAAAACGAAGTCTGTTTAGTTCTATAGTATGAATTGCAGCGATGCTGTAGGAGAGAGTGCTAGTGGTGCTGAGACATTCAATATAATGTGACTAATCCAGTATTTTCACAGTGCAGTTTCTCTCTAAAGTGGCCTAACAAACATACTGTAACATAATGTGGCATAATAACTACGCCCTCAAAGATGCAACACATTCCGAAGTGTCTTTTCATTCGAGCATAATTTCATTCCGAAGTGTCTTTTCATTCGAGGTTCGTGTCCACAGTTCGTGTCCACGGTAAGAGACGGATAATATCTAAGACGACGTCACGGAATTAAGAGAGAATTATAAACCGCAAGAGATTATTGTCATCTTGGAATTATTACATCAGAAGTTTCTTGTTCCAGTGGTCGAAGAATTTGCTAGAAGTTTCTGGCTATCAGAAATGCGGCTATATAAGGACAGATGGCGATCGAGGCAGGGCAGTTGGTTTTCGAACCGCACGAAGAGATTGGAAAAGTGATAATCGGCGAAGTTGTAATTTTGTGATATATTGAAAGTTAAGAGTTAACAAGAAGAAGTAATTAGTTTGGATTTGTGAATTAAGTAATTGGAATGAGATAAAGTGATTTGAGAAGAAAGAGACCTTGTAAGAAAAGAATTTGCGAAGAATAGTATAGTGTGAACTTGAATTGTTCTATAGACTAGAAAAATGAAGAAATAATCTCACAAAATATCGTTTTATCTACTCGAGCCGTACATCGCATATTACAATACTATTGGTAAGTCATGTGTACAGTCAGGGCTTACTTATCGGTTAAATAGGACGATCTATGTGTAGACTATGAGACTATCTTAGTAAGAGCAATGTTCTGCAGATACATAGTTACATATGCATTTCGATTTTTCTATTCTACTTCAAAACTGTATTTCATGGGATTGGCAGTTTCTTTACACTGGCATTATGAATTATGATAAAACAACCTGGGTTTCATATTTTTAGGTCTGACTAGAAAACTCTTTCCATATCAAGAAAGTTCATTATTGTGGTGTATCTCTTGATTGAGAAGTGATCGAATGGAGAACAGTTTCATAGCAGCCTCATAGAGAGTAGAGTATTAAAGTTGCGGAAATTTCTAACGATTGCAGTCTTTTGACGCCGAACTGTCTCGGAGTAGAGTACTTTGGCAGCATGCAGGTAGTGGCCTAAGTCAATGTTTGCTGTTTGGAATATTCGAATGTTCAAAATACTGGAAGAGTGCCCCATGTCAGTTTCTGTTGGATCATAGCTGGGCAATCTATCAGTTTAGTCATTTTCGGGAAAATTTTAAAAAGTCTGCTACCGGTACCCGTTCCCGTTCAAAATATGGCTCATTCTGGCCTCTAGTTACCAATAAATTACAGATAATGGCACAGTGAGCTTTGGTTATATATTGCACTCTGCTGATATATTAAAAGACAGCCAAATCCAGTTGTGAATATTGAAGTATGAGAAGCGCCCCACATGGCCTAAAGTCCATTAACAGAGTTCATTATTTCTGATCTTAGAATACATAGCATTGAGAAGTATTGGAAAATAATTTTCACACTTTGGGGGTTTCTGGTCCTCTGGTAATATTCTCAAAGAAGCTTGAGCTCTTGTAGATTTCTCAGTCCGTATGGCAGAACTTTGTATATACTTTATTCAGGACAAATACCAAAATCTTTCTTAAGCTTCTAGAGTTTCAAGTGTATGTCCTGCAGTATAGGGAACCAATTAGCTAGTCTGGTGGAGATTATTTTGTTAATTTGCAGTCTGTTCAGTGTGTTCTATGCGAGATCAAATGCCGCGGAATAAATTACCTTGATATCAACTGTCGGCCGGATTAGTTGTAGTTCAATTAGTACTGTAGTGTCTTAAATGTGTCTGGGTGTTTTGGCAATTCTTGCTACAAATCTGATCAATTCTGTCGAGTTACCTTTGTCTCAAGCGAAGCCCAATCCCGAAATTTTGTCTTAAACAAATTTACTGAAAGCAGAAAGGCTTAATTCCCCAGAGAGTGAAAAAACATTCACTTACCATATATTCAATGCAATATTTCTTTAACCTATCATGACTCATCCTTAAAAGAAAACAATTATTTTTGGACAATAATTTGCATTCCGTGATATGAGTAATCTGTGTAAGTAACTTGATATTCCATAGGAAAAGATACCTACTCTACGTGTGGATACTTTTTGTCACCACTGTCACACGCATTTCCATATTTTTTTTTTTAGTACAAATAAAAATGTGGAGAACTAAAAGCTTACATCCCCTCAGATTCATAGGGCAACTTACTTAATTTCCCAACGCAATATCCTGATAACGATTGAGTGTGAGAGGGGGTGTCACTGACGCTGGTAGATTGGATCAGCTTCTTGTTTTTGGGGGATTCCACAGCCACACACAGAACTCAGTCATTGTCAACGGTTGTCTTTTCATTGCGGCAGCAGTACTATCGTTGCCTTTCATCCGTCGAGTACGAAAATAATCATCGGACGCACACAGATCACGCTCGAGAGTGTGTCAGAAAAGTGCTTTTCCATTTTCCCAGTACATTTTCCGGAAGACTCCTCGTCATTTGTGTCTTGTTCGTTCGTCATAGTTGTTGTCGTCGTCGTCATCGTCATCATAGTATATTCGCTGTCTGTTTCACTATGTCTGAAGGATTAGAGGATATGTTATGGTTACTTGCCACAAAGTGAATTTTTTCCACATCTAACAGTTTGAATCGGACATTTACGCGCGACGGGTTGACGGAAATACTACGAATACGTTTTTAATAGAAAAAAAAAAGCCGGTAATAGTTATTCAGTTGGTAAAGGAGGAATTCAACCTTAAAAAAGGGATGTTTCATTCGTTTTGTTTTCGTATTACGAATGCAATTAGTAAAGTGATTATTTGTGTGTGTGTAGTGTTGTTTTTTTTTTCGGATGCACTTATGCATTAAATATTAATAATATCGTCCTTTTTGGGGTCCTTCCCATTTTATATTCATGTGGTTTACTAATTGATTGAAATTCAATACTATGCCAGTGTGACAATTATCAGGAGAAACAAACCAGTGACAAACAAACATAAATACATCAACGGTTTTCTTTTGGATACCCTCACCATGGCCACATGTTTTGGATTAAAAATTTTAATTGCTGTGGCAGCAATCATCATCATCTCCACCGACACCTGTGCCGGTAAGTTCAATCAAGTTCAATGCATTCCGATTGGGAGTAGAGTGGTTTTTTGGTGGAAGTCTGTTGTCCCTGATATTGAAAAAAAAAAAAAACAGAAAACCCTCATCAATTTTGCAATGGGTGGGCAGATGAGTGCACGAATGGGGGTTGTTGAACACACCCATTAGATAAACGGTTTCGGTTGGGGTAAACGAACTTGATCAAGCTTAATTAAGTAAGAATGTTTATTTTTCATTGGAATTATGTATGAGAGTGGGAATGACGGTGGTAGTGATGGCCAGTTTACCCTTAGCGAGCTGGTGGTTGGGAAGGTGAACCTTGAGTAAATGATAAATTGATTCATGTGTTGATATGATGACGGGTTTTCTTACCCTTTTTAAGGGTTAAGTGCATTTGGTTGTAGGTTTGATTATATGGATAGGTTCATTGTTATAACGCTTATGTTTGAACTTTAACTGAAGCTTTGGGAAATTCGACTAGAAAGTGGTAGACCATTACTTTTCATGTTTAATTCTGTAGATTTATCGAAAAAAGGATCCATGCCATTTTCATCAAAATTGCTCTTACCAATACAAGCACTGACTTTCCAATTGGGTCAAATGGGACTCAACACAAACTGAATATGTTTACTATACTTTTCACTTCTATGGTCCTATTGGAGCTATTGGCAGTTTGATATTTGTTTATCTTTTCGAAATCATTGCAATCGTTTGGTCTGCTTTTCGATAGATTTGTTTGTTCGTAACCTCATAACGACATTATTAAATTTGCAAAATCAGTTGGATAGCAAAAAAGTTTAAAGGAATGCCACCACCCCCCTGCGGGCGTTAAAAACAAGACTGTCTTTTGGCGACCCCCGTAAAATTTATAAAAAAATAAATGTTGATGTTGCTCTTCATATCCTTAACGTGGTTGCTAGTTTACAAATAATTTTAAAGATTAGTTGCTGAAAAAGAGTTTGGCGTGACTCACTGTTTGCATATGTACTGAGCTTGAGCATCTCCACGGCCCATCATTCGAATCTGACATTAATGAGAAATTTCCCAAAATCAATAAGTAGTAGGTATTTTCAATGGTAAAATCCCATCCATGAGTGTTCTTTGGATACACTCTCAAAAATCGGTATGTGAATGCAATGATTGAAGTTTTTTGACGGTTGTTTCCGGAAAAATTTAAGTAACTGGCTATTGATTGTGAAAAAAGCAATAAAATAGGAAGCAACAGTGAGTTTTCGAGTGACTCCACTATATTACCTTAAATTTTTGCGGGAGCAGAAGACAATATAGATTTTGACGTTATACTCAATATGCCTTGTAGCGGCCAGATCAGAAAGTCTAAAATGTTTTAGAAACCCTAGCCATTTCACAGCGTTCTCCACCGGGTAATTACTCAGAAAAATGCCCTCTACAAAACATACCAATTTCACCAAAATCGGTGGGGAGGCCCCATTTCTAAAAAATTACCCTTTTTTGGTTTGGTCGATGAAGATGACATTAATGGCTAAATTACTAAGAGTTTCACTAACGGCATTGAAATTTCGAAGCATTAAATTCCAGTCTATTGTTTGCGGCCCATTTTATTACGCTGCGACGATCAAAATTTATTGAGCTTAAAATACTTTGTAGTTCCATGTCCATGACCGATAAAAGGAGACATAAAGCTGAAAACGAATATGAAAAACTAGAGTTGGCCGACGTCTTGTCCCAACATCTTTCCACCCATCCTATTCACAAAACTCAAAAAAGGCTGAACCGATTTTATAATTTTATCACGGTGCAATGTACTCAGGTCATACGTATGTGGCACCAGTTGAATATAAATCATGAAATGTCTACAATTTGAATGTAGTTTCTTACTACAGACCGAGGAACAGGGGAATTATTTTTACTAACTCCTTAAAGAGCAAGTAAGTAAATATAAATAAATAAATATTTTGGCCTATCTTGTCGCATCTATTCGACTCTCGGATGTTTATCAGACGTTCCCGAGAGATGGGATTATGAAAAAACTTTTTGGTATTTTCTTGGCTTATGCACTTAACTTGGAATTAAAAATTTTCAATTTCAAGAATTTGATCAATCTTTGTATTACTCGTACCGTAACTGTTGGCACATCATCGAAGACACGTGGCAGACCTATGCCTAGAAATGCAATATTTGTTAGTTTTACTAAGCAAGCCGCCAGTGCCCATCACCTATATGTCCATCTGGTAACGGCGTGAACATCTTTATATGAAAATTCCCTTCGCTATAGGAAACATATTTCCAGAAGCTTTTAATATCCAGCTACTCAACGGAATGAATCAATATTCGAGCTGAAATCATAATTTGTATTCTAACCCCAAAAATGACGGTCCAATTTTGTAAAATTAAATTTTCTCGAAAAATACTCTAACGATTTTATAAAATTACGTGTTTGCGTTGGGTTCGACTTATAATGTGCGACGGTATACTAGTTTTAAAAAAAAAAAAAACATATTTTTGAACATTGACGGTTCCTTCTAAACGCCTCAGACTAAAATCAATATCTAAAGAACATTTGCCATATGAACATAAATTTTTGCCTGGTTTATAATATTTTCGAAAAAACAATCGAATTTTGCTATTTCAACGAATTCACATGAATTTTAAATCCGTGCGATTTGCCAAGGCCCAGCATATACAAGGAAGTATGTGAGACCGGATCATGAACTTTTTTTTTAATTTAAAAGTTTGTACTACTCATAGAGCCCAGACATGAAGTTCCAAGAGAATCCGCCAGACTGTTTAAGAGTCCGAGGTATGTTCGAGTAGACAGACAGAATTTCAAGACGTTTGCAAGCAATGATGCCAAATTGAAGTAAAAATTGCAAAATATTGATTTTTAATAATTTACATTTCAAAATAAAATTACAAGTATTGATAAACATTCTTTTCCAACTCAATTATCCTTAGCGCCTAGTTGAACAGTTATATCATTCTTAAGATCTTAGTGATTTTTCCTTTAATCAAACAAGATTTGTCCAGTGCTTGTACAAGTTTACTAAGGCTTTTTAATTTGTCTTAATGAGAGTAACTTCACTACACCTACCCATCCCAACCTTTTTGAAGCACCCTGCATAGTAAAACATTTTATTTATCTCGCTAATGTTTCTCAGACGCCCTTAGACAAAATCGATACCTAAGAAATTTTTTTTTTTTTTTTTGATAATTCGCGCGCGCCAAAATGGGATATGAATACCATTAAATTATTTCAGGGCACAATTGAGAGAAAAAAAGATTGGTGTAGTGGGTTTGAAACTTAGGTGATGTTAAGTTTCAGTAAACTCCAAGGGTGGCGTCCAGATAACTGGGGAGCTTGTTTGTTTTGCTTTTTGTCGTTTGCTCATGATTCACTATATTTTTTTCCCTCCACCTGATGTCATCATCACGATCAAGTTCCATTTTAAGCCATATTCAAGAACACAGCGTACCAAATTTTGGTAAAAATGTCCACTATTTTTCTTTAATTTTCAATCTGATAATGATTCATTAATTAATTTGCAAACAAGCAAGTACATGTTAACTAGTCGTGCATGTTATTTGCATCGCATTCATATGATATATTGCAGAAACCGTTCAGCTGTTCTTACACTTACATAAATTCGTTGCTGAATGAATTATTTTTTAGATATGTTATTGCGTTAGACGTGAATTGTAGCAACAGGATGCAACTTTTTTTTACCGGGCTAGAAGAAAGGCATTTTTTCTTTGCCTTCTATTAAGCTTTTCAAAATTACAATTTTACACTGAGAATTCAAATATTGGAACAGAATTCTTTCGATTCCAGCTACAAAGCGTTTTAAGTACATTTTTGACATTGTACTTTGTCAGCAGAACGCTTTTAGTGATTTTAAAATACTTGACACTTTTGCGACATTTTCTGCTGACATCAAATCAGTAAATTAAAGTTTTTAATTGTAGTTTTCAAGTTATTATATTTCGAAAACTGATGACAAAAAGCTAATTAGAAAATTCTGTTTACATACATACTCGTACATTATGTATGTATTTGAATTCAGCGTCAAATTGTATTTTAGAAAAGTATTATACCTTTCTGGAGGCAAAAGTGTGTTGGCCAAATCGTTTTCTTAAATTTGAATTAACTCCAAATGATATAAAATTAACTAAAAGAAATAAATGAAACTTTTTTCTGTTTTTTAACTTCATTGTTGAAGGTTGGATTGAAAATACCTAAAAATGGTTAACTTTCTCTTGCGGGCAAATTCGAATTTTTTGGGTCTGCATCTCGCGAATTGAGAAGTTTTCCATAACAATTATACTTTCGGAGGTTTGTCAGATATTTGCGAGGGGTAGCACCGTAAAAAAAAAACACATTTGCTGTTTTAGCTGGGATTGGAAGTTGTACCGATGTTCGTTAGCTTACTGAGCAACCCATTAACCGCTTGACGTATTATAAGTAAAAAAACGGACAGGAAAGTAACATTCGGTCTGGAACGGATCGTATGATACCCTATACCTCAACTTCTTATCCATCCTAAAAAACGAACACGTGACGCTGAAAACTTTTTGATTCAAATGCAATGAAATCTTACTGCCCAGGGGATTTTTATTCGATGTTAAGACTTTTTCTGGTGAAATATTTCCAATTAAGACTTAACCGTCATCGCAAATAGCTTCAAGGAAACAATTTTTTTTTTTTAAGAAAATACGTTTAAAAATTGAATGTTTTGTAAAAGAAGATATTTTTAAGTTTCTAGTAAAAATAAAAATTCGTCAAGCATAACTCCTTTCCCACATATAGGTTCCGTTAGAACAAGGATGCTTTAAAACTGTAACCATTATTCCATATGAAAAGCAGACATCGTGTTCTGTCGGTCATTTTCTTCAACAACTTCTCAATTATTTGACCGATTTTATTGAATTTGTTTGTTGGTTAAAGAATTTACTTGGGTAGGTTTGTTCGGGCTCTCTTTCAGAACACGTGGGGAAGCAATATGAAATAAGCTAAATTATAAGAGTATCGAAATCAGACTTATTGGTCGTTGTATTTAGATCTTCTAATGTTCTATTACCATATCAAGGTTTTAGATCACATACTTTCGAAACGTGGGGAAGGTGACACTCATTTTTTTCGCAAACATTCTTCCACTGTGGGCGCAAATTTAAGATTTTTAGTGCCAAACATTTTTGGATTCTACTCAAAAAGATCTTTTCAACGATATGTCACATACCTACATATATCGCTCCTGATCTGTCTGCAGGTTAGTAATATTAAATTTGAGTCCAAATGTCAACCTTCTATGTCTAACGGTTCACAAGATATGAAAGTGTGACCGTCAGATGGACAGACAGTCGAACAGACGGATGGACAGACAACTAACTCTAACCATAATGGATACCGTTCTTGCTATTGCTATTAGTTAACTTATGAGTACCGGAACCCTAATATTGACCTTGTGGGCGGATTTCAAAATTTGTTCGTACACTTGCACTGCTACAGGTAGACGGACGGACATACAGATCACAAATACGAGTCTACATACTTTTGAAGGTCTTTCGTTATTATTTACAAGCAATGTATCAAAATTAATATACTGTATTCCATAAGGATATCTGAAAAAGACTCACTTTTAATGCGATGCAATATAATGTGCTATTTATGTGCTCAGGCATAGTTCTACAAATGTGTGTATAATTTTTTTATTTTCAGGAAAATAGTTTCATCTTTTCGTGAATTAAATGAACGTTTGGCATCACGTTTGTAGTGGTAACATCAACTCTTGTAACGTAATTGGTTCACGGTTCAAATCCTGATCTCAACAATCATCTATTTTATTTCGTCTGAAATAAATAAATAAGTCGATCAATTGCGAAAGCTTAGTCAACTCTACTGCGAAGGCATAACACTGGCAGTAGGGTGGTTATATGGTTTAAATGCAACTTGATCGTGATGATGGCATCAGGAGGAAAAAAAAAACTGTGAATCATGAGCAACGACAAAAAGCAAAACAAACAAGCTCCCCAGTTATCTGGACGCCACCCTTGGAGTTTATTGAAACATAATACCACCTAAGTTTCAAACCCACTACACCAATCTTTCTTTCTCTCTCTCAATTTCTACAAACGCCCGTGCCCTGAAATAGTTTAATGGTATTCATATCCCATTTGGCGTGCGCAAATTATAAAAAAAAAAATACATTATATATTAATAAATAATTATTACACGCTGAAAGACTGTCTTTTTATTGATAGAAGTGGAAGTGTGCTATTTACGTGTCCACCACTGTATGTATGCATGTCGGTTTTGGATTTTATGTTATAAATTTATTATTTAAATTGCAATGCATTGCAAAATTTAACTTATCAACATTTTTAGGTAGGTTTAAAAACTATGTCCTCTAGCGGGAAACAAAAATAAATATTTGCTTTAAATCATCAGGAGGTATACAGGGTGTTTCGAAAAGGTTGGGCTGCCTAGTAAATTTGTGTCTGATTGACTGCCGTTCTGGAGTTTGCTATCATAGTCTTATTTTATCTCTATCTTCACCAAATCTGTTCCGATTTTAGAGATTTTTTTTAATCAAATAGAAGCTGACAGCTACGATTGTTTCAGCACCCCTCGAAACTAATGGAACAAAAAGTGTTCAGCCTAAATATGAAAACGCTGCATTTTCATTTTCTTTACAATTTGAAGATAAACATGATTGGATTCGCACGTCTCTGCATCTTTGTTCTGCAAAATTATGCGAATGACAAAGACCATTTTGTTTGGTGCTTTCTCTGATTTAATAACAAAAACTGATAAAAGTGATAAATGGCGGGAGATATTTATATTGGCACATAGGTTAAATATAATTCCTGAGGGAAAAGACTGGACGTACATACATCAGGGATGTGCTTTGGCAAAATTGTAGGAAATATGCCATGGTAAGTATTGATTGCAAAAATATATTTCGAAAATGTACTAAAAAGGGAACCAAATTAGATAACGCCAAAAAATCAATTCTGCAGGAGGTAAAGGCTGCAAACTCAGTTCCTATGATAATGTCGTACTTGATTTTATTGGGCGAGAGTCTGAAGTTATTATTGGTCTCGGAGTTGAAGACTCTATGGATCCTGGGTCTTTTTAGTTTTTTTATTTACTTACCTTGTTCTGCCATAAATTCTATGGGATTTTCGAGGAAGTTTTTAGTTAAGAAAACAATAAAATTTATGAAAGGACATCTAAAGACGCAAAAATTACACTTCGTAGGGTTCAGCGCAGCCATCATTCTGCTTCGCTAATGGTCTAGTGGAGGTATCTCATCAAAGAGTTACTGCTCTCCATTTTTGTGAAACGAAGTCAAAAATGGGGAAAATGTATACCAAGAAGATGTCCTAAAAGGCATTGTTAAAGGTTTGGTGAATATCCTGTTTAATAGTGCAAGATGGATTTTCCAACAAGACTTTACTGCAGCAGATAAAGCCAAAACAACTCAGCAGTGGCTTAGAATCAATATTCCTGCTTTTATTGCATCCGAGGATTGGCCTTCAGGAAGCCCAAATATGAATCCTTTGCAATATTATTGGTGGTTAGTGTTTGGAGAGACCGCACCGAAATTTGGAGAGCCTCAAACCGCAGAAGCATTGTCCATGCTCCTGGAAATCGCAAGTGCCACTGTAGCCTAGTAGCCACACCGTTTAAGGGCTTGCATTAAGGCAAAAGTCGGTCACTTTGAATAAAATACTTTGAATAATAAATAAATTTCACAAGTACTAATCCAAAATATTTTGTTGTTTAATTTTTATATCGTTTTGCACTTGTAACAGAATTTATAGTAGGGCTAGGTACATATGTATATCCACACATATTTAATTTTTTTTTATGTAGATTCTCGTCCTTGTACAAGCGAAAATATGAGACAGAGTAATTCTATTGTACATCTCACTTTTTTTTTTTTATATAATTTGCACGTGTTAAAGGAGATATGAATACCCTTAAACTAATTTTTTTAGAACACGTGCGTTTTGTGGAAAGGGGAAGAGACAGAGAGAAAGACACAGTGGTGTAGTTTGAAACTCAGGTGGTATTAAGTTTCTGTAAACTCCAAGGGTGGCTGTCCAGATAACTGGGGAGTATTTTGTTTGTTTCGCTATTATTGTCGTTGCTTATGATTCACAGTATTTTTTTCCGTCCTCCTAATGTCATCATCACAATCAAGTTGCATTTTACCCATATGACCACCATACTGCCAGTGTTGTGCCTTCACAGTAGAGTTGACTTAGCTTTCGCAAGTGATGGCCTTTTTTATTTATTTCATGCGAAATAAATAGATGATTCTTGACATCAGGATTCGAACCGTGAATCAACAGCGTGACAAGCGATGTTGTTACCACTACACCACGGCCACCCTCACTCTAACCCTCTGTAAAAGTTAACAGGTAGACTTACATATATAGCGATGACGTAGTTTAAATATGAATTAATGCATAATTTACAGAGAAAAAGCGATAAGCCAGTAAGGTATGTCCAATGGTTTTTAAAAAAAAAAAAAGTAAACTCATGATCTAACATTTAGAGTTGGCTTTGAAAAAACGTTCAAAACCTGCTGCTGTTTTAATTATGCGTCGTGAGACGGTGATGGGAACAAAATATCCGCTTCATTGCGGATCTTCTTCCTCCAAAGTACAGGTGTCGGTCATAAAATTGCGAGACATATTGCATAGAGTAACAATGCATTTCAGCCGCAATACTGCAAACGAGACGGAAACTATCTACCATTTCTTCTTCAAGTGTCCGGCTCTAGGTAGGGCCAGACAGCTTATACTAGGCAAACCTTTCTTTTTTAATGCCACAGTGTGGATTTAAAGAAGGTTTACGCTAACCCACTCTCTATAGTCTACCATCCGCGCTAAAGCTCCAATTAGATTTCAGCATGGGATTCTGTTAAAGCCACTCCTACCTACCTACCCTAACACAGCATTTAAATATATTTGCAGTAAATATGGGCTCAACTCGCAGGTGATTCAGGCATGCGAACTTTTCTTTCAAAACTCCGAATGCACACTCAACCAAGCAACGTGTTTTTTTTATGAGCCCTGTTTTATCGGAAAACAGATATTGTGTTTGCGGTTGAGGTTGAAGGTGGCATTAGCCATGTTTTTAATGGGTAGGCGCTGTCACCTTCCCATTTTTTGATAATGCGTACTCAGTACTCGTGCATCATGCACACTGCCCGGCCTGTTAGAACTTACATAATAGAATCTTAGGTCTGGTCCACATACTGCCAGCGAATGCTTACCATGCCGATAAAATACCATAGATGCTTTTACCTTTATCAAAAGAGACCTTTATGGTAAGGTGTACGCTTTCCGGTCAACACACTTGTTTCTGAAATTCAACTTCATTTATTGCAGAAGTGACTTCTTTTACACACCAACATACTGTCATTTTATTAACACCATGAACGTCACTAATTAATACCAGCCTGATAAGATCGCGGCCTAAGGCATTAATTGAAAGAAGAAAAGTATTTCTCACATCGGGCATACCCACAAATATTCGTTTTCTTTGCCTTCAAAATGATTTTCTATGGCCGCGTAGATCTCGTTCTCATCTGCAAATCTCCGGCCTCGAAACTTCTTTTTTTAAATTGGAAAAATAGGAAAAAGTCGCTCAGGGCCAAGTATGGGCTGTAGGGTGGGTGGTCCATCGTTGAAAAACCCGTGTCTTTTAAGGCCTGCCTCGAAACCCTCGAAAAACAATACTCCATGCCTGAGATTTCCACGTCGTTTCCGTACGACCGCTGCACGTGCCTGTGTCAATTATTTTTGCGTAATATTGACCATTCATTGTAGTCGCCTTTGGCAGGCAATCAATCAGCAAACCACCTTCGACTTTTCCACCTTGAATTTCTTCGGCGGCCTCTCCTCTTTTTGAATCCACTGCATAGACTCTTGTTTGGACTTCGGATAGTTTTGACGAACACAAATTACTATTTGGTTGCAAATTTCGTCGAAATTGTTCCCGGCTAACTTCAAAAAATCTTTGCAACACCGAGTCGTCGTTGCTTGTCGAACGTCGTGAGGGTGGCCGTGGTGTAGTGGTAACATCATCGCTTGTCACGCTGTTGATTCACAGTTCGAATCCTAATGCCAAGAATCATCTATTTATTTCGCATGAAATAAATAAAAAAGTCGATCACTTGCGAAAGCTAAGTCAACTCTACTGTGAAGGCATAACACTGGCAGTAGGGTGGTCATATGGCTAAAATGCAACTTGATTGTGATGATGACATCAGGAGGACGGAAAAAAATACTGTGAATCATAAGCAATGACAATAATAGCGAAAACAAACAAAATACTCCCAAGTTATCTGGACGGCCACCCTTGGAGTTTACAGAAACTTAATACCACCTGAGTTTCAAACTACACCACTCTGTCTTTCTCTCTATCTCTACCCCTTTCCACAAAACGCACGTGTTCTAAAAATTAGTATAAGTGTATTCATATCCTCTTTAATACGTGCAAATTATAAATAATAAAAAAAAAAAGTGAGCATTTTCGGTACCCAACGCGCACAAATTTGTTTCATGTTTAAATGCTCGCGAAAAATTTCTCCAATCCATTCTTTGCTGATGTGCAACTCGTCCGCTATCTGTAACATTTTTATTTTTCGGTCGACTTTTCCGACGTTTTCTTCAGTGACCACTGACACAGGATGTCTTGGGCTGGGATCGTCTTCACAGCTCTCTCGCCCTTGTTGAAATAAGCGAGCCCATTTTTCGATCATGGTACGAGTATATGAAGGCCCAGAATCCTGAAAGTCGATGACATGTCTTGTTAAGCGGTTTTTCTTTTTTCACGAGGTACTTTATCACGGCGCGGTGCTCAAAATTGCGAGAATTTTCGATTTCGGCTGACATGGGGATGTTTATCCTACCACAGATAATAACAAAATGAGATTATTATTGAAACGAGGTAATATTTATTTATACAACTAAAGAGTGTCGCAGTTAGTGCTATCACTAATGAGAAGATGACTCATTGTTGAGTATCTCAGGTCCGGTCCTGTATGTTCTCTCTAACACTTAACGCTTTGCTTTTACGAGTATTAGTTGGCGAACGTAATTTGTTGAAGCGACTTTCAGTAAAATAATCAACATTGGCACACGAAATTTTCCAACGAACAAATTAGACTCTATTTCGAAATTAATTCTTTTTTTAAAATACTTTTTTATTTCTTTGATTCTCATTGTCTTCGCCGATTCAGAATCAAGAAAAAATATTTTGAGAACCAAATTGTTATTAACTAAATAAATTCTAAATGGCCTTGCCGGTTTATTACTTGGTAAACACTGCTGCAAGTGTTTAGTTCTAATTTGTTGACTTCTAAAAAGTCGGTCACCGTCGGTTAGAATTTATCAACTTTTCAACAGGTGCAGTCTCTTTTTTTCAGAAATCGTGGATTTATAAAATTTCCCACTTGTTGAAAGATTCCAAAATAATTGTTGTAATGCCTGCAGACTTGTTGTTAAGTGTTACACAAATTTTGAACAGTTGTTGAATTTCACTTATTTAACAAGCACTTGTTGATTGTGTTATAGACCCGGCACGCTAATGTTTAACTGAAAACTGAACTTACAGTAACAGATCAATTAACACAAAATAATATTCACTACTTTTGTGGTGTTAATTTTCGCAACTCTAGGTAAAATTGTGTGTACTTTAAAAAGTGGTTCCAAGATTTCTCAATTGCCATTTGGAAAACCATAGAGATCACCCAGAGGATCACAATCATTATCATTTCTTAGCAACTCGGTGCGTATATGATTTGAATGGTACTTTGCCTAACCAGAAGTGTTCTCTCACACCGTGTTCAAGACGACACCCACTTCATATCTTTTAATTGAGATTCGTTTAAAGAGAGAAGTGCCATTGAACTTCCTCGAATGTCTTGTTTTGGCAAATTTAATTTGAAAATATTCCATCGATTAACACCAAAGTGTATGCTCAAAACGGAGACACGTGTTGTCTTACAATTAAAATAAAAATCTATTAAACTTTGGAGTCATTAATTCATACAATTTGAGTTCAAAATAATAAATTTTCGATTTGGACATACATATGTACTAATAAAATTAGAAAACATTTCGCTGTTCATTACGGTGATGCTGTGTGGGAGAGTGGCCATCTCAAGTCATTCGCATAAAATTGAATGAATTTAAATTGTTTGGTTGTTTGTTTGTAATTTTTTATGACCAATGCCTTAACTTAAGGTTAAAAAAAAAAACAAGCATTTGGTGGAATTTGATTTATAAGGCGCCTTTCCAATTCGATTAAGCAATAATGTGTAAATATTTACACAAATTTAAGTGAAGCTATAATAATCCAAATTACAGCAGCTGTTTTGTTGAACATCATTAAAATAATATGCCACTAAATTTAGTTGTGAACAGCAATATTTAATGTTCACTTATGACGCTTTATTGCTGTGCTAATCAGTGCGACACCGTATTGTGCAAATAGCTGAAAGTTAAACTAACAACATCTATGTTCATAGCAAATAACATTAAAATTAGGTCTAACAACATTAAAGTGAGTGGAATGTTTCATATTTGTACGAAACACGTCCAGACAATGTGCAAAATGCAATATCTACGAGTAGTAGGAAATGTTTAATGTTAACCAAAAATATCAGCAATTTCAGCTTAAAGTTTTTTTTTTTTTTTTTAATTTCATGTCAAACACTTACAGCGGCGGACATTTTGAATGTTATTTTTCCAAGAATTCAAAAGAAGATTATAAAAAATTGGCCTTTACGTATTTGTATCTGTCTCGGTTTATACAACACAGAGGTGTCATCAAGTAAGCATTCTTTCACCAGATTTGGTATATATGTGTATGTGTACTTATAAAGGGTGACCAATTGTTAGCCGTCAAAGTTACCAATGACATTCAGCTGTCAAAATATTCAGTAAGTTTGCCATTTCATCATGCATCATTTGACGCTTCCCGAACGTGTGGGAATTATTAAAAAATATCAAAATTCCTGCTCCGTTGTAAATACGCAATGTGAATTTTATCGTGAGATCGGTCGTCATCATGGCTTCAGTGCGCAGGGCATTCGTCGCACCGTGGAAAAGTTTGAGCGTGAGTACACTCTTTTGGCTTTTTTGAACACTAAGCCACCAACCAGACAGAGATCGGTGCAAAGTGAAGAAAACATAGCTGCCGTAGCGGCCAGTATCGAAGAAGGCCCAGAAATGTCGATTCGGGCGCCGATCAGCTGAATTGGGCATCGCTAGAGAGTCAACCAGGTTTATTTTGCGGTTAGATTTGGGCCTACATCCGTATAAGATTGTGCTGACGCAAGAATTGAACCGAACGAGCATAGACAGCGCCGTGAGATCGCTAATTGAGCGCTGGAAATGTTGGCCGGAGATCCGGATTTTGTCCAATAAATCATCTTCTCGGACGAGGCCCATTTTTGTCTCAGCGGCTATGCCGTTATTGGATCAACCACAATCGACCAAGCATCAATGCGTCTACAAAGATTGACTATTTGGTGGGGTTTATGGCACGGCGGCTTCATCGGACCTTATTTCTTTCGAAATGAGGAAGGAGACACCGTTACCGTCAATGGTCCTCGGTATACAGGAGGAGAAATTGGCGACTGGGTCATCTCACGGCGAGCGTTCATTAATTGGCTGCCGCGATCATACGACTTAACACCTCTCGATTATTTTCTCTGGGGTTATGACACTCTAACAAGCCAACCACTTTAGACGAGCTCGAGACCAATATTCGAGACCGCTTGAAGCACTGCCAGCAAAGCTTAGGCGGCCATTTAAATGATGTGCTATTCCATACATAATGGCTTGAATGTAGCTAAGAATCAATTTGATATCTCACACAGTTGTTGTTTTATTTAAATTTTTCTATCGTTCTTATCTGATCACCTTATAGATAAAAGTTTTAACTAGAGCTGATGGCGCGCCATTTTAAAACCATATCTCATTTGACGATGATGTTTACAGATGTACCTATTTTGTTTGGCAGTGTATTGAGAAACCGGCTAGATCAAAACTGAGACCTTGGGATCCGTTAAGAAAATTATCATTACTCCAATAAATTTTGATGGATGAAATTTCTGCTTAGTGAATAGTATCTGGAAGTGAGTACAAGGGTTTTCTTCGCGTATTGTATGGACCACCCATATTAGCCATGTCTGCCTGGCAAGTGACACGTACTAATCATCACGATCTTGGCGACAACTCTCGTTCGTTTATTCTAGCCCCGCATAGTAATAATAATAATATTTTGGCGCTGACAGCCCAATGCAGAGCCTGGCCTAGCTTCTCGCAGCCACTCGTGCTGTGCGCCTAACGAATGGTTGGCCTAAGACCTTTCCCTATAAAAAAAAACAAAAACCTTTAGAAAAGAAACACCAGAAATGCTTATTTCTGAGCTTCCTGTTCCATCTTCACCAATTGATTTAATGAGACTTAACAACATTATCCAGTGAGACTGAAGAAGAAGGAGATGAAAATTCTGATGAAGTATCCTTAGACGAAGAGAAATCTTGGGCTCAGTCCTCTGAGTAAAAAAAAAACAGCTTTCACTCTTTTTTTTTTCTCAAAAAAATAAAAAACACTTTTTATTCTTCGAAAAGATGGGTAATGGCTTAAAAACTGTTTTAATAATTGTTTGAGATTTAAATTAGACCATAATTTTGGCCGCTTTTTGCATACAAATGCTCCTATGTGCATTTAGGTTAAGTTAGGTTGAGGTAGCTGTCAGCAAGAAGCCAACTTAGACCAGTAATAGGTCCATTGTGAAACCACATGGGTTTGGGGAGCGGCCTCTAGCCTACTTGTTGAACCATTTAGAGCTTCTGATGAAGCACAGAAGGTCCCTAACGTCTATTTTATTCAGATCATTTAGGTCGTTGAAATAGAAGGCCCCAAGTGGAGTTTCCTTGAAGAATAGCCTCCTCCTCCTCCTCCTCGTCCATTCAGCTTCTGCAGAAATCGTTTGAGAAGACGCCAAGCTTTGTTGCATGCTTGCCTATTAGACAGTGATCAGTAATGATACCTATAACAGCGCTGATATGCATTCTATTGAGAGAAATAAAATTCTTGGAGCATTTCAGATCCAGCTTAGGCCAAATCTGTTTTGTCGCTAGACAAGTTGCTCCACTTGTGCACTTAGAATTTGCCTTTTCAATAGCATCCAGCTTTAATTTAATTTCTGCCTGGAAGGATGAGTATTTTTATTCCATGTCAAGTTCGTCAGCCTTACAATTTCCTGGAATATCCGTATGCCCCGGCACCCAAATTAGGTGAATATTAAACTGCTCCGCCATCTCTATAAGAGACGATCGGCAGTCTAGAGCTGGTAAAGAATTTATTGAGGACGATTTTAAGGATTTGATTGCGGTTTGGCTGTTTGAAAAGATGCGGATATCAACAGGTGATATTACGTTTTTCTTTAGAAGACTTCCCATATTACCATTATTTCCGCCTGAAACACGCTACAGTGGTTTGGGACACGAAAAGAGAGGTCTAAATTAAGCCTATCAGAGAAGACACCACCACCCACCCCGTCGTTAATTTTTGAACCGTCGCGTCGGTATAAAAATGTACCGGCTTATCCTCCGTAAATCAATCCCAGAATACTCTGGAACGGATGGTAACTTGGAAGTTTTTGTCAAAATTTAACTTGGGTATGGTGTAGTCAATGTCTTCAGGGAAGATATTAAACTTATTTAAGATGGAAGCGTATACTTTTTTGGACCACTGAGAACTAACTTTAAGGCGAATAGCTGAGTTAGCTGCCGTTTGCCTGCCATAAATGTCGAGGGGTGTTAAATGAAAAAAAGGGTCCATAGCTGCGGAAGGTGTCGTTCGCAGTGCACCGCTAATGCACAGACAAATTGAACGTTGGACTTTGCGTAATAACTTCTGGTTTATCACCTTAACCAAGGCAATCCACCAGACAACTACCCCGCACATGGAATCGGTCTAATGGCCGAGATATAGAGCCAGTGAGTTAGTCTGGGTTGTAAGCCCCATTTGTTCTGAATGGCTTTTTTGCAAGAAAAGAATGCGACAGTGGCTTTCTTAACTCTTTCTTGTGTATTAGGTTTCCAGGTTAGTTTCCTATTCAAAATAAGACCCAGATATTTTGCTTCGTTGGAGAAAATTAAGCTTGTTCCATTAAGGAATGGAGGGTCAATAGGTGGGATTTTATATTTCTTTGAGAAGACGACTAGTTCGGTTTTGTGGGGATTCGCTCCTAGACCACACCGAGCTGTCCACAAAGCGTTTTGTAGGAGCCCTTTTAAGGTAATGAGGTGTCGTCCGCATAGGCAATAACATCACAACCCTTAGCCTCTAGGATTATCAATAGTTCATTAACCACCAGATTCTAAAGAAGTGGGGATAGGACGCCCCATGTATATTATATCTTCTAATAGATGTCCCACCCAGCTTTGATTTGATAATCTGACTATTAAGCAGTAAATTAATCAGCTCGCCAAGTGAGCTATTTATCTTCAGATTTGACAGTGCTCTGATTTATCGCAGATGAATAGACGTTGTTAAAAGCGTCTTCAATATCTAGAAAAGCTACAATAGTGTACTCCTTATAATACATGGATATTCGATCTTATTGACTAACGAATTTTTTTTTTTTCCCCCAGGGTTGGTGAAAAAATCTTCCATAGACACTATGAGGATAGCAAGCGCGTGCTCATAGTAGTGTCAGATTGTTACTGACTAAAAAAACCACCCTTTATTTATATACATATATATTGCAACTAAGAAGGACCTTATCAAGCAATTTTTCTATCATAAAAAAACTCGTTTGGCAGGTTACTTTCCACTGAAAGATCCTGCGTGTTCCGCAGTCTAGGCGCGGTTGAATCCTATCTCGACAATTCAAAAGGTTTCGTCCTTTGTAGTCGGCGCAATAAATTGCTTTCATCCAGAATTTGTAGGATTGTATTGTTGACATGTCCGATTAGTCGGTTTCTATGCTTTCTCGTGAAGCTTCTAATTTCAGCTTCGATTGTCGGAATTCCGAGATCCCTGTGGATATCATCGTTTCTAGTATACCACGGTGCGTGGACAATTTCTCTTAGCACTTTATTTTGAAAAGTTTGTAAAATATTGGCGTTTGTTTTCTTGGTACAGCCCCAAAGTTGTATACCGTAAGTCCAGACCGGCTTTAGCACTTGCTTGTATAAAAGCAGTTTGTTCTCAGTACTGAGCTGAGAGTGTTTTCCGAGCAACCAGTTCATTTCTCTATATTTGATTTCGAGTTCTTTACGTTTCATTTTCACGTAAGAATTCCAGTTCAGTTTTGCGTCGAGTGTTATTCCAAGGTATTTGGCCTCGTTTGCAAAAGGTATTCGGGCCAAGTTTAGGAAAATTGGCAAGACATTAGTTTTCTTATAAGTGAAATTCACGTGAACAGATTTAGATTCGTTGAGGGCGATCCGCCAGTCCCTCGTCCATTCATTTACTTTATTCAGTGCGTTTTGCAGTTTTGCAGTCGTTTCTTCGATTGTTTTACCTACGGCTAGGATAGCGGTGTCATCGGCAAACGTAGACAGGATAGTGCCATCTTCTTTCGGTATATCTCGAGTATATAACAGAAAGAGAAGTGGCCCAAGAACGCATCCTTGCGGTACACCGGCCGAAATTTCTTTGAGCTCCGAGTATTCATTTCGAAGTCTAATACGAGAGTCTATTCCCGAGATATGATTCTAGAATGTCGTATAGGCATACAGGGAGAACTTGTCGTAATTTGCAATTCAAGCCATCATGCCACACCTTATCAAAGGCTTGCGAGACGTCAAGAAATACGCTTGAGCATATCTTTTTCTCTTCAAGTGCTTTCTCGATTGCATCAGTAATTCTATGCACTTGGTCAATCGTCGAATGCTTACTTCTGAACCCAAACTGGTGGTCAGGGATAAGATTATTTCCATCTATAACCGGTTGGAGACGCCTTAGTAATATTCTCTCGAAAACTACGACTAACGAATGCAATGCTGTTTCTACTGATTTTCCCTTACAGTATGCATGTTGAGGCGTGGACAGTAGCTGTGTGTCAATACTGTCACGTAAATGGATATCAATCAGTCGTTCTAGTATTTTTCGAGGGAATGATGATAAACTAATAAGTCTGAGGTCTTTTGGACTAGCGTGTGAATATTTACCAATGATATGTTTATTTTTTAGAACTTGTAGGATAATGTAAGATGACATTTGTAGTTCAGCAGGTCTTTGCCATCCGGTCCAGGGGATTTATATGGTTTAAAGCTATGTAGCACCAAAAGGAGTTTATCCTGCGCAATCAGACTTGAAAGGTTGGTTTTTTGAGTATTTTACTTGTTAGGGTCAATAGAGTTGGCAGTTAGGGAATTACTTGGGAAGTGTGCATCAATTAGTACATTTAACATATCTACACTAGAAGTTGTCCAAGACCCATCTGTTTTTAATAAACAGATGGGCATTACAGGATTTGTCGAGAGGATTTTCCTCAGCCTATACGCCTCAGAAAATTCTCCTATTTTACCACAAAAGAGTCTCCAAGAATTACGAGTACGTTTGGCTTTTTTTTTATATGTTTTTAGGGATTCTTTGTACGAGTCCCAGTCAGATGCATCTCTTGTGCTTTTGCCTTTGTTGCAAAGTTTCCTGCAAGAATATCTAAGTGATCAAATCGTGCAAAAAAAAAAAAAAAAAAACACTTGTGTAAAGCGATACTGAGAGTATACACTCACAAAGCGTAGTGTTCTGTGCTCTGCGATAGAAAAAAAAAAACAAAAATAATAATAAAAAGATAATACGACCAATCTTCTGAGCTATTTCCGATTTATCCACCCTTGTCTACCTAAACTGACAAATATCCTGTTAAGGATTTGATTTCTAGTGCACGACTGTCCTACGTGCTAAAAGCTCATTGTGTAGACGTGGCAAATATGATTTAGAGGTTCTTTGACGTCCGGTCTGGGGTAGTATAAAGGGAAGGATAGGTGGGATGGAATTACCCCACACATGTTCATACGCCACCATCACGAAAAAGCATAAATTGTTTAATTGTGAACCCATGTTACGTTCGAGCACGAGTACAATCATTAAATTAATGCTACACATTTTTCGTGTGCCATAAATTTCATTTACTTTCGCCGACACTACCGATAAATGGCATCCAAAATGTTGGTATTTGACGAACTTTCAGGATTTTGCTTTATGTTTTTGTTTCTGCCTCTACGAGTATATTTATTTGTTGCTGGCTGACTGAATTTATGATTATTATGCGACGATAAAATGCCACCCGAAACATTGTTATATTTAATTAAAACGTATGTAAGCTCTTGGCGTTACCAACTGCACTTACATGGATCCTAGAACCCTGCATTTATCACAATAAATTATCGAACTTATCGATTTGATTATAAGACTATCGACAATCGACAATAACAACAAATTTACGTAATGATGACGGATATAGGAGGTGTTATCTTCATTGCCTATATAAAAAATAAACAGATAAACTGGGCTAAAACAACAGCGAAATGATTTATAGACCGGCGGGTAAAATGGATCGGGGTAATGTTTGCAGATTGGTTATCGCGTCGGTAATGACGGGATTTGTGAGAACCTAATTGCTTTTAATTAATATTTATTTTACACGAGCAAGGATACGTCAACGTGCGCATGAGATTCGCCTCAATAAAATAGTGGTTTATGATGGGTCAAGAGGTGAGTGGTTGGGGATGAGTAATTTGAGCGTGTGCCACTTTGGGGGCGATAGGTATATTATAGACATACTCTAATGCCGAGCTAGGTTATGGTTATAACAACACTAAATTAAATTAAAAAGACACACGCAAAAGCTTTATAGTCTGACTAGACTTACGAGTACTCGTACAATATCATATGGTTTACAATGTCAAATGTCGCATTAAAGTTGAAAAGGTTTAATACCAATACTCCTTTTTGCTCAAGAGAACTGGCTGTGTTTGGAATGAAAACCAAATTGATTACAGCTAAGGTAGATCTTAAAACAGGGCGTACGCTGAGAGACAGTGAAATAGAAGAGTTTTTTGTATAATCTGTCTAGAAAGGTGAATCTATAATGCTGGGATAGCGCCCCAAGATGCATGTTGGTTCTGCTCTTGAACAGCTGAAGATTAAAAGCTTTTGGATATATCATTTCTTATTATTCCTGTAGCAAAAAGAATTTTGATATAAAGGTATTCGCGCAGTTGCCACGTGGTCATGTAGGTGATGGGCACTGGCGGTTTGCCTAGTAGTGCGGGATCATCAATTAAGCGAACTGCTCGGCTGTCAAGTATATGTTTTGAGCCAAGCTTCACACATGTGAACAATACTCAAGCCGGGTTGGGGTCAAAATCCCGAAAACTGAAATCCCGAAAATCCAAAATCCCGAAAAACCAAAATCCAAAATCCAAAATCCTGAAAAGCCAAAATCCCGAAAAATGATATAAAATTAAAAATTTGTCAAATGTTCAAATATATATATATTATATCCACGATGCATAAACAGTAGAATATTTATGGGGAGCATGCTGCCTCCCTGCTTGGGGTCACTGTAGGATTTGGAGTGGGTGCGAGGTGTTCACTTTCATTTTCGGGAATTTCGCCTTTCGGGAATTTCGCCTTTCGGGATTATGTTTTTCGGGATTCTGTCTGACTCCTACTCAAAACGCGGTCTTACTTGTGCTTTGTAGAGAAGAAGGAGCTGTTTCGCTGTGAAGTGTCTCTTTGCTCTAAACAGATAGCCAATTTTGCGATGTTGGATATGTAGTAATACCATGTTACACCAGAGTTGACTGAAACGTCAAGAAGACGCGTGGTTTGTTCGTTCATTTGAGGCTCTGATACAGTAATCGTGTTCTTTTTGGAAAGGCGGTGAATTGGGTTTAGCTCGCGTTGATATCTACTATGTTAGTTTTTCTCCACAACCAGATTTTCTGCAGGTCTTCGTTTAATTGTTTTGTCTTGAGGAAAATTGTCAACCCAGCTACAGAGCTGCTCTGGTCCTGACTGGCTCTGAAGAGAAAAATAGATCTAAAGCGATCGCGATGTTATTAGGGCTGTTGGGGATTCGTGTAAGCTCTTGGTGACATTGCTGCTGATGCAAAGGCTTCAGTTTATCGTAATACCTCATCAGTAATATTTGAGTATTGGAGCTAGTTGGAGTTGTGGTCGTTAAAGTCACCAATAACAATAACTTTAACTGTCGGGTGATGAATTTGAACCCAGTCGACTTTGTCAGATAGATCTTGAAATACTCTGGCCGTAAAGGTTGGCGAAGTAATTTAAATTTGTTTTGATATGGGTGTTAACATCCAACGCCACGAAAGACAACTTCAAAAATTACTTTCACTTATTTCAAAATAATGTCCCAAAACAATAAATAAAGGGTGGTTAAATTTTAAGGGCCGATGTTGAATGTGAACCACACCTAAACGTCAAGTTTTTTTCTGCATTTCATTTGACGTTTCTCAATTTCAGACTAACTCAATTTGAACCATGGAAAGATACACAATCGAGCAACGCGTTAAAGTTATTCAGGCTTATTATGAAAATGGGCGTTCAAATCAAAATGCATATCGTACATTTCGTGATTCTTTCGGTCAATTTAATCGTCCAAATGTGCGTACAATCGGAAAAATCGTACAAAAATTTGTGCAAACCGGGTCTGTAGGAGATGTGAAAACACCAGTGCATGCTCGTACAGCTCGTACTGCAGAAAATATTGCTGCTGTTCGCGATAGTGTGGCTGAAGAGCCGTCCACCTCAACACGTCGTCGTGCCCAACAATTGCACCTCTCACGCTCGTCGTTGATGAACATTATGCATAAAGACTTGCATTTACGCGCTTACAAGGTGCAATTGACTCAAGAACTAAAGCCTCTTGACCATTTCAAGCGTCGTCAATGGTCACAATGGTGGCAAGAAATGGCACCAGTGGATGATCAATTTTCGAAGAAAATCATCTTCAGTGATTAGGCACATTTTCACCTCAGTGGATTCGTCAATAAGCAGAATTGCCGCATTTGGGCGAATGATAATCCAAGAGTGATTGTCGAAAAATCAATGCACCCACAAAGAGTGACTGTTTGGTGCGGTTTATGGGCTGGCGGCATCATCGGGCCGTATTTTTTCCAAAATGAGGCCGGTCAGGCAGTTACTGTGAATGGTGTTCGCTATCGTGAGATGATAACGAACTTTTTATGGCCCTAATTGAAAGATATGGATGTGGACGATATGTGGTTTCAACAGGATGGTGCCACTTGCCACACAGCTAACGAAACAATGGCTCTTTTGCGCGACAAATTCAATGGCCGTGTTATCTCACGTGGTGGCGATGTCAATTGGCCGCCAAGATCATGTGATTTGACACCGTTGGACTTCTTTCTTTGGGGTTATTTGAAAGAAAAGGTGTACGTCGATAAGTCAGCAACAATTCAAGAGCTAAAGGATGAGATAATTCGGCACATGAACGGCATAGAACCTCAATTATGCCTCAGCGTCATCGAAAATTTGGACCATCGGATGGAGGTGTCCCGCCGAGGTCGCGGCGGCCATTTGGCCGATATTTTGTTCCATACATAATTGAACCATACCAATATTATCATAATAAAAAGAAATGACAATAATTTCCTAAAGAATTTGTGTTTTATTCAAAATCAACAACGGCCCTTAAAACTTAACCACCCTTTATAATGTTGCGTACCAGAATGGTATGAAATCACATTTTATTAGGTAAAATTCGCAATTCAGACGTCTAATGCGTTTGCTGAAGGACATTGGCATTAGGTGCTTCAGGAATGAAGTCCTAGAAAGACTATCTCCGTAGATGGAAGTAATTTTGTCGGCCATTCTCTGAAACTGGATGCCATCATTGACAAAATAAACCATCCAAAGCTAAACTTCGACCTTGCAGCCGCCCATTCCAGAGCCAGTCCTATCGCTCAGCTGATCTTTCAGAAACGATGGTTTTACACACAATTAGAAGATTATCTTATCCCGTCTTGAAACTTCAAAAAATGTTTGGTCCAAATGTGGGCCGCATGCTAGTACAGTCCAAAAAGTGGACAGTGTCCATTTAGAAAATATCACTCCATGACGAATTCTGAGGAGTGTTGGTTCCACCAAAGATATGGAAGTTTGTAACTTATACAGCTCACATTTTAATATTCAGCTGGTCATTAGAAATGGCTGTTAATCACATCCTATCAGGGGGTAGTGTATTGGCTTGTTGCCCCGGACTGTGTTGGTTCGAGCCCGAACGGGGAATAGCAACCAACAAAAAACGAATAAATTTTAAGTTTCTTCAACCACTACACTAAAAAAAAGGGTTTTCGCCTGGTAATACAATGGAGTCTGGGTTAAAATTCATCGCCTAGGATGTTTAGGACTTGTAGAGCGAATGAACATCAACGTGTTGGCCCGGAAAGTCTTAGAATCGGTCCCGGAGGGACGACGCTGTAAAGAAAGACATTACTACGAGTATTTTCGTCAATTTCTATTTTCATTCTGTTACCGAGAAGTTAATGGGAATCGTTTTTGAGTGCTAATATCTCGAAAACAGTGCATTGTAAAAAAAACAATGTTATGATCAATATTTTAATGCCAAATTTTAGATTTTGAGATTCAGATTCTACAGAATGGATTCAAAATTTTCGAAAAATATTTGACTTTACCTTGAAATTAAAGCATAGCACACTAATGAAGGGAAACGAAAAGTTCCGTTCGTCTTTTCGCTGTTCAGTATGCAGTTCATGACGAAACGGTTCACTCAGTTTTTGTGGAAAACCGCTATTCTATGTCAAATTTTTAAGAGCTGTGACATTCTCTACAAATATTTCATCGTTACAACGTTTCTCTTAAACGAAACAACTATTAATAATTGGAAATAATTTCTGGGTACGAATATCTCGAAAATGGTGCGTCTTACGAGAAAAATTATTACGATCGAAATTTTAAGTTTTGAAATTAATTCAAGCAGAACTTAATAACTACACTAAAACTAGACTATTACTAAACACAACTTAAGACTAAGGCTTAGTACTTAAAAACTAAACTTAAAACTAAAACTAAAGTTATTAGGGCGGGGGAGTGGAAGTGGAATTCTGGAGGGCGTTTCTAAGTGCAAATCTGCTGCAGTGAAAATCAAAAGAGCTGTGCGCGCCGTTGGCCAAACGTAACATTCTAGACATTGGCTCGTTACAACCATAATTGGTTGAAAAGTTGTTCAAGTCAGCTTGAAGTGGGCAAGAGTCGGCGGGGTTTAATATGTGCCTGAAGATTTTCATGTCATCAGCGTAGATGGATAGATAAGAGTCTTTGATGATGAAGTCAACGTCGTTAATTGACAAAATGAAAATCAGGGGTCCAAGATGGCTACCTTGAGGGACCCCGGAAGTGGCTTTAATGGGGTCGGATACAGCCGATCTAAATAGTATTTTGTATTGGCGTTCCTCAAGGTAGGATTTAATCCACCCAATGAAACTCAGTTGGAAGCCAAGGGATTTGAGTTTAAAAAGAATGATTCTGTGCGAGATTTTATCGAAGGCCTTAATAAAATCTGTGGCAATTACATCAACTTCTTTGCCATCCTCTAATGCACACAGAGTCGTAGATACGAATTCCATTAAATTAGTAGTTGTTGACCTTCCCTTAAGAAATCCGTGCTGGTTAGGGGAAAAGATAGACTAGATAGGCTTGGGGAAGACTCCTTGTGCGATAGATATCTGGAAGAGAGCCGTGAGGGGTTGGGCCAGATGGTTCAAGCAATTTTTCAGTACTATTGAAGGGATACCATCAGGACCAGGAGAGTATTCGTTCTTGAGTTTTTTTTATCTTTTCTTTCACGTGTTCCACGGTTATGTCAACTTCAAGCCCATGGTTGCAAAATGATTGGCTGAAAAAGTTGGTAAATAAATTTGCGATTATCTTAGGATCACCGGAGGAAGTGTTAGACAATTTTAAAGTAGCTGGATAGTTGTCAGATTTTCTTTTTGTGTTGATGAATTGGAAAAATCGTTTCGGATCGGAGATCATGGTATGCTGGATTTGGTCTAAATATTCGAGATATAGAGATTCACAGAGTTCGGAAAAGTGGGTATATGCGTGGTGGTAATTGGAAAAGTCAGAGTGCGAATGAGTTTTAAGGTACGTGTACCAAAGTTTATTTCTTCTATTGCGAAGCGAGCGCAATTCTTTGGTGAACCAGGGTGGGGACGACGAGGAGTTTTTCTGGAGCACGAATGGGACGGATTGTGTGAAACAGTTGAAGGTTTCGGCGTAGAACAAAGCGAGAGCACCGTCGATAGTAATTCTTGGATTTTCAAAAATAACATTGAAATTAACGTTACTCAAAAGATTATTCAGTTTTATGAAGTCCGCTTTACGAAAATTAAAACTGTATGAGTTTTCAGAGTGTACAGTTTTATTACCGTTGTTGTAAAAAAATGTGAGAGATAGAGGTGGGTGGTAGCGGTCTAATTTGGAGAGAAGGTGGTTGCTCGCTGATACGACGCAGTTGTCGGCATCTGATGAGAAAATAAGGTCGAGTTGTCTACCTAAATAGTTAGTAACGCCGCTTAACTGGTAAAGACTCCTTATCTGAGGAGGGATATGATGAATGCCGAATTTTTCAAAATTGTACATACACATTCTTCAAAATATTGTTCATTCCTCGTTTTCTGAATGAATTCAGTTCAGCTGTCGATAGCCCAATTCATTCGATAGTGTTCAACACTAGTGGATGGATGGTTCCAGTTTAGTTTTTTTTTCTAATTCCGACTTTTGATTATAAATAATTTAAAGTATAATACAATTAAAAGCAAATTTAGTCAAAGTAAGTATATTTCAGTAGTCACCAGAGCCAGTCTCTTTTTTGCTTAAAAGTTCTATCTAAATTGTTGCGCATCTTAACAAGATGGCTGAATAATTTAAAATTCACCTATACCTGGTTGGTTGGTTGGTTTTAGAGAGTGAGCTTATGCTCTTCACTTAGGCCTCCATTAGGCCCGTTGTGTTCCCCTCGAACTGTAGGGATAGTGCTGATATAATGCCATATAATGATCGGGAAATCGTCTTGTTCGTCTAGCGAACTCCAATATATCACCGATTCCTTTCTTACTGAGGAAAGGATGTGAAGGTCACTAGTTTTGGTTTTCTTTGTGAAAAGAATTTATTTGAATTTATTTCTCATTCACTGTCCTCCTCCCATTTTGTTATGATTCGTAAGGTGTTTTGCATAAGCTCTACTTTCACCAATATTGTTTTTATTGGTGATTAGCGATGTGCTGAATGCGGCCTTATCAACAGGAAATGGAGGAATTCGATGGACTCTCACATCTGAACTCAAACACCTAGACTACGCCGACGATGTATGCCTGCTGTCTCACAGAATAATGGACCTTCACCAAATGACAGCAAATGTGGAGAGGGAAGCAGACGTCGTTGGGCTGAAAATTAACTCGGCAAAAACAAAAATGTTCAGTCAAGGACCAAACTCATCAACTCATATGTATATGCATTGCTGGACAAACGGTTGAGAGAGTAGAGAGTTTCCAATACCTTGGGAGTATTGTCTCAACTGACGGCGGAACCGAACTGGATATAGCCAGCCGAATAGGTAAAGCAAAATCTGCGTTTGGGATGCTATCCATAGTTTGGCGAAGTAATGCAATTAGCTTAAACACCAAGCTACGACTGTTCCGTTCCAACGTTGAATCCGTGCTGCTATATGGATGTGGTACCTGGAGAGTGACCGTCACTATCACGAGGAAGCTGCAAACGTTTGTCAATAGGTGTCTACGTTACATCTTAAGGATATTCTGGCCAAACCGTATCTCTAACGAACAGCTTTATCAGAGAACGGGCCATGAACCTGTAGGCACAACCTTACGACGACGAAAGCGGAAGTGGATCGGTCACACTCTCCGAAAGGGTGACAGGTCCATAGCTAACCAAGCGATGCAATGGAACCCGCTTACCCAGGATGGCAGGATACGCGGCGGTCCTAGGAGTACGTGGCGCAGAACAGTTGAGAAGAAAGCACGGCAACTGGGAAAGAGTTGGGGAGAGCTGAGGCACATTTCCAGAAATCGCACACGATGGCGCGTAGGCATTGTAGAGGCCCTAGGACCCACAAGGGGATACAGGACATAAGTTGCATAAGCTCTCCTATAATGTTCAGGTGCTTTCCTCTTATCAAAACGGCTAAGTCATCTGCGTACGCTACGCATTTTGCACAGGTTCCATCTAGTGCTTTTGAAAGGTTGTCCATTGTGAGCACTCACAGAAAAGGAGATATCCTCCTGTGGTATTCGCGTTCTAACTGTCCCCCTTCTTGTTTCGTCTCCCAGTGAAGCTGTGATAATGCGATTTGAAAGCATATGTTCTAGCCAATTGTTTATTATTTGTTTTTTACAGTATATCAAGAGTGCGTCTGCAATTTGTTGAGTTTTAACATTGTTGAATGCCTCTTCGATATCTAGAAAGACGCCTGCGACTGATTCCTTCGTTTCAAACTCATCTTCTATTGTAGATACAACCTGATGTAGTCCCGTCCTATATCTAGTTTAAGGACAAATTATTTTTGCAGAAGCTGCATGGGCGAAGATAAGAACGAAACCATTATTCGCCTGTTTTGTACGAGGGCACAGAAGTCTCCACTGTGTGTGTCTCCAAGTGGCTTTTGCACAATTTTATGATCTGATGGTCTTACTTTTGTCTATGTGTGTTTGCACACTTAGTGCAGGCAGCCACTTAAACCTTATCAACAAACTTAACTTCACCTTTGGCCAATCCAAAAAAAGTCTAACGAAGGAGAGCGGACTGACGACCATGCTCAACAAGTGGTAACATGTACATATTGTTTGTACGTTTTCAGAAACTCATCAGACCCTCTTCATTGTGAATATGTATTCCAAGGCACTCCTTGAACGTTAATATTATCATTTTGGAGCCCCCTCAATTGCTCTATTCAGGAGCGAATGTCAATATTCAGTGCAGGTGCAGTTGTGACGATTTGAATCTGATGAAGTGCGGATTCTGATTTAAAAATGCTATCGTCACCAAGGCAAGGTTGGTGTCTGCTGGAAATATTGTAAGTTTGCGCCACAAAATTAAGTCAGAAATTCGAAATAAAAATGACTAATTTAGAATACCAGTGTATTTATGTATTATATTACTCCATCTGCACTTGTTACACATGCTGTACCAAAACTGTCTGCCGTCAAGGTGTATGTTTACTTACACCGATGTTATGTATTACGGCACGGCGCGTGGTTTTACTTCCGCTCGTAAATTAATCGCTTGCAATCGGTCATTAAGAAGACTTTATTATAAACACGATTAGAGGACATCGTAAGAAGTTTGCAACAACTTTTAGTGTCTCGAGTCCATACAACCTGACCGCATGGGGATAAGCATGACTTTGAACTACTATTTGCGTTGCATGTGTGTCTAGAGACGACACAAGGTCTTTGGTTCATTTCTGCGGGTAGTCATCATTCATATTCACAGAACATTAATCACACGATTTTAACGATACACGCTATTCTTCGATCATGGCACGCTCACTTTTGGCACCGGTTCAACACTTTTCTTATAAACAAAGAAAAAAAAAAGTATCTCAACGGTCGTCTAGCCTCAAAGAGTGAAATTAATTTCTCATCATAAACGAGTGCGAGTATCTTAATAAGCTTGGATAGTCTTGGGTGAATCAGCGTGCAGTAGATACTTTATTTAGCTGGGGGATACTGCCATTTTTGCACACCCCTGATGGGAAAGGTCATAATGAAATTTACATATCGCCAACGGAGTGAACATGGACTTGTCTATTCGATGAAATGCATTATTGAACAATGAACTTAGTGCATTATCCTTTATTACTGATGTTACGATTTGGATTACCATACGGATACTGTTGCGGCGGACACAGCAGATTTGCTGTATAAAAAAGTGAAGAATGGATGCATAAAAAGGGTTGTCTGGGTTAAATTGTTTTATTTAACTTTTCCTATGTTTTATTTAATGTGTAGGGAAGATGGTGATGCAACTCAAAAGTAATTGAAAGTGCTTTAATTTCTGATTTGTTAAAAAGATAACACTGTCATTGTAAAAGTTTCGTCGTCATACAATCTGCAAGCACTTATCTGCAGCTGGAGTAAGAGCACACACCTATTATTCGCGACTTACATATGTAGGTATAGAGACTAAATTTTTTTACTTTAGGACCGTTCCAATATGGCAACGCCTGTTAGAACTCAAAAATATATAATGTGTGCTTATAAGAATATTTCAGAACTATGTTTAGATCTTTTCAAACATTTTCACACTCTGAATACACTTTTGGTTTGGACGTGAGAGGTGTAAAAAACTCATGAAGAACTTTCACATATTTGCAGTGTTTTATATACGACACAGATGTCTCGACTCCATCCGATTTTTGATGTTTTTCAGACGTGACCACCTGCACATTAAGCAAAAGAAATGAGCCAAATTCGGGCATTTCTTGACAGTCATAACTTTAAGAACTTTTGGCACTTAAGTACCCATATCTTAACTCCATTCCAAATCATTTTAATAATTGTTGGAAAAGATTATCTACGCACTTACAAACCAAGTTTCATCCAAATCCGCTTAGTGATTCTTTTGTTAGACGTGCATAAAGAAGATCCTTTCTGGTTTTTGAGAAGTTTTGATACTTAACCATCGCGATACCTTATCCCCAAACCACCTGAATTTAATGATTCTTTGAAGAATCTTTTCAGGGTTCCGCAAATAGCTACGGAACCATATTGCTCTCGCCAGCGCGTCCATCCATCTGTTTGTATACACTTTCTAGCTCCTAAACCATTTAAGGTATATCCATGATTTTTTCACAAGGCATGTAAAATAATAACGCAAAGACAAAACCGACAGAATTTTTTAGAAAAAAACCTTATTTTAGAGGTGGCTCCAGTACAAGCAAAAGTCTCAGGATGGGCAGGACATATCGCTGAAAAGATCTTTTTGAGCAGAATCAAGTGTCCCACTCCCACTCATCGAAAGTACGTGACTTAAAGACTTGCAAAAAAATCATTGTAATAGAGCAGGGTGGTCACGGTGTAGTGGGTAGTGTGTTCGCTTGTGGCCCGAACTGTACAGGTTCGAGCCCGGACGGGGAGAGCAACTACAGACACCTGAGCATAAAAGAGAAACAAGTAAAATCCAGGTTTCTCGAACCACTACACCAAAAGGAGTTCTGCTTGGTAGTACAATGAACTTCTTCCGTTGAATCTGAGTGCTCCGAGATTTAAAAAAAAAAATAAAAAATTGTAATAAAGCATTTCTGGATCTATAACAACAAATAAGTCTGATTTCGTTTGATTTTGACAAGTAACGGATATTGCTTCCCAACAAAAAAAAATCTATAACATCGGTTCAATAATTTAGAAGTTATTGAAGAAAATGGCCGATAGAGCGTAGTTACTTAAATCCTTGAACTCCTCGAGGGGCATAGGGCGTCAACAACGCCTGCGCGCCATCTTGTTCCGAGTTCTGCAACGCGTTTGAGCTGCCTCCAGCTCATTCCCAAAGAGCTTGATTCCTCCACGACAGCCCTGCGCCACATTTGCCTAGGGCGTCCCACTGTTCTGCCTGACTGGGTAACCGGATTCCACTGCAGGGCGTATTTCGCAGTGGAGTTTTCGTCGCATCCTAGAGTGTATCCAATCCACTGACACTTTCTCCATCGCATAGTAATGTCTATAGGCTCTTGGCCTGTTCATGGGGGATATGATTGGGCCAATAGATCCTCAAGATGATTCGACATCTGATGATTAGACATCTATTTACGAAGGTTTGCAGCTTGCGTGTGCTAGTGGTATCCACTTTCCAAGTACTGCACCAATAAGCAGTACTGATTCCAAGCAAAATAGTCGCAGCTTGGTTCTTAAGCTGAGTACATTTCTTCTCCAGACTTTCGATAGCATTCTGAATGCAGCTTTTGCCTTCCCGATTCTGCTACACACATCCAGTTTGGTGCCACCACCAGCCGAGACCACACTTCCTAAGTATAGAAAGTTGTCTACTTTCTCGACGACCTGTCCTGCAATGTTGAGTTGTGTGCGGGTGTTAGAAGTGCTCAGGGCTTTTGTTTTGGCTGTGTTTATCTTAAGCCCCACATCAGATGAAGGTCCATTATCCGATGTGAAAGTAGGCATACATCGTCAGCGTAGTCGAGGTGTTTAAGATAAGTTGTTACTTTCCGTCAATACTACACGGAGTACATCGCTGATGACCACTAAGAACAACAGTGGTGACAGTATGCACCCCTGACGAACTCCACTTTTGACTTCCTCCGACACCTTACCATTGTGTAAGACGTGACACTTACTTCCCTCGTTGTAGCCTTGATAATAGCTATGAGTTTTACTGTTATGCCTCTCCTGCGCAAGGCCAACCAGATAGCATTCAATGATGTAGCGGAGACCTATACTCTCGGCATTGCTCTATTATGATCCGTAATATGTTTATGTGGCCGATGCAGGAGGATTCAGCACGAAAGCTTGCCTGCTCGACATCGAGAGTTGAATCTAAATGTTCCTTAATGCATTCTAATATGATTCTAGCTATTATCTAGACTACGGCCGGTAGAACGCATATACCTCTCCGTCACAATCCATCAGATTTTCCTTTTTTGGAACCTTGACGATCATATCTCTTTTAAAACTCCTGGGGAAATTGCTCATTTTTTCACACTCTCCGTATGAGCGGGTGTAGAAATTCAGCCGATGTGTTTGGCACCGCTTGGAAGAGTTCGGCAGGGATGCCATCAATACCCACAGCTTTGTTTTTCTTGAGGGACTTGATTGCTGTTGTTATTTCGGTTTTACTTGGATGTCCGTTGCGAATTCGGGAATTTGTTGCTTCGGAAGACTCATTAGGGTTCGAGATCATATAGTATAGTAAGTGGTTAAGAACTGTAGCAAAATGATCTTTCCATCTAGTGAGCTGATCCTCATTCGAAATCAGAAGGTTACCATCTAAACTCTTCACTGGATGTTGTTTGGAGTTCCGACCACCAACGAGCTCCTTGGTGATGTTATAGATAGTCCCACTGTCACAGCTGCTTCTTCAGCCCTTGAAGCAAGTGAGTCGATGTACTGACGCTTGTCCCGTCTTTTACTATGCTGCACTTCCTTCTTTTTCACACGATATTAGGCTTCTAGCTTGATACTGTATACTGTTCTGGCCGCTGCAATCCGAGCCTCGATTGCTTTACGCTCATCGATCCGTCTTCAGGTGTCTGTCGATAGCCATGTGCGGTGATCATTCTGTCTTTTACCGACGTAGGTGCATGCCAACGAACATTTTTCACAGCATTCCAGTGGTCATCCACATTTGCCTTCGCTCTGTCTGCCGTGGAATAATAGTTCCTTCTAACAGACGAACGGAGTTGAGAAACATCGGTTGACAAGATTCTTCGCTGGTTTCATTGTTCGAATTTACAACAGAGCCTAGGTACGAGTAGAAAAGTATGATCTTAAAGAAATCACATGACAGCACGTCAGTTTGTCGTAATCCTTTTCTGACATCTAAAGCATCGGTGATGTTGTATCGACTTTAATGTAGCAACGTGCATTCGCCATCGTCATCCTGCATAGACGGATGAGTTTGGCAAGAATGCCAAACTCTGTATAGCTCGTCTCTATATACGGTCGCGTATATAGGCGACTTAAAAATCGATGAAAAGGTGGTGAATATCGATTTAGAGTTCCGGGGTTTTTTTCAAGATCTGCCACAATGTGAATATCTGACCTATGGTGGACTTTCCTGACTTAAAACCGCTTTAATACGGACTAATTAGATTGTTATAGGATAGGATCTTATATGCAATGTTGAGGAGACTAATACCTCTGTAGTTGGCGCAGTTCAGAGAGTCTCCTTTCTTGAGAATAGTGCAAACGATGCTGAGGTTCCATTCATTGTATGTTGATGTATGCTCTGAACCAGCTTGTTAAATACCTCAGCAGTTAGACCGTCGGCGTTGTTAAATTTAAGCTTAGATATTGCTATCTTTACTTCACTTTGGTTGGGTGGACATACTCGTAATTATTGATTGTCATCGTCCTGATTGAATGGAGAATTATACCTGAAAGCGAAGTTTTGATCGTCACCACCGTTTAACAATCTGCAGAAGTGATCTTTCCCAGCGCCCCTTTATCTTTTATCATTCTTCTAATATCAATATTCATCACTAGTGTGGTGGTCAAATTTGAACAAATCTCTGTTCGTTCACGTTTGTGTTGGCATTACAGGTGTTATGCGTTTCATGCCTATCTCCAGGCTTGGAAATCCGTTTAGATCTTCATGCACTTCATATGAAATGAGCATCTCGCAATTTTATTTCAGCTATTGCTTGCAGCACTTTAGTAGAGCTTCCCCTCGTCTCTGTCAACACTCAATTGGCTTTGTTACGGATTTTGCGTTCAGACATTATGCCCCTTTAGACATTGTTACTGCAAAACGTTCATTGTGGTCACGACAAATCGCAGCTAAGATCACAATGAGGAAGAAACTATGATAAATTATAGCTTTTAAACAGTGCCACCAATGGAATGCATTTTGCAGGAAAAAACTAGGAGCGGTGCCACTTTGTATACACCTTACCATAAATTTAATGTTTACGATGTGTATATTGCTGGAGTAGGCCAACAAAGTTGTACATTACTATCAATAACTTATTGTCGGTGGCAATAGTAAATGTTGTACATTCTTCTCCTTCAGCCAATGGAACACCGACCGCGAGCTAGCATCACAGTTGGGGATTAACTGCAAAACTCTTGGTTATTACACTCCAGAGTCCTAAGCACTGGCATCTATACGTATCTCTCATATAATTTTAGTATCCATTCCTAGATCGCGATAGTTTTACACGCGCGTACTCGTAAAGCGCAAAAGACGTTACCCATTTATGAGTCTCTTACACTTAAAAATTTCGACCAGAAATCATTGAACAATGGTGTTTCGCTGCACGTCTTTTTAGTGAGATACGGAAAAGTTTTCCTTTGTCTCACGAGGAAGTAGAGAAAGGAAAACTACTGCACTGTTTATCTTTTTTTACTTTTCTTTCTTGATGTCTATTGTTTGATAGAGAATGGAGAAAAGTTGGTCATTTTATTTCCGTAGATTTTCTTTGTGGAATTTACAGTGATCAACAAAAGTTTTCTGTCATCTTTCTTAATTTCGTAATAAAATTAAAAAAAATAATAATTCTAAAATTTGTGGGAGTTAAATGACTTCTAGATGTTACAAATTGTTGCGTGCTGTCACACCTTATGGGGCAATGCTCTATGATTTGCATTTAAAACAAAAAGACATTTTGTAGCATTCAGAATGATTGCTTCCTAGTTCCTTGAACCCCTAGTAAATGAATATGTTCGTGTTATACTTTACTAAGATAATCTTGGTTGATACTTGCATACTATAGGCAAAACAAAGTCAACGTTTGAATGCAAATTACGCATTGCGTTGCTAAAAATCATTTCCTGGAGAGCTTGCATGAGACCATAAATTAAAATTATAGTGTAAGAAATGCATGCAATTAGGTACATGATAATTATTTGGTAGCCAGGAATCAGAGAGAAAAACCTTGCTATGAAACAGAGGTTAAACACTTCCGCATTCGTATTTTATGGTTTTATTAATCCTTCTGTTAAAACAGCTATCTTAAGCTTGTTTTAATTGTAATGTTGGTATGATATGCATCAAATGAACATACCTTATTCCCATTATGCATGCACTTTACAGTGTAAGTTAGCTGGTATAGAATTGTCCCTGTTGCTGTCTATCTACATCATGAAGCAAGAAAATCGCATGTGCTAGTCTTAACCGACATTTAAATCAATTTCTTTATATCATAGAGTATACTATTATGTGCAAGCCCGCCGATCCTCAAGAAAGGAGACCTTCTGAACTGCGCCAACTACAGATGCATCAGTCTGCTCAACATCGCGTATAAGATCCTATCTGGCATATTATATACCTTTTTGTCAACAATATAAGATTAATCAGGACCGTATCAGCAAGTAAGTCCGCCATAGATCAGATTTTCATATTGCGGCAGATTTTGGAAACAACCCAGCAACTTCAAATCGATTCCACGTTTTCATCGATTATTTGGCGCAACAGCTCTTTAAGTGCCAGGGCCTAGCTTCTCGCAACCACTCGTGTTGTGTGCGTTATATTTTGCACACGAATGAAAGGGACCTACAGTTTAGTGCCGTATCCGAACGGCAATTTGTTTTGAGAAGCTTTCTCGTGACACCAATACTCTCGGATGTTTGTCAGACGTTCGCGAGAGGTGGGATTGTGAAAAAAACTTGTTGGTGTTTTTTGGGATTCGAACTTGGAACCTCTTGCGTAGTGATCCGACACATTAACCACTACGCCACGACGCCCACTGTCTGTGCAGGACAACGATGAAGAATGCACGCTGTTCCATTGAGGCCGGTAACACCATCACCAAGGCTTTTGCTGTCCGAAAAGGACTACGAAAAGGTAACTTCTTTAATATCGAAGCTAAAAGGATTGCATAAATTTCTGAAGCTAACATCGAAGGTACGATCTTTCGAAAGGCTGTACAGCTACTCTCGTACAACGACGGCATTGACGTAATTGGAAGAACGCAGCGGGCTCTCAGTGCTACTTTCGTGAGTACCGAAACAGAAAGTGGGTTTAGCGGGTAACGAGGGCAAAACAAAATATATACTGTCATCAAAAAAGGCAAGAAAACATAGATGACTTGGACAGAACGTAATAATAGACAGCTGCAATTCCGAGGTAGTTAACTCCCTTGGTTGTTTTAAAAGGAAAATTCTTCGACTGATTTTTGGTCCTGTTTGTATCGATGGGGAATGGAGGAGAAGATGCATCAACGAATGGTTGTAAAGCCATAGTCAGAAGGGTTCGAATTCATCTCCTGAGATGGTTAAGCGATGGTTAGGCCTCCACCCCGGAGGAAGGACGCAGTAAAGTAAGACATCACATGAATAGAAAGGGACCTCAACCAACTTCGTGTGCAAAACTGGAGGCGGTAAGGTCCAAATACACCCCGGAATGTAGCGCCATTTAAAATAAGCCCACCGTCGGCTATTTTTATATCTAAGCTGTAGCATATGGTCCCTGTTCTACCAAACAATATTGCAACCTTTAGTTGAAACTCAATTTCAATACTCTTGCAAATTCTTTATATCTTATTTTGCAAAAACTTGCAATACAGAACTAACTTGGTTATGTCCTGTGTCCTCTTGTGGATCCTATGGTCTCTACTGCGCTACGCGCCATCGTGTACGGTTCCTGGCAATGAACTTCAGCTATTTCTAATTCTTCCCCAATTGCCGTGACTCCTCCCCAACTGTTCTGCGACATGTATTTCTCGGACGATCCGTTCTTCTACCATCTTGTGTTAACGGATTCCATTGGTTTGGAACTGTCGCCTTTTCGAAGTGTATGACCAATCCACTGCCACTTCCGTCGTTGGATGGTTTTGCCTATTGGTTTCTGACCCGTTCTCTGGTAAAGATGTTCGTTAGAGATACGGTTAAGCCAGAAAACCCTTAAGATATTCCGTAGGCACCTATTAACGAACGTTTGTAGTTTTTTTTGTGATAGTAGCGGTACCTTCCAAGTCCTGCACCCATAGAACAGCACGGATTCAATATTTCAACGGAACAGTCGTAGCTTGGTGTTAAAACTGATTGAATTGCTTCGCCATATCATGGACATCATTCCAAACACAGACATTGCTTTGCCGATTGAGTTGACAATATCCTGTTCGGTTCCACCTTCGGCCGAGACAAAACTCCCAAGATATTGGAAACTTTCTACACTCTCTACCGGTTATCCAGCAATGCTAACTTGAGGTAATGAGTTAATACCGAGGTTGATGATTTTGGTTTTGGCAGTGTTAATCTTCAACCCCACGACATTTGCCTCCCTCTCCACACTTACTGTCATTTGGTGCAGATCCATAATCATCGTAGTCCAGATGTTTGAGTTGAGATGTAAGTGTCCAACGAATTCCTCTGGTTGAAGTAGACAAAGCTACGCGAAGTACATCGCTAATCTCCAATAAAAAAAGTACCTGGTCGGACCCCACTTTGGATCTCGAATTCCTCTGACAGCTTTCCTCTATGCAGAACATGACATTTAGATCCATCATAGGTTGCTTTAATAATAGCTATTAGTTTATCGGGTATACCTCTCCTGCGCAAGGCAAGCCAGATAAACTGTCTGTTAACACTGTCGAACGCCTTCTCAAAATCAATGAACAACAGGTGAAATGGTGAACGATATTCAACGCACTGTTCAATATGATCCGCAGGGTGTTGATGTGGTCGACACAGGAAGATCCAGAACGCAAACCTGCTTGTTCGGCATCGAGTGTATCTTCCAGATGTTCCTTTATTCGCCCCCAAGAACTACTATGGCTATTACCTTAGCAACTGCATGAAGAACGCAAATGCCTCTCCAGTTTTCGTACTCCATAAGACTACCTTTATTAGGGAGCTTGACAATCATTCCCTTCTTCCACTCGTCGGGGATACATTCTACCTCCCAAGCTCTCTCTACAAGAGGATATAAAAGCTCTGCTGATGTTGTCGGAGCAGCTCGCAGAAGCTAACTAACTTACTGATTTAAAATATTGATTGAAAAAATGAATCGTAGAATTCTGTGTTAAAAGTCGCAGTTTTTTTATGGAATAGGGTCCAGTGGTGACTCATCGTGAAATCTCAATCTCAATTCTGTCTTCCACAATCTATTTTGTTTCCATTTACACAATATCACAACTAACTGCCTTTTACTAACATTGATAATTGAATAATAAACATAATTGTATTTAATAAACAGAATGACAGGTACTGAAACGTACTCACCTAAGCTTAAGGTTGACATTGAGTGTGTGTGTGTCTACCAACTTGCATATACGAAGCTGTTATATGGAAAGGAATTGTGCACACAAAATTTATGCCTGATACTATGATTCCACAGAACAATCTCCACTGGGATTTCGAGGATAAGATTTCAAAATCTCGCCGAAGTCTATTCACCGAACTTCAAAGGATTTTGTTTGACATTACCCGTCATTCACACAATCTTTTATTGCGAAATAATAACTACGAGCGTAAAAGTTATTTTCGCGAAATAATTATTTTATAATAAAGGAAACTTCGCGAGAACAATATACAAATTTTTGGACAACTGTTATTTTTTGTCAACGCACAAAAGTGACGTGCTGAATTCAATGAGAGGTATGTTCGATTTGACTTACTGAGAAGTGACATAGAATTTTTCTGTGATTCTATTGAAATTACGGTTTTTGATATTTTTTTAAATGCAGAGAAAATCCTATGGATTTCAAGAGGATTTTGGATTTCCTGAAACCCGGATTTCGGTTCGGTGGAAACGAAGTACGAGTATTAAGCATAATTTCCATAATGTAATTTATTTGAATAATGGGAATATTCTTCTTTTTCTTTTCCTTTAGTTAGCCTTTTTCTCATTATACGAACTTATGCATTGCTGTTGTTCCGCATATAGGGTTGACTATTCTCGCAGACCTTTTAATTCGTTTACCTGCCGCTCGCTCCTCAATTGTAATATAGCTGTGGACAAAGCGATGTTTTCCTTTTATCATTTGTGATATGCAAGATAATGCCTTTCTTACCGGGTTTCCTTGTGGTCGCCTTTGTATGTGGCAACCAATAGATCCTATCTGCTTGCAGCTTTTCGACGATAGGCTTTTTAATACGAAGACTTCCTCGGATACGGATAGATCTGATACAGTCACCTGCCGACATTCTTAACATTTTTGTTTCCGTGGCCGTAATTTTATTTTTGTATATTGTAACACTACGAACCGTATTTTAAAGCGGCCGGTCAACTGTAGTGTAAAGTTTCCCTTGTTTTCCATGAGCAGCATTTATCTGTCATAAAGATTTCCCTAGTATTCCAGGCATTTCATCCAATCTACGCTCATTCTATGCCTTGCGTCGTCGTCACAGGTTGCTTCTTGGTCTACAATAGAATCCAAATATTTGAACTTTAAGTACTTAGAAAAAAATTATTCCGTTCAAAAGAATATATGGTGCAGATCTCACTGGTTTGGAGAACAAGCAAGGTACATATGTACTCTGAATCATTCCAGGGCAACCTTTCATTTTATTTATTAAGCTTATTTTGTAAAATATCGAGGTTACGTTTGGTTCGTTGACATGATCTTTCAAAAGGTAATCCAAAACCAATTTAAAGAGGAAAGGGTTAAGAACGCTACTCTGGTGCACAACTATATTGACCGTAAATTCCTTGGGAAACTGCAGCGATTGGAAAACGATAACTGGACCTGATAGTCATAGTCCAAACGTCTACATTAACCCGCATTCAACCGATTCCCAAAAAAAGGGAAAGAAATGATTTTAACAATTCCAGTCTTTAACCAAAAATCTGCAAGAAAATCTTGCAATGGGAAAAGTAAACGTCTGCCTTTTCCCAAAAGAACACTTCTACTGTACCACAGCCAAATGGAGAACCAAAACTATCAAACCCATGGAGATCATATGTGCATCTTTATACCGGTCTTATTTCGTAGTTCAGCCCCAAAAATACCTGCTGATCAAAACATTCGCAAGAATGACGCATAAGAAAATATAACTAACGATACAATTTCTTTACACATTATGGAACAATTCGATTCGGATCTAACACTTATCTTAATTCGCCCATACTGACCGAATGACACCGATGCCTACTGTAAGCTCACCGAACTGTAACAGCTTCCCCTAATGTACTACAGACTACCACTGCGAATGAGTAATTACACTACGGAATATATGTAGTTTGCCTGTCCCACGGACATTGAGACACCAAAAATTTTATACAAAAACTTACTTCCATCTCTCCTGCAATCCTACAGCTCATGACTCATCAACTACGCATCCTTCCGTATCACAGCATCCCCCATACAATCAAAAGATAGAAAAAGGATATTCCCCAAACTGCTACACATAGTAGGAGACGATAATATTTATTTGCTTATAAATGGGAGCTTCTGTGTTCACTGGCAATAGGACAACACAGATTTAAACTTGAACTTGTGTCTGGTCGAAGGTAGACAAAAAAGTCATTCGAATAAATAACCCATTCGCTATGAATTTCACAATTTCGTCTTTGTATCCAAATCCAGTGAAGTTTTAGCATTTTGGTTGATGTCGGGACGCATAACATGCTTTTTCGTTTAGGAATGATTGGCTTGGTCTTCGAATTTTAATTAAGATATGGATTCGGGTTTAGTTTACGCTGCTGGATTTGATATTTACGTGTTTGAAAAGCTATTAAGCTGTCGTTTTTATTCATTCATTCGCTATCATCCTAATCACGTGCATGATTCGTTTCAATTTTATTATTTTCAATTCAAATCCATTACTTATAGTGAAGCTTTAAAGCCTTGATTTCGGGTCTTTCATGATCCATAAAATCAGCCAGTTATTGGGTAAATTTTCAAATAAAGCATCAGCATAGCACACATAGTCCTTTTTGTTCTCGAATCCAAAGACATACATAATTAAACGTACTTTCGGTCCGCAAACAGCAGAGTGAACACGCGCAAACTAACAGCGGTCTTTTTTCTCGACTGGGCTTCATTAGGTCGATCAATTCGACGCTGGAAGATGAGAGAAAAGGTTAGCAGAGTATCACCTCAAAGCGACCTTCTCTCACCACTCATACACGGCTCCGTGTGGCCGACGAGGTTCTGAATATATTAAAAGAAGGTGACTTTGGAGTGATAGGCTATGTTAACAATGCTTTCATTCTGCTACCAGCCAGATTTCACCAAGGTCCCTTTTCTTTTACTAAATAATGTCAGCGATAGAGCTTTGGAAAGCAACCTTAAATTCTGAAGCCGTACTTTTTGACTATGAAAAGGTCAGTGGTCTCAGTAGGATCGCAGGGTTGTGCCCATCAACACCCTACAATCACAGAGATCGACAGTAACTGACTATTTGACTCCGGTCCTAGTCTATGGCAAAAGATTCACTACTAGAATTGGATAGAATAATTGGCTAGTCACTAGTAAATTAGAGCTGACTTTAGCGTAGGAGCTGCCAACCGCTAGAAAGCAATTCTTCTTTTAGGATTGATATTGATTCTTGGATTGAAAAGTCAGTTTAGGGTCTGAAGGTCTGGAGTCAGCAGCAGTTACATCGAAATTATTGAAAGACTACAAGTGACGTCTGGTCCAAATGTCTATTAGGGTTCCGGAACATAAAAATTGGAAATATATCCTTCGTGCAATTGAGCGACGACTCTGAGCAACGAGTGGTCTTTTATTGAGCGTCGTCGCTTGAGCGATTAGTTGTGAATTTTAATTTCAATTTAATTTTGGTGGGCTTATTACAAGCTACAACTAACTTAAGGCTAAAACTTAAAACTAAACTTAAAACTAAGACTTAAAGCTAAGGAGAATGGTGAAGGAGTTCGGTTTTGAGGCAGGGAATGCTGAGGTTAAAATCAAAATGGGTGAGGTTTGAGTTCACTTTTCGCAGCATACGGGAAATTGGTTCATTAGATCCATATGAAGTGCGGTGGGACGGTAGATAGAAAGGACGAGGGCATCGTAAATTTCGTGGGTTGGTATTGAAGAAAATTTAATTATAAAGAGGTGCGCAGTCGATGAATGAAAATAATGTCTGCAACATCTCTGCGTTTCTCTAGAGTACTCAGGTTGATGAAGTCGAGGCGGTCTTGATAGGGAGACAAGATAAATGGATCGTTTCAAGGAAGACCTCGAAAGGCAAATCGAAGAAATCGACGTTGAACATTCTCGATTATGGTCACATGAACTTGCTGAAAGGGTGACCACGCTTGATTGGCGTATTCAAGGAGGGGCGAACAAAGGTAATGTAGAGAGATCTGGTCACGTAAGGGTTGGAAAAATATTTGGACCATCATTTGACAAAGCCAAGTGATGAGTTAGCTTTACTAATTATCTCATCAATATGTGAACGGAAATTTAGTTCCCTATCGTACAATATTCCAAGATCACGGAGAGATTGAACGATGGATATAGGTTGACCATGGATAAGGTAAAGGCGGGCGGAGGAATCGTGGTGCTTACGTGATAAGGTAATGGATTGACATTTGGTGATATTGAGCTCTAAGCGATTTTGTAGGCACCAGTTCGAAAAACTATCAAGGTCTTGTTTAAGAAGACATTAGTCATGTGGTGACGAGATGGCTTTGAAAATGTTGGTATCATCAGCGTACAGAGAGAGGGAAGAGAGTTTAATAACCCTCTTGACATCGTTTATGGTTAGAATGAAGAGAAGGGGACCTAGATGGCTGCCTTGCGGAACACCAGAGGTGGCCAAGAAGGGAGTCGATAAGATGGATCTGAAGCGAACTCTGTAAGAACGGTTTTCCAGGTAAGAAGATATCCATTTTACCAATATGAGTTCGAAACCGAGGGCAGACAATTTGAAGAGGATTAAAGTATGAGATATCTTATCAAAACCTTTACTAAAATCAGTGCAATAACGTCGACTTCTTTGTCATTCTCTAAGGCAGACAGGGCGAAGGACACGAATTCGACTAAGTTAGTGGTAATTGATCTACTTTTCAGAAAGCCGTGTTGGGTGGGAGAGATAAGAGACTTGCACTGAAAGCTTAAGGCTTCGTGAAAATATATTTGTCACATTTGGTTCGTCATAGTCTTTTACTAGAAAGCCGTGTTCAGATTTATAATTTTATTCTACGATCGAAAAAACAAAGATTTGGTGTACATCCTTTAAATCGAGAAAGGTCAGATTATGGTCAATTTTATCATTTATATAAGAATTTTCGCAAATCGATTTTGGCTATACCTTCTTATGTCAGTACCATCTTTTAATAATGAGATAACTCAAGTAAATGCAGACAGCCAAGAACAACAGTCCCATTATAATAGAAGCAGTCACAAAGCGTTGAGTTTGGACATTAAGTAAAAAAATGTTTTTTTTTGTTTTTATAAATAAAAACTCACCTGAACAATTACAAATTTGTCCAACTTCATTCCACTACTTACGAGTATCTATAAAAGTTGTATTTTTAAACTTTTTGGCTGTCCTGCCATAAAACCGGGCGGCTTTGGACAGCTGAAATCAAACATTCAGAGCTTATTTTTTCAATATTCTTATTTCAGGGACCATCCTATATAATTCGTCGACAGCTGGATAGAATATTTGCTTGATTAGGTAAACTTTCTACTTTTTTTTTATCCGTTTTTTCAGCCGATTGACAATTAAGGAAACGAAAAGTGTTTCGTCGCTCAGCGATGAACTAAAAAATATAAAGCGACGTCGCTCTATAGCTTACAAAAATCGCTCATCGCTCAGAAACTACGTGGCCGCAACTATACGATTTCATATGTTTAAATATTTTGCGTCACTCAATCGCTCAGTCGCTATATACCTTTCTCTGGATAAGCTTCTCTTTGTTGAAGGAACGCATTTCCTGCCTCTGATATCCCTACTGGATTCTGTACCATTGGTATACATCCAAAGCGTCTGAGGGTAGAGGACAATAATTTTAGTGCAGGAATTGTAAGGGCGAGGAAGAGATTGAATTTATTCGTCAGGAAGTTTGGAACTCTAAAGAAGTGTAAAGTTACTTCTCCGATGAGCTGAGGGACTTCCGCAATATCCAACTGAGAGAGGATTCTACTATCGAAACCGGGAAATATTTATAAAAAATTCAGCACACAAATCAGTGGTACGTGACGTATGGGGTCGGGAGTTCACATTGATCATAATAAGTTTTTTTCGTAGGAGGCACCGTTTCTGAGATATTCGAACTGAAACATCATTAGTTTAGGGTTGAATTCGGACATTTTGAAAGACTGCGTACCTCCAATTTTCTAAAATTTTAAAAATTCGTCATCTACGTATATGTACCTATTGTAAAGAATTTCAAAACCTAAAATTTCGTTCGAATTAATCTTTTCTGTAGGACCGTTTTCGAATGAAAGAAAAATTGAATGAATGAACAAAGTAATGAAGGAATTTTAATTATTCAAGGATTCCATGGGCCGTATCCTTACAGTGTAATGAACCCGCCTGTCGGTCTTCGTGAGCCGATGACTGATTTCACGTCTACTTTATCTTTGTTTATCTCAAGTCTGGATAAAAGTATCTATTGCTTTCTGTCGTTCTACATATCTGTTGATTGCGGGTTGACCCGGATATATTTGTATGTGCCGCAATGTAGGACCTTCCCTTCTTCTCTAATTGACCACTTTGCTTTCCTAGACTAAATTGAATTGAACTCTCAAAACTGGAATAATGCTGATGCTTTATTAGTGATAGGACTAGCTACTCCCATCACATTCTACTGGTAAAAGCCCCGAAGGCACTTATACTTGACACCAAAAGTTATGAAGTTTCACTCCCTTACTTCCCTTATTTCCTCTCGTCGTAAACTACAAGTGGGTATGTGAATACATTTCAATACTCCCTAAGGACTCCCAAAAACTATAAAACTTATTTAGCCTTTATCAGCCTCTTGTCACTCCTCTGTTTATCTAACCGAAAAAGGAGTAAACAGTTTGGAATGTCCTTCCGATAAAGATAGAACTTTTTAACTGATTTTCAAACAAAAAAGTGTCGCCGGAAGTGTCAACTCTTCGCACAAGTGTTTGGTACTCAAGAAGAAAAGAACAGGAGAAGTGTTTTTCCCCTCCTTTAATAGTATTTTCTTAGACAAATTTTTCAATAATTTACATTTTATAACATAGCACGTCATACGAGTCTACCCGAATGCTTATGTCATATTAACCTTAAAAAAAATTTCAGACAAAATTAGATAAAATTACACACTTTAGATACAAATGAAATGTAGGCAGAGGAGGATCTGTCTCAATATTTTGATTGTCTGCCAAGCGTGCCAAAAAAGCTATGACTGATAATAAATACATCGTCGGATGAAAATGTTTTTTCACTTGAATTTTCAAATCACCGATTTTCAATGTGACTCATTCTTTGCATTCTATCTGACTGGTTCTGCGTATGAATTGGGAAAAATCATGTCGTTGATGATGCTGTTCTGATGATAATACCGATGACTACAAGACTGGTGACGACGATGAAAACGATACGGGATACGTTATTATTATTTTGTATTTCACAAGAATGTTGTGAGACAATTTTTTTTTTATATATTTTTGTTGGAAAATCTATAATCTCCTGTCGCCACCTCCGGATATCAACATTTTGGTGCAACAAAGGAGCAGAGCTACACGTGTGTAGGCTATAATGTAGGAGTAATTGCGTTACACAAAACGCAGCTTATTTAACTGACGACATAATGCAATGATTTAATCTTTAATGAGATTGGGGAAGAATCTGTATCTACATAAATACGTGTAGAAATATATGTATGTATCTATGGTGATGTGCATTTAATAAGTACGTTTGGAGGTATCCTTGAGTTTTATGGCAGGCAATAAGGATTAGTAGACACACGCCCACACATGTGGGAATTATGAGCTAATTGAAAGGTTAATTAGGCTTGCGATTGCTGAGCACATAAATGATTTACAAACAAACTAGCTATGACAGAACGGAGACAGTAAGGTTATTGTGGTATGACATCGTTTTAAATATTCATTCCCTGTTGATTGGAAAATGGTTGGTATTGCATTGTAATAGACAATGGGGTAGAAGTATAGCAAATAAGATTATGAATTTATTGTACCATAAACTAATGCATTGCTACGATGAGACTTCTCACAGTCGAAACCGAGTAGATATCAATTGCTTATGACTTTGGTACATGTTTTATGGGCGAATCGATTTTTAACTTCGCATTTATTTTTTATCAAAAAGTCTGTGCGGGCGTGTTATATACACGGTGTTTCATGGATACCGCTTCTTCGCTACTTTGTATCGAAAGCAAAATATCCACTGCAGTTAATTTTGGAAGATTTTGAGCCTACGGTTGGTACCCTTGAAAGTTGGAGATAAACCCGATTTTTCGTAGTTTTACAGAGTTTCTAGAATTGTAGCCCCAAAAATTAATGGTACTCTACTTATGGTTGACATACATACATATATGCCGACGTCTTCATAAAATATTTTCTTTTTTTTTATTTCAAACAAAATAAACTACAGGAATTACAAATGTTTGTTTACACTGCGACTAGTTATGAAACTAACGAGCAGTTTGCTTTTCAGTATTATTAGCGGGAGAAAAGTAAATGGCTAACAGTTTACTATTTTTAAGGTACATTATAATTGTAATTTGTTGTATGTTAACTTTTAATGACAGTAACAAGAGCATAGATGGGATTTAATCCATCCAAAGCGTTGGAGGTTAAGTTCACTCCGAGCGCCTCTTTTCGCTCGTTGTTGTTGCTCTGTTACTATCTAGTAGAGTACGTGGTAAGTCCTGTTACGGTTGCCTTGCAAAATCTGACGGTCTTATACGTTGCAGTCGTTGCAGAATTGTTGCTTCCTCGTTAATATGCTCCTGAAGTCTCTTCTCGTGTGCTTTGGCCCTAGAGTTGATCTCTTCAAGAACAGTACGAATGCCTAGGTCCCGATGGAGGTCGCTGTTTCTGATGTACCATGGAGCGTTCACAATACATCGAAGGACCTTTTTTCTGGAATCGTTGGATGACTGCAATATTAGTCTGGCTGGCACATCCCCAGAGTTGAGCGCCATAGTTCCACACTGGTTTTAGGATCTGGTTATATAAAAGAATTTTATTAGTAATTGATAGTCCTGACTTCCTGCCTATAAGCCATTCTAATTTTCGCCATTTAATGTCTAATTCTAGTCTTTTGATTTTAATATTGTAATATGCGAGCTACAGCTCGAGTAGATAAAACGATATTCTGTGAAATTTATTTCTTTATTTTCTAGTCTATAGAACAATTCAAGTTCACACTATACTATTCTTCGCAAATTCTTTTCTTACAAGGTCTCTTTCCTCTCAAATCACTTTATCTCCTTTCAATTACTTAATTCACAAATCCAAACTAATTACTTCTTCTTGTTAACTCTCAACTTTCATTTTATCACAAAATCACAACTTCGCCCATTATCACTTTTCCAAACTCTTCATGTGGTTCACAACCAACTGCCTGCTCTCGATCGCCATCTGTCCTTATATAGCAGAAGTTTCTGATAGCCAGAAACTTCTAGCAAATTCTTCGACCACTGGAACAAAATACCTAAAAATTCTGATGTAATAATTCCAAGATTACAATCATTTCGTGCAGTTATAATTCTCTTGCGGTTATATTCTCTCTTATCCGTGACGTCGTCTTAGACATCATCCATCTCTTATCGTGTACATGAACTGTGGAGACTAACCGCAGACACGAACCCCGAATGAAAAGACACTTTGGAATGGGCTGTAGTAGCGTAGTTATTATGCTACATTATTGTTGCATACTTTTACATGATGTTACATTATGTTACAATATGCTCTTTCCAACGAAGCTTGGCATCTAGAGTCATACCTAGATACTTCGCTGTATTTGCATATGGTATTGTCGTGCCTGATATTGCTATAGGGGAGTACAAGATAGACTTATTCATGAAGTCAATATGTACAGATTTACTCGAATTCAGTTTTATACGCCATCTTTGAGTCCACCTGATAATTTGGTCTGCAGCAGCTTGCAACTTTTGCGTCGATTCTAGCGTTGTATCTCCCACAGCTAAGACTGCCGTGTCGTCGGCAAAAGTTGCAGTCTTGGTGTAGGGCATTGTAGGTAGGTCTTTAGTGTAAAGATGGTATAACAGAGGTCCGAGGACGCTTCCTTGAGGAACTCCGGCTTCGATTTGCCCTAACTTAGAGTAGTAGTTTTCTTGTTTTATATGGAAATATCGCGATGTTAAATAAGACTCCACTAGGTGGAAGAACTGTTCTGGTAGGTACACTTTTAGTTTATTGAGTAGACCTTCATGCCATACTCTATCGAAAGCCTGTGCTACGTCTAAGAAAATTGCAGAACATACTTTTTTTTCTTCTAGTGCTCTTTCGATTTCAGTTGTTATTCTGTGAACTTGTTCTATTGTGGAGTGTTTGCTTCGAAAGCCAAACTGATGATTTGGGATAAGGTTTCTTGACTCTACGATTGGTTTGAGACGCTTAAAAATCAGTCTTTCAAACAACTTTGATGCTGAAGGAAGTAGAGATATTGGTCTATATGAGGATACCTCGTGAGGGTCCTTACCTGGTTTAGGGATCATTATCACGTCAGCTACTTTCCAGACACTTGGTACATACTCAAGGCTAATTGCTTTATTCATTAACCACAAGAGTTTAGCTAACCCTTTCTTTGGCAGTCGCTTCAGGACTTCCGCAGTGATCAAGACAAAACTTGGAGCTTTTTTGTCTTTTAATCGCCTTATCTCATATTTTTACTCATGCATTTTAATAGGAGGAATCATAGAACGGGCATTTTCATTGAGATTTAGAAGCTCATCACAGATAGCATCATTAGGCTTAAAGGTATTCGCTAGGTGGTCTGCAAAAGCAGTAGCTTTTTTCTCATTGCTTTTAGCCCATTGCCCATTACTGCATCTTATTGGAGGAATATGATTTGTTGGTCGCTTAAGATATTTTGTACTTTTCCAAAGTGAATATTCAGTGCTCTTGTCAGAAGTTAGCTCTGATAGATATATTTTCATTGTCTCATTTCGGATTAGCTTTATCTCAAGCTTAAGATCTTGTGTGGCCTTGTTGAGTCTTGTTTTATCGGAAGGATATCGAGATCATAAAATATGTAGGCATTGACTCTGTCCACATTTTGTTCAAACATTGTATTTAGCCACGTCCAATTTTTGGGGGCGTTTCTTTTATCAAAAGATCATATTTTGATCTTTCAAAACGATTTATTGTGATGGTCAAGTCTTATTGTGAATATCTAATCAGAATCCGTGAACTTCGGTTACAAATGGTGATAGCCACGCCCAATTTCTTGTAATAAAATGTTGTGAACTTTTTTTTTTTTAAATCCCTTAAAAATTGCGTAAATATCCTCCGAGTAGAAAGATGTCATAGCATTTGATTTAAAAATTTCAAAACGTCACGCCGACATTATTAAGGGTGGGTTAGAGGATGGCGAGGATATAACACGGTTTTTTTTTATAATTTTCACTCAGGAAAGGTGAACTTATAACGCTGGGTAGCGGCCCGAGATGCCTGTTGGTTCTGCTCTTGAATAGCTAGATATTAAAAGCTTCTTGAAATTTGTCTGCTAGGAGAGAATTCCAAAATTTATTACAGCAGATTAAATGTTGATATAAAGATGTTTGCGCCGTGATGGGCACTGGTTGGTTGCCTAATAGAACGCTCAAATGTCGCATTTCTAGCTATCATTTCATTAGGGTCTTCAGAACATCTGCCGCAGTAGTATTTATTAAACAGGCATATGTCTGCTACCAGTCTTCCATGAACCAACGTTTGGAGATTGGATGTTAGTGCGGGGTCATCAATTAACTGCTCGTCTGTAGATGTTTAGGGGCTGAGCTACATACATGCGAGCAATACTCAAGGTGCGGTCTAATTTGTACTTTGTACAGAAGAAAGAGCTCTAAACAGATAGCTCAACTTCGTGGATGCCGATTTTGTAGACTACAACACCAAGAAGTTGTATGGTCTGTTCGTTCATTTCAGGCTCTGATACAGTAGACGTATTCTTTTTGGAAAAGGCGGTGTATTGGGTTTTACTCGCATTAAAGTCTACAAAATTAGATTTTCCTCACTGCAAGATTTTCCGCAGGTCTTCGTTTAATGAATTAATTTTGTCACATCTTTTACGATATTACTTATGCAATTACATTTACTGATATATTGTTGGAGCAAGATTATATTAGAGTGCTGTCATCGGCAAAACTAAAGATTTTGTTGTTTGTTGACTCTAATAGGTCGTTGATATGGAGTAGAAACATAATTGGTGAAAGTATAGATCCCTGTGGTACTTCAACATTTACAGCGAAAAGGTGTCGAAAGACACTCCATCGATCACAACTTGCATTGATCTGTCCTGAAAAAAAAATATCCTACCCAGACAGAGTGCTGATCTGGTAGTCCTTACGAAGCTAGTTTACCTCATAGGGCTCAATGCCAAACTCGAACGTTTTGAGATCTATACAAAGCCGCACTGGACATCAGATAGCCGTATTATTTTCCACTGTCGGTCATCTAATACCCGCTCAAAGATCTCATGGTGTGTGACATCAGCTGGACAGTACGGTAGTTATCGCAGTTTCGCGTATCGCCCTTTCCTTTGTGCAAAGGAAGAACGTTTTGAGATATCAAGAGTAACCGCGGTGCTCATTTGTTGAGGTCCGTAGATCGGTTACATAACTCAGCAAGTCTCCAATTGAACTGCCGGTCGCTTATTATCTCGCAGAAATTCCCGATTAATTCAGCATTAATAGCTTTTTTCTTCACTTTGGACAGCATAGACAACAACGCTTGATTGCGGGCAGTTTCCAGTATGAAGGAAACGTTTTCTGCGCATATGACACAGAAAAATGTCTTAAAAGAATCGATGTTACCCTTTGAATGTATTTACATTTTTAGTCAGTCCTTCACTGAATTTAACTGCTTCGACATAAATGATGGTATCTAATGCATACCTCATATTAAAGAACGTTTTGGGTCTAATCAGTATTCCGCGTAAGGATTGTTTTACTGACACTCAATCCTACTTATAACATTCAACCATTTAGAATTAACGTTCATTCTTCTACTCCTAAATATTATAGACTTTACGCGTTGTCCTTAAAAATCGCAAAAGCAACGAGATGGTAAAGTTAGAATTACTTAAAGATAAAACCCCCGGGATTCCTTGCTTTTTACATCCTTAATTCCACTGTTCCCTTCTTCTTTTAATATTAATGATTAACGATGTCCGAAATGAGCATTTCATTTACAACGTCCAAAATAATTTGGTGTATCACACAAGTCCATAAAGAAAATAAGCACACGACCACCATTAACGTCATTCATAGAAAATTCCTCTTTAGGCCAAAGGCAAATCATTTGTATTCTATTTTCAAGTTCTCCCATCCCTCCTCCTGCTGCTCCTCGTGGCGCACAAAAAAGGGATATCCATACCAAGACCATGTCAACGCTGTGAACACTGATGACTGTGATCAATTTGCAATCGAATGCCACCCCCGCCGTGGCCACCAAGGCGGGGGTGGTCAAACAAATTCGCGTCCATCATGTGTCAATTAGTGGCAAATCAGCGAAGGACTAAAATCAATTTGCGGACTGCGCCCCACTGGCCTTTATTTTTTTTTTTTTTTTTGCTATTGTCATACAATTTGAGTTCCGTTGAATCTGTCTAATTTGGAGGTTATTCCCCTGGGCACATCATGGTCGTTATCACAGATATCCGGTAGGCACAATAAACGTTCCGATAACCTTAATTAGGTTAATTGTGTATTCCCAGTACGTTTGCATTGAATTTGAATTGTTTGAGTGCACTTGAGAGAGCGTTCCCCCAATCGAAAATGGGAAAATCATGTCCATTCTGTACTTACTCATCATTATTGTTCTATTCATCGTATTTTTCTATTCTTTTTTTTGTTTTCCTATTTCCAGGATACGATGTATTCTTCCCGCTGTCATCGGTGCGATTGACAATACCCACCAACGAGAAGGCTCTTAGTATATTCACAAAAATTCCATTTGGAAAATTTCAAGTAGTCTCCTTGGCGAACAATAATCCTGCTGCAAACTACACTTACAGCCTGGAGAAGAGTGCCGATGAGTATTTGCAAATAAACAGTCGGACGGGCGAGGTTTTCCTCACCAATGCCGCGTTTGAAGGGACAAAGAACAGTTCGCGATATATTGTGTCGGCGAAGAGTGCACAAGTTAAATCGGTGAAAATGCCACACATGTCTGTCGAAATTGTGCCAACAAACTCGACCGGGTTCTGTGGACGTCTCGAGAATCTATGCTACTGGAGTGGAGCACACTATACGGTGGTGGAGGACAGACCGGATGTGAAGTTTCGACCGATGCGTATTGGTGAACTACGGCCTAATGGCATACACTATTTGTGTTCAGAATTTGATGTGAGCTATAAGGTAATGAAGTCTGAATATTTAACGGTAAAGGATGGGACATTGTACACGAAAAAGCCAGTGGATCATGAGGCATTAAGTTTGCCGACCAATGGATTGTTTGCAGATATAAAGTGTTTGGTTAAGTCAGCACCGAATAAGGAACCCACAGAATTTCTCAAGCGGATCAATGTCACTGTTCTGGATAGAAACGATAATGGACCGATGCTGCAGAATGACGACGAGTTCTTTTTTGAACTGCATGATCCACATTTTAAAATGGTTTGTACCTACAGATTGTTATACATTTTAAAAGTTTTTTATACGAGTATAGCTATTTAAATATGCGATTGAAGTGCAACTGACTTCAATAGGTAGTAGGTTCCCAGACAGATTTTCAAAGTGTGAAAGCTATTCTAAGAGGTATCGGGTTATAAAATTGGAAAAACAACCAATCGAGACGAATCGTTAGTTCTTAATTCAATATTTCATGAATAAGGGGGTTGCGCATTTTATCATATCTGAGCAACGAACGAACTCGTTTGAATTTGCTTAATTTCTTATTTTTTTATCTAAACAATTTTCAGACGAATAGCGCATATGGAGCAAGTACGTCAGACACAGTCGTGCTCTTTACTACGAGTATAACTCAGTCTCGTGAAGTTTTTCACAAAGCTGTTTTTCTTGATCATATCATTTCTGGGGATTTTCAACGGAAAATTGGGCCCGGTCTCTCATCCCTTAGCGATCCTTATGATTGATTGCTCATTTAGCTGCTCCTTCAATTACGAGATGTAGATGTGAAAGACCGAGGATAAGTCCATCGCTTCTGTTGGATATGACCTGGTTGCCTGATCGCCTGTAACAGTTCCATGTAATAATAGCACAACTACAGGATAGCTGGGAAGTGTGTTTCCAGCAGTAGCAGAGCTCCTGGCTCTTCGTTTGCCATGTATGCCATCTGTCCTCTTAAGTGATGTTAAAGCTTCCAATTTTGCTTTGGCCCCAACAAAAAGATCTTACGAATAATTTTGGTGGAAGGTCTGTCATATAAAACCGTTCTGAAAAGTTCTCGCATCGCTAGCAAATCATTTTGGTCCAGTGCTTAATTATCCAGCAAAAGAGTTATTCATTTCGAGGTTGGCATATGGCATCCATCTGACATCTATAGTGATAAGTAGTTAGTTCTCATCTTGTCGCATTACAGTATGAACCACCGATCAACGCATTAACATCGTTGCATCTTGCTACAAAAATAACAGTTCTGTAATATCTGTGTACGAGTATCTGTAAGTTGACGCAGATATTTCGAACAAAATCTTCTTCAGCGATGAGGCAATTTGTAGAATTTGGGGTTCTGATAAATGTGATCGTTGAGAGGTCATTGCATGCGCTCCGGCATCCTGATCGGGCAGTATTTCTTTGGAAACGAGGAAGGCACCACTGTTACGGCGAATTCTCTGCGCTCAAATGACAACCAATTTTTTTTTGGTCTGAGATTGAAAACGCTGATGTGAGCGACACGTGTTTTCAACAGGACACAATACAGGCAAATTTAGCTCTATTGCACGATAAGTTCCGCGGACATTTAATTTCGAGATTTGGCAACATCAATTGGCTACCAAGATCATGTGATCGGCTAAAGCTTACCTACGCTAGCTCAGATCCTCGCTCCGCGTAACCACCGGCAGGTATTACTTCGCGGGGCGGTTATTCCGGTTTACACGGCCGTCCTTATCTGCATCTCCAGCATTCTTCTCTGGCTTTCTGCCTGCCTGAACTCGATTTGTACTCGGGTTAATAATGTGCTAACCGCGACCCAACTGTTCTCCGATCTTAGCATCTCTGCTATTATATTTGAAGCATTAAGTGTTTTATTTATTTTATTCTCCAATCTTCGTCTTTCCTTTCACATCCAGGACATGCTGGTTATTCTGGCGAGGTCTAGAATAAGGCGATGGAGGTATCGGCGATAGCCGCCGTTACCCGACAAAAATTACGTCAAATTACATCCCCATGTCTTCTACTTATTGACGGTTCTTTGCTGGGGATTAGTTTGTGTGTCCACCTAACCTTATGTGAGGTATCCCATCGTTGTTGCCACACTCTTAGCGATAATATCCTCTATTGTCTTCTAAGTTCTTTATCTGAAATGTTTTCTACTTTTCTAACCCGAATTCTTTTAGCTTCATCGGCTAGGATGTCGATAGAGGTCATACCAGCAATGACGTACGCCGCCTCATCCGAAATTGTCCTATAAACCGATACAACTGTAATTGCGGTTAGTCTATAGACGTTGTTTATACGCGATCGGTTTTTCTTCACTTTTAATTCATCAGTGTAGAGCATTGTTGAAGTCACAACTCTAGCCAGTGCTTCTTGAGCCCCCGACATTTGGCAACATTCTCGAAAGCGCCGAGTGTACATTCGATGCCTTCTTTAATATGTATTCCATGTGGTTACTAAAGTTTAGCCTGACGTCTCTCATAACGCCGACATATTGAATGCATGTATGACTCCCCACCTTGACATTGATGGTCTCTCTTATTCTGCGGCTACTAATAAGCACTGTCTCCGTTTTGTGTTCTGCCAAAGCTAAAATCTTTGACTCTAACCATTCTTTGACAGATGCGATGGTCTCATTATCATTTAACTCTAGCTCGTCTAAGCGTTTTGCCGTAACCACTATAGCTATGTCGTCGGCAAAGCCTATGATTCGTACATCATCGTACATTATATTCCATAGAACCGGTCCGAGGATGGAACCCTGTGGAACGCCAGAGGTTATGGAATATTCCCTTGTCCCTATTTCCATTTCATATAGCAGCAATCTTTGGTGGAAATAGTTATCTATTTTTCGCAGGATATATCCCGGGGTATTCATATTTGTTAACGCATTCATTATATAGATCAAGTTTCCTGTATTGAACGCATTTTTCACGTCAAGTGTAATCACTCCGCAGTATTTTGTACGTCCCCATCTCCAGATGGAACCGATCCCCTTGGATTTATTTTTGTGGGGCTATGCTAAAAATCGTGTATATGCAAACAATCCCCAAACTTTGGAGCACTTAAAAAGCAACATCCGTGAAGTTATGGCCACAATACAGCCAGAAATGGTGCCAACAAGTTATCGGAAATTACTTTTGAAAAAACTCCCATTTACCAGGTTAACCAGCATAGTCTGCTTAGCTTGGCCTTGAAAGGATCTCAACATGCGGATGATTGAAGAAGATCTTCTTCCATCTATGGATAAAGTTCTCCTGTCAACTAGGTACTATCGACTAAGAATTCAAAAGTTCTTTGGTTGATATCTTATCTTCAGAGTCTTCCCTTGACCATCGCCATGGACGCCAAATAGAATCCATGTATTCTGAACTTCATTGCGTATTGCCCATAGCATCTACCGTAACTAAAACCAATTTAATTAGAAAAAAAAACAATGAATTTGTTGTCAGTAGTGAAATTAACAGCCGACTAGCCGGTAAAAAATAGGAAAACATTAAATACGTAACAGTTGTAGTACGTAGTATAGTACTATAACAAGGAGTAGAGACACATGCTTGGTAAGACAATGACCGACGACGACGGTCATTGCTGTCATAAGGAATCGCGTGTCACAAAATCATTAATGAAAACGTTCGACGACGTACATTGGCCATGCCTCTTTCTCTATCCCCAACGGCAGTAGAAAATAGACGATTTGTTGTAACGTCTATCTATAGAAAAGCAAAAGGATACAACCGGCAATATGTTATTTTTAAAACACAACAAACTACGAGTATCGTGAAAGCTTTCTACGAAGCAAGTGGAAGGGAGACCGTTTCAGCGATGAGCACATAAATCATCCTGAATATTGGAAGGAAAATTCTGCCCGTCAAATGCGACAGATTGGTAGTAAAGGTTAATGGAGGTAGGTAATAGCTATTTGAAGAAAATCTCTGTCTCTTAGAAAGATATCAATAGCTATCGAGGTTTATTTAACTCGAGGAAATGATTGCTGGATCCATAAATAGTCAGACATAACATTAAACTGAAACTCATTTAAGATTGTCATTTGTTATATAGATAAAGTGTAAGGGTTAGTCTTGCGAACATTTTCATTCATCAAGACTTCAATCGTTCTTGGTATTACCAGCACAGCGGAGCTATAAAAAGCGTATTAAATTCTGCCCAACTATGTGTGTCAACGATATTGACAATGCCTAAATGCCTGGACGCATTCAAGCATAAAATGAAACTTGTATGTCGATTTATACGGGCTGATTTTTACAATTTTTGTTTGCTGGAACTTTAGACGCGCTCAGACGAAACGACAATGACTCTTAAATGGTGACACAAATTTAAAATGTGGTCAAGGGAATGGTTTTGAAACAGAAAATGGTAAAATTTTTATGCGTTTAGTGCGTTGGATTGCTGAGCTTGCTGACGAACTATGGTAGGTAGGTAGGCAGGAGTGGCGGTTCTGTAAAAGAACCCAATTAGCACTAGGTGCCGTGTTGATACCACAACTCATGTAAACCTGGCTATTAAGGTGTGTTGATGAGAAGTCTCTAAATCCAATCTGTGGAATTTAAGGAAGTTATTAGTTCTTCAATATTTTTCCCTGACATCTCCTCGAGTGAATTGAAAAAGGGTTTACCTAATGCTCGTTGTCTGGCCCTAGCTAGAACCGGCGCATATATAGTGAATAAGGGTTTCTTTTTCGGTTGCGACCTTGCAACTGCGGCAGTGTGCATTATGTGGGATACCTAGTCTGACTGCGTGGTCTCCTATCGGCCAGTGTCCCGTGGTGATCGCTGTTATTCTGGCGATGCCTTTACGCATTCTGTTTAGAAAGGCGACTATCTTTGCCTGACTGTTGTAGTTTGGCCACATTTTTCTAGATATGACACAGTTTGTTAGCCTAGCCCATCTGAGGTTGGCTTTTCTAAGGAAGATTGAGGAGATTTTTGCCTTGACTGCTCCCAGCGAAACGTGAACTGGTTCTGCGAGTGAACAGTGAAGGGCTGAGCCTTGCCTAGCCAGTCCGTCGGCTTGTTCTTTCCCATAAACGTCACTATGCCCTGGAACCTAAATCAGGATTATCCTGAATTGACCATCTAGCGGAGGCAATAGCTTTGATAGCTGCTTGGCTGTCAATAAATATTGCGATCTTTCGCCTTGGCGTTATATTTGTGTGTAGTTTGATCTGGCGGCAGGCTTTGTGGATAGCGAGTAATTCCGCCTGGAAACCACTAGCGGTATCCGGAAGTCTATATTATTTTGAGATGTTCAAGAATTCAGAAAACACACACAGCACCCACTCCACAGTCCATCTTCGAACCGCCAATGAAGATTGTTAGATCAGAATCCTTGACCACCTGTCCATCTTGCCATTCTATTCGTGAGGGTAATTGTACGTCAAAACGTTTTGTAAAGATCATTTTGGGGGTTATGTAATCTATTGGAGTCGATACGAGTTCTCTCGGTAGAGAATCCACAATATTACTATGGCCGTAGGATTTCGCGCTATGTGCTGTAATGTTTGTTATGTGTAGATCTAAAGGTAAGAGATGCAGAAGAACCTTAAGAGCATCTGATGTTGTTGATTGTAGGGCGCCTGTGATGCTTATACAAGTTAGCGACAAATACGCTTAGCTCGTATAAGTGCAGTCGCTGCATTTCCCACGTTACCGATCATTAGTGGAAAACGTGTAAGATGCACACGACACTAATAATCGCAACATTCACAAATATTCATCCGCCGGTAACCCGATGCAACTTCCCGGAATCACCTGTCTGCGCACCGTTGTTGTTCCCGGAATTCATCGTAGCAGCTAGCGTATGCATAGGCGATAAGGTTAAGTTGTTAGTTTGTAAGTTCGAGTTTTGTTTCTACCGTTGCACAATAAAGAGCTCTTGCTCGTAAAAAATATTTTTTTCGGCTTTTAAACATAAAAAAGCTTAATTGGCGCCCAAGCAATCCTTGAACCAGTAGTGAGAAGTGTACAATAGTGAATAAAAAATCACATAGTGATATAATTATTGATACTCTCCGCTAAGACCGAGCAGCCTTCATCTACAGTATAAATAACAAGTAGTGAAGTGAACCAGTAGCGAAAAGCGACAACAATAAAAAATTCCATAGTGAAGTGATCGTCCTCCCCTGGAATCCGGCCCCCGAGTACCGAAAGGAAAATGGAAGCAGTGTTCAACAGCCAGCCGCTCCAGCGATCAGTGTGCCATAAGCAGAAGATGTGGTACTTTATGTAAGCTAGTAATTAAGACTAAATTCATTTTTTTCTATTCTTAACTGATAACAATTTGAAATAATAGAATTTAAGAGAGTAATCAGATAATTTCAAATAATATAATTTAGAAAAAGTGATTAGACAATTTAAAATAATAAAATTTAAGAAAGTAATTGGACAACTTATAATAATAGAATTTAAGAACGTAGTTAAAGTAGATTAGTCATTATCGCGGATAGAAATTAATTTAACCAAATTTATAAGATTTATTGATTCCTCGTCACATACTTTCTTTTCTCTTTCTCTCTCCTTTTGCTTTTGTGAGTGCGGAATAAATAAAAATGGCAAACCCGAATAACCTCATTCGACCACCCGTGCTTAATATCCCACCAGTTGAAAATCATCCTCAACCAGACCCTCTACAGCCTCAGGCCCAAGCACGCCCTGGCATTCCGTCTGCCCAATTAATTAATACGATCACCAGCATCGTCCAATCAATACTTCACCCCAATCTCGATCCCCTCATTGCCCAGGACCAGCGTATAGAGCCTGAACACGGTAATGATCTCTCAGAACTAGATAAAATTCCGGACGTGGTAAGAAGCCTTCGTGAGTTCACAGGGAAACCTGGCGAATTCAGTTCCTGGAGAAAAAGCGTAGATCGCGTCCTCCAAATATATCAACCCCTTCAGGGAACCCCCAGATATTACGGCATTATAAGTACGATCAGGAATAAAATTATCGGTGAGGCTGACGCCGTGTTGGAATCATACAACACTCCGTTAAATTGGAAAGCTATTTCCAAGTGCCTAATGTTACATTACGCGGACCAAAGAGATCTCAACACTTTGGAGTACCAAATGATGTCCCTAGTACAAGGTAACTCTTCAGTGCAGGATTTCTATCAATCGGTCTACACGCACCTATCCCTCATACTTAATAAAGTACAGTGCATGGACGTAGGGAACGAGTCAATTTCTCTACTTACCCGTAACTATAGAGATAAGGCACTCGACACGTTTATACGTGGCCTTAACGGCGACCTTCCAAAATTACTAGGCATTCGAGAACCAACGGACCTTCCGCAAGCCCTTAATCTATGTCTGAAGCTTGAGAATCAAGGATTCAGATCGAATTATGCAAACAATAAAAACTCTTTTACGCATAGATTCAATCAAACTGCTCCCCACCCACCGGCACGAAATCATGGACAGCAGTACAACACTCGACGAGAACCCTTTTTCCCACAAGTGGCCTACTTGCCGCAAGTTCACCCACACCAAAACCTTCCGCAGGCTTATCCACAACAAAATATTCGTTATCCAAATTATCCACAATACAGTTGCCCTCACTACAATTCTTATCCTAACCCCAACCCACCCCCCCGTCCTTCGGCTCCTAAGCCGCAGCCAAAGCCAGAGCCCATGGATACCTCGTCTATAATGACGAAAGCGGTTAACTACCAAAACAGGCCACCGCAATTTAAATACACAGGCAAGCGTCCACCAGGACCTTCGATGCAGGCCCATATCCCAAACAAATATCAGAGAAACTTTCACATTGACGTCGGATCAACTCCACCAGACCCACCAGAGTTCTACATAGAACCAACAGGTTACGTCTGTCCAACTGACCTTTACGCATTTTACGGTCAAAACGACATAAGGGAAGTAGAACACGACCCTGATCTCAGGAACTACGTGATCAGCCAGGAAAAAGTAATGTTGTAGCTGACGCACTATCTCGCTTACCGAAAAATTCCGAAGTCAACTCATTGACTATAACACAACATAGTGACGAAAGCTCGTCGCACGATTTAATACCAGCCGTCGAAAGCCCAATAAATGTATTTAAAAACCAATTAATGCTTCTTATCGGTAACAATGAAAACTATGAGTTCAAAATCCCCTTTCCAACATACCATAGGCACACCTTTACACAAAAAGAGTATACTGACGAAGACTTAACGTCTATCCTGAAACGATACCTCAACCCAAGTGTGATTAATGGAATCTTTACAACAGAACCTATTATGGGGAGAATCCAAGAAATTTACCCCTTTCATTTCAGATTATACAAAGCTAGATTCACACAAACTCAGGTTACGGACCTAACAGACGCAAACGAACAAGAAAACAGAATCCTTCAAGAACATAAGCGAGCCCACAGAAATAGCCAAGAAAACAAAAAGCAGTTACTAGAAAAATTTTACTTCCCACGGATGAAAGCTAAGATTCATAAATTGGTAGAACAATGCAAAACATGTAAAGAACAAAAATATGAACGCCATCCTAACAAGCCCGAATTACAAGCAACCCCGCTACCCCGATTTCCAGGCGAAACAGTATATTTTGATATTTACTCTACAGACAGAAACCTTGTATTAACGGCCGTAGACAAGTTTTCCAAGTACGCCATGGTGCGTATTATCAAGTCAAAGGCTATCGAGGATATTAGAGAACCTCTAAGGCAACTTTTGTTCGCCTTCGGAGTACCAAAAATGGTAGTTTTCGATAATGAGAAATCATTCAATTCTGCTTCGATCTGCTTTATGATGCAGGATCAATTAAATATCGAAATTTATAAAACCCCACCATACACCAGCGCAGTGAATGGTCAAGTGGAGAGATTCCACTCCACTCTTTCGGAGATCATGCGTTGCCTGAAGTCAGAACGCAATCACAGATCCTTTACGGAACTTTTAGACCGTGCTGTCTACGAGTACAACTACTCGATACATTCTACAATAAATAAAAAACCGATCGAAGTATTTTTTGGAAGAACGGTAAGTACCGACCCAAAAGTGTACGAGGAAACTAGAAATGAAAACATTGGAAAACTTAGGAAAAAGCAGAATCAAGATATGATAACACACAATAAAAATAGGAAACCTATAAAAAACTACGCACAAGGAGAAACTATTTATGTAAAGACTAACAAACGTATAGGAACAAAGCTGTCTGCCAGATTTAGGAAAGAAATAGTGAAGCAAAATAATTCAATCACCGTATTAACTAATTCAGGAAAAATAGTCCACAAATCAAATATCCGAAATTAATCCATTTCAGATTTTTTATACCCTCGGTCTGGACAGAAGTTCAAATATTAGACTATTCAAATTCGAAATTGGTATCCATTAACACAGGATTGGCCAAAATACAAACAGGTTCATTTAAAATTGTTCATGTTATTGACCTACAAGCATACGAGAATGTAATTGAGGATCTCCAGTCAAGAATAACGAACCACACAGATAATGCTAACCCCAACATCCTTTTCATATCCCATCAAGTAACAGAACTCCGCAATCTAATAAGCCATCTGAAACCTATATTCAGGAAACGCAGATCATTAAATTTGCTTGGAAGTACTTGGAAGTGGATCGCTGGCAGCCCCGACCACGATGACTTCCAACTCATAAAAGCAAAAATGCACAACCTTTTGGAAAACAATAATAAGCAAATTATAATCAATAAATCTTCTATTGACAGGATAAATGAAATCACGAATGTAACCGGTCATATAATGAAACTTATCAAATCTGACGAAAATATTAAAAATAACTATATCTTAGATGTAAAATACAAAATAGACCTTATAAAGGAGGAGATAAAAAATGTACAGTATGCTTTACTTTGGGCAAAAGCCAAGATTGTTAACTCTTTTATATTGTCAATGTCAGAGACACAAATAATCCAAAATGTTTTTGAAAATGATAACCTACCGTATGTCAACTTTGAAGAAGCGCTTGAATTCGCTGATGTAAAAATTGCATCAAATGCATCAACAATCCTCTATATAATCAATATACCCACTACCGAAATAGAAACATGTAATAATCTTTTTATCAAAGCTATAAGAAAATCAAGCACTGTAATAAAAATTCCTTATGAATATGTTTTAAATTGTAAAGATAATATTTATGGTATAAGACGAAATTGTCAAACTTATAATAAGCTAACAATATGTAAAAGAAATTGTATCGAAAGTCTAACAGAAGATGAATGCATACCAAATTTGTTAAGAAGCCGACCGTCCAATTGCCCTGAAACAAATAATCAGCACGTCCCCGTAATCGAGCAAATACTCCCTGGAACCCTATTTCTGAACCAGTTCAATGGATCGATACTCGTCCAAAGAGAAACAATCAACCTTACTGGAACCTTCATCATACAGTACCACAACGACTCCGTCTACGTGAATGGTCAAAATTATAGCTCAAACGAAATCTCTATAACCAAACCCCTTCCGGCCATAGTTCAACCCGATTCGTCTATGAAAACATACGAGGAAGTTTTAACTCTCGAGATGATGAAGGAGCTTCACATCAATAACACTAAACACATAGAACAACTACAAGAAGATCAACAAACATACCAGATAGCAAACTACAGTCTGATAACATTGGTATTGATAGCATCCATTGTTATCGCAGTAAATCTAATCATAACCAAGCAAAAGAACAGGACTAGCATCCCGCTGAAAAAATAGAAGCATCAACGACTGCACCGGAAACCAGTAAAAATGTACCAGTCCTTTATATGGTCGCGAGCGAGGACGCTCGAGTCTAAGAAGGGAGGAGTTAGCGACAAATACGCTTAGCTCGTATAAGTGCAGTCGCTGCATTTCCCACGTTACCGATCATTAGTGGAAAACGTGTAAGATGCACACGACACTAATAATCACAACATTCACAAATATTCATCCGCCGGTAACCCGATGCAACTTCCCGGAATCACCTGTCTGCGCACCGTTGTTGTTCCCGGAATTCATCGTAGCAGCTAGCGTATGCATAGGCGATAAGGTTAAGTTGTTAGTTTGTAAGTTCGAGTTTTGTTTCTACCGTTGCCCAATAAAGAGCTCTTGCTCGTAAAAAATATTTTTTTCGGCTTTTAAACATAAAAAAGCTTAATTTACATGCTGCTCCCTGAACCATGTTAAGTTTGGCTATGTTGTAGCCTTTTCTTAGAACCGGACACCATACTATTGAGCCATATGTGAGGATAGGACGTACCACGGCTGTGTACATTCATAGGGTCAATTTTGGTTGCAGGCCCCATCTTTTGCCGAGGGTTCTGTTACAGGCATAGAAAGCTATACATGCTTTCTTTACCCGTTTGACGAACTATACTGTTGACAAATCCAACAAACAATAATGACAATGACTTTAGGAACAAAAAAAAAATGAAAAACTGTGATATCTACTACGGTGACTGCGAGAAGGAACAGAAGAAGTCTATTTGGATGTGGATTTGTCGTCAGATGAAGACTTAAACAAGAAGTCTTTCTTTTTGGGCATGAGAGTGAATGGCAGATGATAATCTACATTACTGCTTCTTTTAAAAACATCAGAGCTTAGAATACGCAACCGACAGAGGATAAAAACGACGTGAGCTTAAATTGTTTCTACTAGTTTCTAGACCAGACTAACGAACAAATAAAACGATGTGGCGGAGCTTTGACGCGAAAATAGAAAAGAAGAGCGTCTTTACAGAAAACACGACCTTCACAAAAATACCTCCGATAAAGGACTCAGGCTAATCGAATTTGCTGTAGGGTGAAGCATAACTGCAGCCAGGATATGAGATTCTCTATTATAGTAATGTAAAGTTTGATCAAAATCTCGAGATCAAACATTTTCAGGAAACCAATGCTTGCCCTTATAGGGCCGTTTGTTGATGTCCAGGTTCATCCCGACCTGTAGCGCCATCTAAAGTTTGTAAGTAAGTTTGCTAAGTTTGATATTTTAATCTATGATTTCTAGTTTAAAGCTGGTAAAGCTTAGTATTTTCTAGCGTCCTATGTTATTACTTGTTCACTGCAATGAATCGTTCATGCACACTGCAATGAACCGTTTAATCACAACTCTTCACAGGCAAATCTGGCTGTACATACTACAAGGTAGCGCAAAAGTCATCACCCTATCGGAAGATGCTCAATTTTTTGCAAATGGCGTCTTATGTCATCGCAACTTTAACATTTGTGAAGTAATCAGAAGCAGAATGCACGTAGACAAATCATGGATTGCTATACTCTTCGAAAACGCGAAATAATTGTGTCAATGGTTTTGACAAATAATCGGTCGGTGGTTTTGGCTCAACATGAATTCCATCGTCGATTCCCTGGTATTGTGGCACCAACTGGGCAAATACTACGGCGTTTAGCCGTTCGCCTCGAGTTGATTGGCTCAACACGAGACACATTTGGTCAAGAATATAGCTGCTGTGTTTGCAGGTGTCCACAAGAACCGTCAAACATCAATCAAATCAATAGACGGTCTTTACAGTGAATTTTTGTAAATAATTTAAAGATATACTCTTACCCGTACAAAGTGCAATCAGTGAATCAGCTATTGCCTGCAGACCGATAATCGCATGTAAATTACAGCCGAAATCTCCTCCCTCCTCTCGGCTGCTTAATCCCTCGTTTTGGGGATTTGCACTGGCCCGTAAGATCGCCCGATTTGACCGTTCCAGACATCTTTCTTTGGGGTTTATTGAAGTCATGGGTCTATATGAATAAGCCTCTGACCTTGGCGACTGAGAACATCCGACAAGAAGTGGGGAATTTATCACCAGAAGTTTTGAGAAAAGTCATGCAAAATGCTGTGGAATGAGCCCGTATGTGCATCAACTCTGGCGACTTAATGGAACAAATTTAAACGTTTAAATACACATAATCAACAAACAGAACCAATTCTTTTTTATTTAAAAACAAAGTTACTGCCTTAGGAAATCGAGTGATGACTTTTGCACCAGGTCTTCTGTTATTTCTGTAAAAGTTTGAGAACGAGGAGTTAAGCTACCTCACACAAACCCTTGTTGCCTCATCCTTACCTACTTTACTATGAAATTAAATGCTCAAATAAAATTTTTCACGTCCTTGAGTATAATTAACTAATTACCGCTGCACATTTTACCAATTAGATATATATTATATTTCTGTGTAAACTTTTTTTTTAGCAAAATGGTCTCCCCAAAGAACAAAAATAAGTTGTGACAGATGGTTAGTCCTTCCGAAAAACTGACCAACAATAACTAAAAGTATTTATAATGGAATGGCATTTATACCACACTATTACCTACATTTATGTCAGCAGTATGAAGTCATTGTGGGCCCGGTATTAATGGGAACAATGTCACCTACAATTAAGTGCTCATTTTTGCTACAATAAATGTCAGGTTAAACTGCTGGAAGTGTGTCTATCAGACACTCCACCTTAGCGCCTATAGATTCCCTTGTCCTCCATTCCATCCACACATTTTTTCATGATGAAAGCATTTCCACTGTATACGTTTACATTTACGTAGGTTTTTGTGTGCACTTCCCAAAGGAATGGATGCTCTCAAAGGAAGGATCCTAGTTTTACCAGAGGGAAAAGACTGTAAGAAAAGACCCGTGTTTTTCCAACAAAATGACAAAAGTAGTACTTTAGTGACGAGTCACAACTATAAGTGCAACAGAAGTGTGTTGGCGTGTCAATTAAAAGACTTGAACGTGTTCACTCATTTTGTTTGTTTTGAAATTTTAACAAAACATGCAAAGTTCTTTTGGGACTTGGCGTCATAGTTGGAAAAACAAACGCACTTACCTCATGGAATATGCAATGCATTTGGTCGTTTTCAGGACATTAGTCCTTTTCTTTGCTTAAATGATGGTTTCATATTGACATTGGGGAACTAGGGTAGAAGACCTGCTATTGCTGAAAAAGACTGGTTTTCTAATTACAATAATGTCTGTATTACAAGGTGTACCTTGTAGATGAAGTACTTAACACTGTCAGGGAAAATGCTTGAAGCGACCACCTGGATAGCAAAAAAGGGCCCCCGAGGCCCACTACCTTATTACAGCTTGAGGTACTCAACCCACTGTCATATCATACAAGTTAGCTCCCTATCAAATTTTATGCAAAAAGTGAAGTATTATGCCATAAGTGAAAATAGCCAATTCCTCAAATATAATCGTAGGAGGCCTCAAAATTTACCTGCAAGTATAGTTAAAAAATTAAAACATTGACGTATGTACGAGTATATTTCATGGTTTTTCGAACACGATCACCTTTCAAGCTTATCTTCTTCTTCTTTTCCTTGCGACGAGGTTATGATCACAACCCTCTCACTTTACTGCATCCCTAATGGTCCGTCTGTGGGGTTTGCCTCTTTGACCTGAGGAAGTACCGGCAGACTTCCCGGTTTCGGATCACTTCGTCACTGAGGGCAACCTAATGCTGGTGTTTTTGCATTTGTGTGATCCAGTTGTTTTTTGGTCTGCCTTTTTTTGCGCGATTGTGTAGGAACATTGATTGATATTCCCTTTTTGACGAGGTTCGAAGGATCTCTCCTTTGAACATGACAATCCAACTAAGCCGGTCGTGCTCTATCTTGCTTGTGATGGGTTCTTTTACATGAAGGCTTCCTCGAATCTCCGAACAAGCTTTGTTGCTCCTGCTGTCATGCGAAGCATCTTCATCTCAGCTGCCGTTAATTTGCCCTCATACTTTATGTACAATAACTGCGGTGTAGAGCCTTCCTTTCAGCTTATGGGACATTTTTTGGCCACAGAAGATCGCGAAGTTTTCCCTCCACTTCATCCACCCTCATCACAAGTTGTTTCGCTATTGATCTTAGATCCCAGATATTTGAACTTTTCTCACCTGGGAAACACTTTTCCAACGGGCAGCATAGCTACTCTGTCTTTTTTTAACTAATACTGTGCCCATTTCGTTTGACGTTTGATCTTCACTTATGATAGCTTCATCGTCAGCAAAGAATAACTGATGCACGATCTTGTTCTTGCTCCCTCATACATGTCCATGCGCACGTACGTTTCTGGAACTCCTCGTTGTCTTAACGCCACCCATAAGAGATCCCTTGGTTGTCTATCAAATGCTTTTTCAAAATCAACCAACACCATATGCAAGTCCTTTAAGGAATCACGATGTTTTTCCATTATGATCCTTATACTTTGGATTGCATCTGTTGTTGATTTACCCGAGACAAACCCACACTGGTCATTAGATAGTCATATTATTTTTCGCAGTCGGCCATCTAATACCCGCTCAACGATCTTCATGGTGTATGACATCAACTTGATAGAATGGTAGTTATTGCATTTTCGCGTATCGCCCTTTCCTTTAAGCAAAGGAAGAATATAACTTTCCCTCCACTGGTTACGCATTGGATCACCGCTTTTAAGTGTGGAGATAAGAATCATGAGCCATCTGGACCGGCTGTCAACCATATTTTTCCAGAACTCAAAGGGTATCTTGTCTGACCCAACCGCTTTTCTTTTTTTGGAGTATTTGACCGCATTCCTAACTTCTTCGACAGTAATGTCGGATACTGTCATGGTTAGGAGCGGCTCTTGGAAAGTGTCGAGTACATCTTTCAAGCTAATGAAACTAATTATTTGATATTATGATTTGAACTTAGTATACATGAATAGAAAGCTTATTCATGCTCTTTAACAGACCTACAGCGAAAGAGTTGGCCATGGTGTTGAAATTATAGGAGTTGTAGAAGTGCAATATCGTTTCGTAGACTCACAATAACAAATTTGAACTCGTTGGTGAGATAACAAATCCAACCATCTGATTTGATGCTGATCTGTTTTCAGTACCTATTCAGACAATTTTTGGCATACACACAATAGTAATGGAGAGGTTGAATTATGTACATATGTATATCAAATACTAGGGGAAACGCCTTGCGTTTTTTTGCTAGCAAAACTTATCTGTTGATTATAGAGCAAGTGTAGACGAAATGCAGCTGATCAAGAAAGCACAACAAACGATCAGTACAGCCTGCCTCAGCCAATATGGTCTAAAAGAGTTTTAAAGAATAGGAACTCACACCTTTTACACACACCTGTCTTTTACGCGTGAAATTACCCCAGTCGCATCCTCATCAATATTTCCTTCATACATTGCTTCACACACCCCACGAAGCAAACTGAAACAACAGACCGCTAAATGCCGGCGTGTGTGACAACGCCACAGGTATTACTACCTTCACTATGCTGGCCTGGTTACCGACCGCTGCCTAAGTGTGAAAGCTCCCTTTTGATTGCATGTTCCACTACGAAGAATTGTGCGTATGGGAAAGGGCTCTAAGAGAGACCAACAGTAGCACCAAAAGATTCACCGGGTTAACGAAGAAGGATAAAGAGTAAATAACAGGTGACCAGTTTTTGAAAGCTAGCACTTAGAAAACCTTTCTTCTGGTGATGGTCAACAATTTTAGAGGATTTGCCTAAACCGCAATATCCTTATATATATCGTTGTTAGAGAGTCAAGGCAGTATATTGCGCCTTGAAGCTCTCACGATTTCGGGCACATCTACAGTTATCGTTACGAGAATGATATCTGGGGCTTTATTACGTTTAACGAGACCAAACAAATTTCAGATAACTTGTAATGATTACATATGTATGCGAAAGTGGTAACACAAAATTTTCCAGACAACACGTTGATGAAAGGCAAATCCACGCTATCTTGAAGTGTACCTATCTTCACTTCTATTGGTATTATGTCAAAAAGAAAATAATTTTAGAAGCGCAACTAATTTTGCTTTCATAGATATGTTAAATAGTCGGCCAATTTCTTCCAATCAATTTTTGTTTTCATCCCTGCTTTATTGTTTGGCATAAAATTCGTCGCGGTTTCATGGAAATAAACCATCATATCAAACTGCCTACTTGTTGTCCTCAATTTAGGCCTGGAAATATATAATATTTTCGGAATCTTTTATTTTCATTAGGTACATTTTCCAAACAATCGCATCACAAACACAATGACAAACTTGAGGTGTGGTATGATCATTCTCGTAAGGTTATCGTTACGAGAATGGTAATGGAATGGATACGATGTTATCGTACTACTTAATCGCAATTTGGTCGTTACGATACCTAGGTAACGAGAGTGGTTCAACATAATAAGGCCACAGTAAAATTGTTAAAACTTTCATCACATGTAATCATTACAAGTCGTGAATATCGTTAATCATGCCTTTTTGTCTCGTAACACATAATAAGGCCCCAGAAATCGCAGGACCCGAGCAGAACTCCGATTTTAAACCTATCGGACAAATATAACCCGAACAAATTACAAAAAAAAACTCATTCCTGACCCTTTTTTATTTCCAGCACGTTTTAACCAAAATTAGAACTTTAAGTATGTTTACCTTGTCAAAGCTTCAAAATAAAAATTTCAACTATAAAAATCATTAGTTCTAAATTCTGATTAGTCAAGGAATTTTGTGACGTCATGTTCGGTGTAAAAAAACCTAGCCCGCAAATTTCTCATTTAACTCCTTATTTCACTGATTCTAGCCCGCATTTGTATACTTGAAGTCCGAGTACTGCCATGACATTCAAGCCGAGTTCTTCACCTATAATTTTCTGTGTCATTCTTGGATCTTCGTCAAGTTGTACCTACAGACGCTATAGCATCGTAGCCCCACCTTAGCTATGGCGTCTGGCGATGTCAAAAGTCATACTTGTCCATTCTGCGGACATGAAATCAGATTCTCTCCGAGGCGACTGTCTTCACTGACTGTGCTCAGGACGAGTCTATATTTACACGATGTATCCCCTTTTTTCACATTATTACTGTTTTAAATTCTAGTTCTAGAGGCTTCGGTCTGCGTTAAAGGTTTGCTTTACAATGGTGATTTATGTCCCTTTTTACTTGCGCGCCGGCTACTTTATTATCGTGTTGTTCTCCCGGAGCAGATTCGAAGCAAAGGATATTTCCCCTCGCCTTTGGCAACGTCCATCCGAATTATACAAATTTACTTTAGTTGTTTATGCGTAGGCTTTGCTACTCTATTGCCTTCTTAAGTTTTTGGCCTAATCTTTGTAATTTTAAGAATTTATCGTTAAGTCTACGTAGACAACATTTTCTTCGATTTTATGTATATCTATTTTTCTTACTTTTATAGGACGATCCTATTGGAGAGAAAATTTACTTTCTGGATTTAGATACGTTGGAAGCGAATTCCCATCTCGTATACGAAGTTCACCATGACGAGTTCGACTTGATTCGACCCAACTGCAATGCATACGAATCGGATCATTTGGAAAAGCGAAGTTCAATCATTAGCTGCCGTAAGTCAACAAAAAAGCTATCAACTTTAACAGTTTATTTAACATTTTGTTATTTTCAAATAGAACTGGTGTTTGCTCGCAATGGTATTCTCGGCAACAGCCCCTATTGTGTGACATTAGAAGCCAGTGATAGCAGTGTTGACAGTATTAATCCACAAACAGTAAGTCGTCATTATAGTCCTTATCAATGGACTTTTGAAATGTCTTTGATAACCTTTACAGGCAAAAGCAAACATTTGCATCCACACGGATGTAAAGAAAATTCATGAATCAAATCGTCCAACGGCACAGGCGTTACGATCATCACGTCAGAATCGCAAATCTTCAACAATTGTCAATTCAGAGGAATCTCTTATTGGACTTGAGTTTGGCAGCAAAGCGTTAAGCATTCTTCCAATTATGTACGCAAAAGATGTTTATGTCTATCGAACAGCTATGGAGTGGAATCGAGTAATACAACCTTCGAATATGGTCGAGTTAATAAATGTGACAGGTCTGAGATTTCGAATTGAGGAGGACCGTAGTGGAGCATTTGGCATCACTGAAAAGGCTGGAATTCTGTTTGTCAAAAACACAACTGCTTTGATGAACGCTGTGGAAATTGTGTATTTGTAAGTATTTTATGGTATTTCATTATTTATAATAACGTACCTCTTTTTGACACAATTGTATCATTTTGATACATTTTCTTACAAATTAATGAGATGTAATATTGTACAATTACATCTTCATCAAGTTCATAATGTTATGTACGAGTAAAATGATACATTTTAGCACGCTACAAAAGTGTGTGATTTTAATTTTAAGGATTCTCAGAATTTTAGTTTCAGTTTTTCTGTAGCTTTCGCAAAATTATTTAAAAGGAGTCTTTAGTTTATTACCATACCTGCACCTTGACTATCAACTGTGTCTGACTACAATTAAAGTTCTTTAACAAATCTATGTCAGTCCGCATAGTCTGCAGATTTTAGAAATATTTCTTGTTACACTCTGGTGGAAGCGTCTACCTTTGCACCAGGCAGAGATTGGCAGCAGTCTTTTGCCAGTGCTACAACGAATATCTATACCAATCAGTCTTGAGTTCAAAGGAAACTCAGCTTTGGGAGTGATTTATGCAGCGTATGACTGTTGGGCGCCAACAGCTTAAAACCAGAATCTATTTGATTCACAGGTAATAGCAAAAATCTGTTGAATGTACTCGTATGTGTAAAACCTATAGCTAAGATTTGCCCATCGCCAGGTTTTTTTTTATATCTGAACTCATGTTATTTTATACCAAAATAAAATTTGAGTATCTCTCTTTAGTAAGCATACTCGATCGTCAGAACTGGGAATTCAATAAATCTACATCTAAACAGACTCCCCAGTGTGAAACATAGGTGGCTATAAAACGAATGAGTACCGGAGTACCTTATACGTACAGTGAGCATAACTGACATTTCACTCCTAAATCATTATTCTACCGTAAATGAAATCTACCATGTAACTAAATGAAAGTTGCCAATAAAAGAACATTTACGTACTTAACCTCTGTAGTTTTAAACCTGCTTTCATGTCCCTCAAATTAATTGAAGTCAGATCTAGACTGGTATAAGATTGCTATAATATTACTATAATATAGTATTACGTTTGCATACGTACCCAAACCCAAACGAACATACATATAATTGATGTTCTTTCTGCAGATAATAAACCTTGTCTCAATTTTGACATTCGAGATTTGACATCTATGTTTTACTGTTTTCTGTAAATTTTCGAACGGTAAATATAGCTGACTGGCAATCTCACAAGCGGTACGAAACAATTAATAAATTCTTACAAGCAGTGCGAACGTTTTGGAATTATCGCAAACACCTGTGGGTATGTCATGTCTTGAAATGATTTTCCTAGTCAAGGAAACTAAACAATTTCTAGAAATGAGCACAAACATAAAGTCAAACAGTCGTGTGAAGACGCATTGTACTGAAAAGGACCCTGCAGGCTAAGATAGCATGTGCATATATATCTGCAAAGAGTACAATTTCCAGTGAGGTAATTGCTGAAAAAAATCTACTTCAGCTTGAACTGGGATATTAGTCCACAGATATCAGAACCAGTTCACTGTCTTTATGAAGATCATCCAATTTTGCTTTCTGGAATTTGAAAAATCACAGCTGAAATGGAAAAAAAAAGTCAAATGCATTTTTTGATAAAATTTATCTATGGTCATTCAAAGTCACTTTTGACTTATGTAAGTAACTAACCGAATCGAAGCAATTGCACGACATAATTTAAAAAATTTAAAAGAGGTACGAAACATTTTTTGTTTAAAAAGAGTTCTCCTTCACTAGGGCACAGGCGTTTTGTAGAAATGTCATCTGATATTATTCTGCCAGTTCTAAAAATATATTTCAGAACTATCTGGATCTGATCCATATTTCGCATATATGGAGAGAAGTCAATGTGATTTTCATACTCAAAGCTGGTAAATATTCACACGCTAGTCCAAAAGACCTCAGACCTATTAGTCTATCATCATTCCTTCGAAAAACACTAGAACGACTGATTGATATCCATTGACACACAACTACTGTCCGCGGCTCAACATGCATACTGTAAGGGAAAATCAGTAGAAACAGCATTGCATTCGTTAGTCAATATGATTGAACACTCCATGTATCATAAGGAGTACACTATGGTAGCTTTTCTAGATATTGAAGGCGCTTTTAACGTGTATTCATCTGCGATAAATCAGAGCACTGTCAAATCTGAAGATAGATAGCTCACTTGGCGAGCTGACTATTTTACTGCGTAATAGTCGAATTGTCAAGTCGAAGCTGGGTGGGACATCAGTTAGAAGAGGGGTACCCCTCAAGGGGGAGTCCTATCCCCACTTCTTTGGAATCGGGTGGTTAATGAACTACTGTTAATCCTGGAAGCTGAGGTTGTGATGTTATTGCCTATGCGGACGATGTTGTTATAACAGTCTCCGGTAAATACCTCACTACCTTAAAAGAGCTCCTACAAAACGTTTTGAATGAGCTATCTAGATGGACTGCTCGATGTGGTCTAGGAGCGAATCCCAACAAAACCGAACTAGTCCTCTTCTCAAAGTAATATGAAATCCCACCTATTGACCCTAAATCCCTTAGTGGAACAAGCTTAATTTTCTCCAACGAAGCAAAATATCTGGGTCTTATTTTGAATAGGAATCTAACCTGGAAACCTAATACACAAGAAAGAATTAAGAAAGCCACTGTCGCATTCTTCTCTTGCAAAAAAGACATTCGGAACAAATGGAGCTTACAACCCAGACTAACTCACTGGCTCTATATCTCGGTCATTAGACCGATCCTTATGTACGGGGTAGTTATCTGGTGGATTGCCTTGGATAAGGCGATAAACCAGAAGTTATTACGCAAAGTTCAACGTTCAGTTTGTTTGCGCATTAGCGAAGCACTGCGAACGACACCTTCCGCAGCTATGGACCCTTTTTTTATTTAACACCCCTCGACATTTATGGCAGGCAAATGGCAGCTAACTCAGCTATTCGCCTTAAAGTTAGTTGTCAGTGGTCCAAAAAAGTATACGCCTCCATCTTAAATAAGTTCAATATCTTCCTGAAGACATTGACTACACCATACCCAAGTTAAATTTTGACAAAAACTTCCAAGTTACCATCCGTTCCAGAGTATTTTGGAAAGAAAGTTGATTTACGGAAGATACGTCGGTACATTTTTATACCGACGGTTCAAAAATTAACGACGCAGTGGGTGGTGGTGTCTTCTCTGATAGGCTTAATTTAAACCTCTCTTTTCATCTCCCAAACCACTGTAGCGTGTTCCTGGCGGAAATAATGGCAATAAGGAAAGTCTTGTCTTGGCTAAAGAAAACGTGATATCATCTGATATCCGCATCTTTTCAGACAGCCTAGCATCAATCCAATCCTTAAAATCGTCCTCAATAAATTCTTTAACAGCTCTAGACTGCCGATCATCTCTTATAGAGATGGCGGAGCAGTTTAATATTCACCTAATTTGGGTGCCGGGGCATACGGATATTGCAGGAAATTTTAAGGCTGACGAACTTGACATGGAACAAAAATACTCATCCTTTCAGACAGAACTTCACTGGGTATGCCTATCGCCACATGCAAACTTAAATTAAAGCTGGATGCTATTGAGAAGACAAATTCTAAGTGAACAAGTGGTGCAACTTATCTAGCGACAAAACACATTTGTCCTAAGCTGGATCTGAAACGCTCTAGGAATTTGATTTGTCTATAGGTGTCATAAAATAGAAGAGGCTATTCTTCACATTCTTTGCACCTGCCCAACTCTCTCCCAAAGAAGGAAACTCCACTTAGGAGCCTTCTGTTTCAATGACCTAAATGATCTGAATAATATTGACGTTAGGGACCTTCTACGTTTCACCAGGAGCTCCAAATGGTTCAACGAGTTGGCTAGAGGCCGCTTCTCAAACCCATGTGGTATCACAATGGACCTATTATTGGTCTAAGTGTGCTGGCTTCTTTTTGCTGACAGCCACGTCAACCTAACCTAACCTAATAGGTTATTGTAGGTTTATACTCTACTTGCAGTTCATTTACCTTATTGAACATATTGCGTGAGTCTTTACTTCTAGACAATTCGACAACTTTCTGTATCTCATCTCTGTGGTATTCCTGTAGTTTCCTTTTTTTCAGTGTATTCTTGCTGATTTTTTCTTGTATGGTGCTGAAGTAATTTTAATCTTGCCAAAATTTTTCACACATTCTTCGTAAAATCATTTAGCTCGTCTTTGTCGTTCGACGGTCCCAATAAAGCTTTCGTCCGCTCCTTCCATGGATGGCTTTGCTCCAAAGTATTACACAATCCAGTCTCATACTGTTGCTTTATGTTGAATTCTTTAAGACGAACAACATTTCTTTTGTTAATGGTGGGCTTGATTGTCTTGAGAAGCGCTGTACTTAATACTACTGGTGACCTTCAAACATTGGTAGATTACAAACCACATAGGAGATAATAGGTCTAGTGTAGTCCAATATCTTTAGTATCCCATCTCCAAGATCGGAGATATTATTGGTAATCCAATAAAGCTTCGGTAGTCTGAAACTGATAACCTAAGCCATTGCGTTTTGTTGGCATATAAATTTAGCCAGTAGAATATATTTCTCCTTGTTTTGAATCAAAAGGGACATCTTCATAAGCCATCCAGTTTAACTTTCCTAAAGACTTGGAATTTCAAACTTCATCAATCTAGTTTTATAGTCTACTCACATTAGTAGCTACGTACTAAGTGTTATGCTTTAACCCTTACTTATAAATGTTTTCTTAATTTTCAGCGTCACAGTGAATTGGACAGACACACATAATAGGTCATTCATCATAAATGTGCATCTCCGCGATGATCGCCCCAGCAACACGTCCTGTGAGCACAAAGAAAAGTCACGCACTCAAACCTGTGCTCAAATAAAATGGAAAAATCAGTGCACTAAGTTTTGTGGTCTAGCCACTGATGGAGGAGCATGCCACTGGCGGGGTACAAATGATGGATTTAGTCGAAACTATGCATCATGTGTGCCAAATGAGATATACTGCCCCGACAATATCTGTGATCCTCTTGAAGACCTGCAAGTTTTCGCATGCCCCCAAGATTGTGCATCATCCAACAAGATCATGGGACCGCATACAACCAACGAAAACAAGCGAGGAATTCTCTCCGCTTCAGGAACTTGCATTTGTGAGGATAATGGCAAATGTTCGTGTGCACCCTTAGATGACAATGATGTGGACAGACCCAGAAAAGGACGAAAGAAAAACCAAGCAAAGGATGCAGCCAAATTGGGCAACATTGAAATGTCCACAACAGAACCGGCAACTGTAAAGAATTTGCCAGGAATTGTATGTGGAACTTCCTGTATCATATTGGCAGTAACGTGTCCAGCTGTTTTGGTATTCATTATCGCTTGTTTGGTGTTCTCAAGGCGTAAATACATGAGGAAGGTTATGGGCAAGTCCTTGAGTCCGAAAGATATCGACGGAGGTGAATGTGACATTCGAAATGGTGATCTGCCACTGATGCCATTGGAGAACAGTTTCAAGTTTGATGCAGATACAAAATGGGAAATTTCTAGGGAGAATTTAATCCTAGACACCATCTTGGGTGAGGGTGAATTTGGAAAGGTTATTAAGGGTTATGCCACGGATATTGCAAAGTGCCCCGGTGTTACAACTGTCGCTGTCAAGATGCTAAAGAATGGTGCCAACTCGGTGGAGTACATGGCACTGTTGTCCGAGTTTCAGCTGCTTCAAGAGGTATCGCACCCAAATGTGATAAAACTACTAGGGGCTTGTACAAAGGGCGATTCGCCAATGATTATAATCGAATATGCAAAGTATGGATCGCTGAGAAGCTATTTGCGATTAAGCCGAAAGATTGAGTGCGCTGGAGTAGATTTTACCGATGGAGTTGAACAAATAACCGTAAAGGATATCCTATCGTTTGCATGGCAAATATGCAAAGGAATGGCCTACTTAACGGAAATAAAGGTAAGTTATTCAGTTAACCCTGACTACTTGTTTTTTAAAAGTTTTCAAGGTGGATTTAAGCTATTTTTTGTGAATCCTACCGCCTTTTTGCATATTGTGTGTAGGGCAACCATAAACTTTCTGGCACGTTCAGTTGAGGTTATAGTCAAGCTTTTGTCTCAAATAAATGGAGATATTCGATAGTCTAAGAGAGGATCCTCTCAGTTTATGAGATATCTTTGCTAGTGAATAGCACTAGCTCGATCTTGGGCGGATTAACACTATTTGCCCAATTGACTTGATTGGCAAGTGTCTGCGGGTATTTGCTTGATGCAAAGGTAGAAATATTGTCAACGTTAGCCATAACTTTGCACCCGGTGTTCTATATTTCCCACCCACTGAAGTATCCCCAGGTGTGCTAGTCTCTTGGTAGAGCTGCCTCAAGAGAAAGCATTATTTATCCTGTTTCTGAGTATGTGATCTATGATATAATGCAGCAGATCGCTGAGCGGGAGACTCAAGGTTCGATTTCCCATATAAAACCTCTTGCAAACATCCTGACAATCATCCGTAAACTGCATAAAACCCTTCGAAAATGGTATAAAACTGTCCCACCATTCGTGTGCGCACAGCAATGACTGCGAGAAGTTATGTCAGGCCCTGTGAGGGCTCTTAACGCTGGGCTGGGCTATTTCAACGGATTTGCATATTGAAACTTAGATAACACTGTGTTATTAACGTAGGGAACAATAATTATATAGAGAGTTTCAAGACGTCACGCTAGTCGGTATGAGATCCTTGGAGCGTACGTGTGTGACCCTCACATCAGTCCAGGTGTTTGATATAGTTCTAAGTACTAAGCAGCCCTTCAGGATTCAGGATAAGTTACGCCTTATAATTTCAAAAGCTACCTGAAGTTGCACTGGAAAGGTGCCGTCTGGTTCCGAAGATTTGAATGTCTGAAAACTATTGACCGCACACTTTAATTTCTCCTCACTTATGAGATCAGAAAAGATTCGTGGTCGTACGGTCTGGGGCAGGGTTATCTTTAGGAATTTGTCCAAAATCCTTTGGTATTCATTAGAGCACTTGGTATGGAAGGTATTTTTTAGAGGACTTTTAGAACATTGTTATATTGCAATATCGTACTGTGTCTGGAATATTGTAATGAGTTATCAATACTCTAACAGAAACTGTGCCATGATCTACGTCGGGCCTTTCTACCCTCTTTGATAATTAACGTCCGGCTCTTCTAGTAGACGTTCTAGTCCAGGGGTAACATCGTTGATTTGGCTCTATTAAAGTTTTTTCTATTTATCTACCTTCCATCTAGTTACTGGACAGGAATTGATGTTGCTGAATTAAGGGCAGAGGTAAGAACGTTGTTCCAGCTGTGTACTCGGTGAGGTCTAAACACAGTTGGACAGTTTAGCGGAGAGAATGGCATTATGTTTGTCCCAGTCTGTTGTGCGACGGTTACGGAAGACTGACTGCGGAGTATGAAAATGATTTTTTACCTGATGCAACCCAATTTAAGATCGCAGGGTAAAAATATTGAGAGGCAAACGTGATGTCTGTCACCTCTTGTTGGGTTTTAGTAATAAATGTGGGACTAAAACTACTCAAAAATGAACTCACCTCAGAGATTATTGTCGGTGCTACCCCAAAAGTCGTGATGCGCATTCCTCTCTCTTCCTTTCAACTTTCTCTACCACTTCCCTTAGGCATGTCGGTGGTGAGGATTCCGGGTCGTCATATGAAAGGTAACTCTTTGCTGCCCAGATGTTCCTTTGATTTAAACAGTGTTACTGCCAGGTCATCAGTGCTGCTGCAAGGAAGAAGAGTTCAAATTAGTTATGTTTTAGCAAGAATACAGGCTCTGAATTTACCTGCACGTATTGCATGCTATAGCGTATAACCAGGAGCCGTCAATCTTTGCTTCGATGGTATCGGCCTGGGGACCCTTTTTGCTCGATGACTCTTCTACCGATTTTCTGACGCTAGCGATCAGCTTGTCAAAACCCGGCTTCTAGCCACCGTGTATGAATAGGGGCGGAGAGTTGGGGTGTCTGAGGATGCGCTCGTAGAGGCAATTTATCACTTGCCTTCAATAAGCTTCCACTTGTCATAGGAAATCATGCCTTCGTCGTCGGATATGTCCACATTGCAAGTTGTCTACTCATTCAATGCCCTATATCCTTCTCAACAACTTCGTTTCAACTTTCCAATTTCTTAATATTGCAGTTGGTTCATCGTGACTTAGCAGCCCGAAATGTTCTTCTAGCTGAGGGTAAAATCTGCAAAATTTCTGATTTCGGGTTAACAAGAGATGTCTACGAAGATGATGCCTACCTAAAGAGAAGCCGAGATAGAGTTCCCGTCAAAGTAAGTGTTTAACTATAGTTTTTTCAGCCCAATTCCTATCATCCTTAATCCGCTTCATTATAGTGGATGGCTCCAGAATCATTAGCCGATCATGTTTATACCACTAAATCCGATGTCTGGGCATTTGGAGTACTATCTTGGGAATTGATCACCTTGGGTGCTTCACCATACCCTGGTATTCCGCCACAAAATCTCTACCATCTACTGAAAACCGGCTACCGAATGGAACGTCCTGAAAACTGTTCAGAAGATATGTAAGCAAATAGTCAACTTCATATTTTCAAATGACTCCAACGAGGTTTTATTTCTTATTCTAGTTATTCAATTGTTCGATCCTGTTGGACAGATGATCCCAATGCACGACCATCATTCAAATACATAGCATCCGAATTTGAGAAGCTTTTGGGAAACAACGCTAAATACATCGAAATAGAGGCAAATGCAGTGTCAAATCCACTCTATTGCAGTGAAGATGCAACCACCTCACCTACAGATCTCTCCAAACTTACTAACGATCTAGGGGAACCGGATTGTCTTGATCACCTATGGCAGTGGCCAAAAGTCACCTACGACAACAACGAACATTGCAATAGTCAGGAGCATTCGTCAACTAATCCAGAATTCCTTCCACCACCTGGTTATGACTTGCCAAGACCTTTAATCGAAACCAATACGACTGAACAGATCCTTCGATATGAAAATGATCTACGGTTTCCGTTAAATATTCGAAAATCGTTACGAGGTAGTACGCCCACAATTGATCCAAGTCATTATTCAATGCCTGTGAAACGTGGTCGTTCCTACATGGATATGACTAATAAGACACTAATTCCAGATAATTTGGATAACAACGATGTGGAGAAGAATATTTCGAAGAATATCTCATTTCGATTCTCGAGTTTGTTGAATCTTAACGAACAGGATAATATCGGTTAGGTGTGGTAAGTGCATTTTTTGTTAGGGATTTGTAATATGGAAGAGGGAAGTCTAGCCAAAGATAGCTATAATAGTAATACTCAGTGTTTTTAATTTAAGCAAATAAGTTTTAATTTTTTAGAATTTTTAAATATATAGGTACAATCAGTTTTAATGCTGTTTCTTAACTTAAGTCAACAGTACTGATCTCGCTAGTTTTTAAAAAATATGTTTGTATCTATTAGCTTCTATGTATCAGAGATTGTATTATATCCTAGTCCATTCATGGGTTGACTTCGAAGTAGCATTTTAGACGATAAAGATCATCTTAAAAAAGATTTCGGTTAGATTCGGTTCTCTCTTGCTGCGTATAGGTCTCTCGCTAGACCAACTGCATATACTCGTACTAATTCATTTCCTACATCGAAAACAATGAAACCTTCCGAATTTTTGAAAATGCTGTCGAGAAACCTTCATTAAAGTTAAAAAAAAAGACGACTTCTGCGTTCATTGTCTGAATCTAAACTTCCACTTCTGACACCACACCAATTCATGGTATTGTGTGCAAACAAACAAATATAGTTCGAGTACTCTAGCACTTTCTAAAATAGGATAGGTTAGGTTAGGCTAAGGTGACTGTCGGTACCTGTGTACAGACACACTTAGACCAAAGAAGGGTCACTGTGATACCACGGGATCTATCGAAGCAGATGTAAAATGTTGTAGGATTGGGGACTGACCAGCTAAGAAGTGGGAATCCTTTTAGACAAATGGCTGCACTCCCGGTCAAAAAGATTGAGGTTTACTGTTTTTTTAAGACCCTTCCACCTGTTAACGGACATGTGCAACCAAAATGTGGTACGGGGTTTCTAACCCCTGTCCTATTAATGACGTTTACAGTACTAGAGAACTGCATTAGCTTATTTTAACGCTTTCAAGTAAATTGGCTTTCCTTATTAGTGCAGATTTATAGTAGGAGTAAAGAGGACCAGTTCGACCTTATGGGAATTTATTCTCGATCCACTTCTTGTGGCCTATTTGAAAAGCAAGATAAGGGCGTGCAGAAGGATCTCTTTTAGAGTATTTAGGTGTTTTCTCTCAACAGCAATAAGAACATCATCTATATAGGCGATCGCTTTTCATTCTGCCCTTTTCAGGTCTACTAGTGGCAGATTCGAAAGAAGAGGGAACAAGACACCACCTCGATAGTCCTACCTGTAAGCAATTGAATAATTAGCACCACAAGCGAAGTCTTGATCTACATGTGCGTTAGTAATTGCTTCTGATTTGATATTTTTCAAAGCTTCCTCAATGTCTAGAAAAACAACCATACTCGTAGTATATTCCTTAATGGTCAGTGATCTTCCAATGGTGAGTCCTTATAGATTAAGCAGAATTTAATGCTAATGTATCCTGTGAAAACCGGAAAAAAATTGTTTAATTTGTAGTTACTCAAATGAAGATGTGAATTACAAGTTAGTTCAATGTTTTATCAAAGGACACTAATTGGTGATGAACAGATATAATTCTTTGCAATATTGATGCAACAGTCACTAGCCCTACCTGCATAATTTTTGCAGTTTTAGAATATTTAGGGTATTTCCGTGTATCCCAAGGTCTTAGTGATAGAAACCTATCTGTCCTAAAATAAGATCTAGGGAAGTGAAATACATGTTCTATTATATTAATCAACGCAATCTTATTATGCAATTACACGACGCAATATAGGAAAGATTTTGTGTAGTGGATAGAAAAACTTAGATTTTATTCTTTGTCTCTTAATATTCCGAGAGGCTGCTCTTTCAAATTGAAAATTGTTGTTCCCGGTTGGTACTCGAACCGACAATCTTTCATCACTAAAGGAAAACACTTCTCACTACTCCACGGCCACCCGCGAGATTTCTGAACAGAATTGGGTGTTACTATCAACGAGGACTAAAATTATGCTAATCTTGATACTTTCTGCCTCCGTTCAAAGCATTAGTGGCTTTACTGGATGTGTGCAGCGTACATCACAAGGACTTTCCTTGGCGATAACATCCTTGGCAACAGCTGCTCTTGTAGTAGAAAAGGCGTCTTGGGTACAACCCCCCGCGCTCATGCCACAGATGATTGTTACTCTGAAAAACTAAATTTGTTCGCTTTGGCTTAAATTTGAGATCCGAACAATTTACAAATTAATAGGACGGCCTACCTCCTCCCTACCACCTAGGATGACTTACCACCGTCTGAAGTCGAATAAGAATACAAAATATGTCATACCTGGCCACTTGTGTGATCTCACCACCCTCCCAACTTTTGATCGGTGAACATATCATACTTACTACATGTTCGTACCGCTACTGGAATTGAGCCCACTACATTTAAGTCTGCAAAGCTTTTAGCTCACCTACACAGGCAGTGGTCAACGACCATGCCACGATGGCAGTATCGGTTCTCGTCGGATCACCGAAATCAAGCATCGTCGGGCGCGGTTAGTACTTAGATGGTGGACCGCTTGAAACACCACGTGTTGTTGGCAATGGGCATCACAATGGATCTACATTGATCTAAGTGTGGCGTAGTAGGTCTTTCAACCTCTACGTCAACTCATCAAACCTAACCTAACCTACACAGGCAGCAATTGTCCTTACGTTAAGAAATTTAAAATCTGGAATGGAACAGGATATAAAATAGTCCGCCATTGAAAGCTGTTTTTTTTTACAAAAGATAATTTTAAATTATGTATGTGTATTATTTTTTGTTTAAGTGATTTTGTTTTCCCATTTTCGTATCCTGTAAATATTTGTTACGTTTATTTTATCAATAAAAAAATATTAATATGTGTACATTATAAAGAAATCTAATTTGTCTATCTGTGTGAATGAATAACTTATTTACAAACAATGTTCCAATATTTAGTATTTAAGGCTTTTTATATTAATATTTATATGGGAAATTATTTTATATTTAATTCTAAATACTAAATCAAAACATTCCTTTTCAAACAATATTCTGAATGATGCAGTAATTTGTATATATAACCGACTAAAGCAAAGTTGATAAACATAAATTAAACAAATAAAAAATAATGAAAGAAAAACATTTGCATTTTTATTTAATATGGGTCACATTGACATGACTTATTCATCAGCTTCAGCATAGATAGCGCTCGAAAATGGTTTACATTCCAAAATCTTCGTTAGATAATACCTACGGGTACCTACCCTAGGAAACCATGTATCTTCTTGGAGTCACAGTCAACTCTGGTGTAACATGGTACGAGCACATATCGGCACCCATGATGTTGATATTTAGAGCAGAGATCTTTACAGCGCAACAGCTCCTTTTCCTGTACAAAACGCAAGTTAGACCAGGAGTTGAGTTCTCACGTTTGAAGCTCGGCCCCAAAACATTATCTTCATTTGCTCGACAGTCTACAGAAACAAGCAGTTCGCTTAATAAAAGAACCTGAACTAACTTCAAATCTACAACCGTTAGCTCATCGAAGGCTTATGCCTATTCTACAAATAAAGGGTGTCCCAAAATTCACGCAAGAAGTAATTTTGATAGACAACACATGTTGTTAGTTAAAAATTGTAAATGTTTTATTGATTCATAAAGTATACAGTATAAGGTTATGTATGGAATAGCATATCGGGTAAATGGCCTCAACGGCTTTGCTGGTATATGTGCGCTCTTTTGTCGAAATTTTCCATGACCGTTTTGCATAAATGTGGCTGAATTTCGTTAATACAGCGCTCAATTTGCTCCTTCAAGGCGTGGGTACTCGTGGGCTCGTTGGCATAAACCTTAGACTTCAAAAAACCCCAAAGAAAAAAGTCACACGGCGTTAAATCACATGATCTGGGCGGCCAATTCTGATCACTAAAACATGTGGCACCGTCTTGTTGACGATGTGGACATGTCGTCCACATCCATATCTTGCAATTTTGGTACAAAAAAACAGGATTATCATGTCGCAATAGCGAACACCATTAAATGACAATTTTGACAATCAACAAAGCCATCAAGATGAAAATAAGCAGCACCGCTGAAGATGAATTTGATTGAAAAATCAGCATCCACTTGTTGTTGTTCCATAATCCATTTAACGAACTCTCTTCGCTGTGCGTGGTCAGCAGGCTTCAGTTCTTGAGTTAATTGCACTTTGTATGCATGAAGATGAAAATCTTTCGTGAAAATACGCTGTAGAGAGCTTCTTGAAATACTCAATTCTTAACCATGGTGCTAAATTGATGTTGCTGGTCTCTCAACAACATTGTCACGAACTTCTTCAATATTTTGTGTTGAAGACGACTTGTTGAAGGCTGGCCAGAGTGTCCAAGATCACTAATTGATCCCGTCTCACTGAATTTTTGAATTAATCTCTTCACAATTAAATCACTATTCTGACCATATTTAGTACGAAAATTGCGAACTGTAGCTGCCAAACCTTCATTATTTTTAAAATATTGCTCAACAATGAAAACGTGGTGTTCTTTGAAGTAGCACTCCACTTTTAATAACCCTAAACTGTCAGCTGTCACGCTGTCTTTTTTTTTTGCGTTGGCAACACTTTACCGCACAAATGGCGCAAAATTCAAATCTTGAGTGAATTTTGGGACACCCTTTACTACCATGGCATATTTTCCGAGGACCATTAATAAGAAATTCCTCATTTTGACTAAATTCTACAATTGTAACGAAGGTTTTTTAGAGGGCGAGTACGAAAAATAAACCTATTAGTACGACTAATTACGTGGTATGAAATTCTGACCACCAAAGATCAAAAATGTATGGGCGCCATACCTCAGTGGTTAAGTGTGCGAATCACTATGCGGGAGACTCGAAAACCGAAAATAATTGTTCTTCGGAAATGACAAAGAACTGTAGATACCTACTATTCATGTCGCACATTTACCCTGTATCAGACAGGGGAGGGGGAAAAATTATTATGTGTGGTGATGGTGTGTACCTCTATTTGTGGGTGTGGGCATAGACAGGTCTAGGTAAAGTCTTGAGGTTACTTTAAATAAGGGAGGAAATAAGTACTCCGAGAGTACTAACAATCGGAATCTAGCAATTTATAGGGTGTTTGTGCCTTCACAGGGACATAACACCAAAGATTATTTCGAAAAACTTATCGGAAAACCCAAAGAATAATTTCCGAGTTCTGATATTAATACTGGCCTTGAAAATCTGAATGCCAAAATCGAAGAGGAGGTTATACTTAGTAAGACGACGCCGCCACCGTACCGAATCTGATGAGCGTTGTAAAAGTATGAAACATTATAGTATGTAGCACTAGGTTCCCATATCAATATAGCAAGGTGGCAGCCACCTGAACAAGAATTGACCAAACAGCTTTGTAGTAGAAACAAACTTGATGCAGAAAATCTGTAGGATATTTCTATGGAATGTTGAATAAAATAGTCTGGTTGTCTCAAACTATATGATTAGATCCAAGTAAGTAGCTACAATATAATCAGGCCTGGGAGATGCAGCGCTGCTGGCTCAAACGGTTTAAAAGATGTGTATAAATCAACAGAACACGAATTGAAACCGCCTCTTCTGTAAGATATTCATTATCACACAATACTATCCTTTCTGACTATCGCTTGGTTGGTTGGTTGGTTTAAGAGGGTGAGCTTATGCTCTTCACTTAGGCCTTCATTGGGCCCGTTGTGTTCCCCTCATCTACGTAACTGTAAGGAATAGTGCTGTGTTTTGGGAATTTTGTATTGAGAGGATTTAGGTCTAGGGATCATGGGTAGTATCAACGGGAAACTATATCGTATAGTGATCGGGGGAATCGTAGTGTTCGTCTGGCGAACTCCAATATATGCCTCGGTACCCATGTGAGACGGACTCTATTGCGTCTGGCAAGTAAGTTCAATTTAGTTTTGCACTCCCTTACTAGTCGTGATTTCGACATGGGGTTTGTAATCGCGCTAATTGCTGCTTTGCTGTCCGAGCAGATGTCAATTTGCCTTCCTTCGCTGGTGTCTTCTGCGTGTATTTGGGTTGCCTTCATAATTGCATAGACTTTTGCTTGGAACACCGATACAAATGGTTCTAGGTGAATAGCAAGTTCAATCGGTGGGTTAGCACTGAAGATGCCAGCCCCTAATTCCCCTGATATGTTAGAGCCATCTGTATAAACCGATATCCCATTGGAGTTTCTTGTCGTTCTTTAATACGTCCAAAATTCTCTTGCGGGGAAAATTGTTTCGAAGTTGTTGGAGAACGTGTACGATTTTCCAACAACATCACTGGGGCAATCGATGAGTGGTGTCATTACTCTTATCATTTCGGTGATTTTTCGATGTCCCGTATTTGCACCACCGATGAAATGGCCGATAGTTATAAGCCGTGAGGCTGAAATGCCGGCAATCTTCTTCGCTTCGAGGTGCACTGGTAGAATGTTTAGTATCGCTTCCATGGCCGCGGTTGGTGTTGAGGATTGTGCTCCTGTAATACCCAGGCAGACCATACGCTGCACCTTAGTTAGCAAGTCTCTTGCATACATTTTGCTCATCACTGGCCACCATACAACTACACCGTAGAAGATGATGAGTTTTATTACGCATTCGTATATCCAGTGGACCTGTTTCGGTTTCAAGCCCCATGACTTCCCGATGGCCCTCCTGCATATCCAATATGCTCTCTTGGCTTTGGTGACTCTTTCTTCCAGGTTCTTTCTCCAGGTCAGCTTCCTGTCCAATATAATACCCAGATACTTGACGCTGTCGCGGAGTTGTAGTGATACTCCTCCGAGTTGTGGAATGTAAAAGTCACTAGTTTTGGATTTCTTTGTAAAGAGAACCATTTCCGTTTTATTTGGATTTATTTCTAATCCACTCTCCTCCGCCCATTCTTTTATGATTCGAAGGGTATTTTGCATAAGCTCTCCTATGATGTTCAGGTGCTTACCTCTTATCAGAAAGGCTAGGTCATCTGCGTACGCTACACATTTCGCACAGGTTCCATCCAGTGCTTTTAAAAGGTTGTCCATTGTGAGCACCCACAGAAAAGGAGATATTATCCCCCCTGTGGTGTTCCCGTACGGACTGTCGTCTCCCAGTGAAGCTGTGATAATGCAGTTTGTAAGCATGTTCTAGCCAATTGATTATCGCTTACAAAATTATTTCTAGTGTAATACATAAATGAGCGCGAAAAACTTCTTTCAACAGAACTTATTAGCCCTGATCAATGCAGTTTTATGCATGAAAATACAACAGTCGAGAAAAAGAAGACAAAAAATAGCTATAGCAACTCGATCAGTTTAGATCTAGAGATCTAATCCCTCTTGTTTATCTGGAAGGCTTCCAGGCAGCTTACTCTAAAGACTGAACTTTGTAGGAGTGTTTTTGCGTGTTTTAGTTTTGATATTTCCCTAAAGTTTAGTTCTTTTGATTTAATTCCTATTTTTGGATGAAGTACTCGCCTATCTCTCAGAAGGGTTCTAACCCTATGAAAGGAGGAATTGCCGGTCTATCGGCCTTCTCGTTACCAATTTATGGTAACATTGATCCTTTATGGGTCAGGCTTTGCAAAAATTATAAGATATTTCCCCAGCCATACAATCAATGCGTGTAGGAGTCTACACAGCTAAAAAGATCCCAGTTGACTTTGCTAGGATTCCTATGTGGTTTTAATGGGTCGGTAGCTCTTTTAAAGAGGAAATTCTATGATTTGGTGGTTAGAGTAGGATTCTTCCGTAAAAACTTTCCAAAAGAATGTTTAAATTGCCGGCTATAGTTATGTCTATTACCTCCTGCCTATTTCTAATCCGCAGACTCTATCTTTCTTGTTCGATGGCACCTAACGGTCGTTGGCCTATGCCAATCGTTAGCACCATTCTCCTTCTGCATCTTCCAGACTCTGCTGTTAAGCCCTTCGTATTCTCATGGTCTTCGTCAGCATTTCTCGTTAGGCCTGTAATGATAGTATACGGTTTCGGCATATCTCTTAGACATGCTTACAACTCTACACTTTTCCAAGCGGGGGCGTAACTTATTTGTGTAACAAAGACTTTGGCTAAGTTTCACTTCAGTGAGAGGCTTACACATCAGTTGGGGATCTGCATGGCGATTGATCGGGAAACTACTGACTGTCCAAAACATGGATTGGACCAGTAGCGCAACAATCAAGTTCGTAATGTAGTGCTTGCTTTACCTCCTCGTGGTGGTCCCCGGGCAACTGCATGTATAAATCCTTATACATATAGGCCAAAATTGCAAGTGCGAGATTGTCTAGGGTCTTATGCCTAGGCTAGGCAACCTGGGCCAGCAACCCGCGTTACCGAAACTACAATAGCTATGGAAACCGACACAATGCCTCGGATAAGGACTGATAATTCGTTGACGACCTTTGGCTATCGTACCCGGACTAAGATTGGTTTCTGGAATGTGAAGACGCTCCTTGACTCTCAGAGTGAAGGACCTCAGAACGCCAGATTCGTTCAATTGGAGCATGAGTTCATGCGATATAGGCTGGACATATTGGGAGTAAGCGAGATAAGATGGTTAGATGCGGGTGAGTACCAATCCCCAACGCGTAATACTGTATTACTCTACTCCGGAAGACCAACTGGAAACCCCCGTGGATATGGAGTTGGACTGCTGCTAACGCCAACAGCACGCAGAGGCCTAATTACCTGGCAACCGCACGGTGATAGGATTTTAACGGCCAGATTCCGGACGAGAGTACGTCGCGTCACCATCATACAGTGTTACGCCCCCACAGATGGTTCGTCTGAGGAAGAAAAGGAGAACTTCTACAACCAGTTGGGAGCTGTTCATAATGCAACACCCAATGGCGACATTGTCATTGTGATGGGGGACCTGAATGCCAAGGTAGGCTGCAACAACGAAGGGCTCAAACATGGGACGGCACGGACTAGGCAATCGGAATGACAACGGCCAAAGATTTGTTGACTTTTGCAACGCAAATCGTCTTGTCATAGGTGGCACCATGTTTGAGCACAAAGCCTGCCATAAAATCAGTTGGGTGTCAACTGACAGGCAAGCAACCTCCAACCAAATTGACCATTTTGCCATCAGTCGCCGTTTTAGAAGTAGTCTCCTAGACGTCCGAAACAGGCGAGGTGCCGACATGGGGTTGGTACGAGATCACCATCTTATGATAGCTACTCTCCGACTACGCACTGCTGCCGTTCGTAGATCTAACGACACAAGAATACCTAGGTTCAATGTAGACCGACTGAGAGTTCCCACAGTGCGCCAAGAATTAAGGGACCATCTCTCACGTGGAGTGGAAACAATCAGCAGCTCCCTGCCCGCCACCATCCAAGACCATTGGTGCGCTGTGAAAACTGTTTTCACATCAGGTGCTGAAAGGATTGTCGGTCGATCACAGGGAAACCATAGGGCGTGGCTTTCCGAGGATACCTGGAGAAGGATCAACGAACGAAAACAGCTAAGAGCTCAAATTGCAGCAACTCCAGCAGCAGGGAGGATCGAGCTTGAGTCCCTATATCGCATGAAGATGAGAGAAGTACAGCGTAGCGTGAGACGTGACAAGCGCAATTACATCAATGCGCTGGCTACGGAAGCAGAAGAAGCAGCAACGAGGTGCGACAGCAGAACCGTTTATAGAATCACTAAAGAGCTTATAGGTGGCCGAAGCTCTACTCAACACCCAGTGAAAGGCTTAGACGGTTCGTTGCTAATATCGGATGAGGATCAACTGAAGAGATGGAAGGAGCATTTTGCTTCGGTTCTAAACCGAGTATTCGCCAGCAATATGCACCCAAGTCAGACTGAAGTGTCCGTAGAAAGAAGTTCCCGAATTCGCACCACAACCCCCAGTAAAGAGGAGATTATTACCGCAATCAAAGCACTGAAAACTAATAAGGCGGTAGGACTTGACGGCATACCCGCGGAGCTTTTCCAAGCTGCGCCAACAGCATCGGCAGAGCTACTGTTCCCACTTGTCGGGAGAACATGGGAAGCCGAGAGTTTTCCAGATGAGTGGAAAAAGGGAATGATTGTCAAGCTCCCTAAAAAAGGCAACCTAATGCAGTGCGAAAACTGGAGAGGTATCTGCGGCCTGCCTGCTGTGGCTAGAATCATCCTGGAGCGAATCAAAGAACACCTTGAAGACACACTTGACGCCGAACAAGCAGGTTTCCGCTCTGGATCCTCCTGTGTCGACCACATCAACACCTTGCGGATCATCATCGAGCAATGTGTTGAATATCGATCACCACTTCACCTGTTGAAAAGGCGTTTGATAGTGTCAATCGGGAATTTATTTGGCGTGCCTTGCGCAGGAGAGGCATTCCGGATAAATTAATAGCAATTATCAAAGCTACATATGATGGGTCCACATGTCACGTTTGGCACAGAGGAAGGCTGTCTGAGGAATTCGAAGTCCAAAGTGGGGTTCGGCAAGGCTGCATACTTTCACCAATATTGTTTTTATTGGTGATTAGCGATGTGCTGAATGCGGCCTTATCAACAGGAAATGGAGGAATTCGATGGACTCTTACATCTGAACTCAAACACCTCGACTACGCCGACGATGTATGCCTACTGTCTCACAGAATAATGGACCTTCACCAAATGACAGCAAATGTGGAGAGGGAAGCAGACGTCGTTGGGCTGAAAATTAGCTCGGCAAAAACAAAAATGATCAGCCTATGACCAAACTCATCAACTCATATATGCATTGCTGGACAAACGGTTGAGAGAGTAGAGAGTTTCCAATACCTTGGGAGTATTGTCTCAACCGATGGCGGAACCGAACTGGATATAGCCAGCCGAATAGGTAAAGCAAAATCTGCGTTTGGGATGCTATCCATAGTTTGGCGAAGTAATGCAATTAGCTTAAATACCAAGCTACGACTGTTCCGTTCCAACGTTGAGTCCATGTTGCTATATGGATGTGGTACCTGGAGAGTGACCGTCACTATCACGAGGAAGCTGCAAACGTTTGTCAATAGGTGTCTACGTTATATCTTAAGGATATTCTGGCCAAACCGTATCTCTAACGAACAGCTTTATCAGAGAACGGGCCATGAACCTATAGACACAACCATACGACGACGAAAGTGGCAGTGGATCGGTCACACTCTCCGAAAGGGTGACAGGTCCATAGCTAACCAAGCGATGCAATGGAACCCGCTTACCCAGGATGGCAGGATACGCGGCGGTCCTAGGAGTACGTGGCGCAGAACAGTTGAGAAGGAAGCACGGCAACTGGGAAAGAGTTGGGGAGAGCTGAGGTACATTTCCAGAAATCGCACACGATGGCGCGTAGGCGTTGTAGAGGCCCTAGGACCCACAAGGGGATACAGGACATAAGTAAGTAAGTAGTTACACATCAGTAGCCTTGATGCCAATTCCATGCTTTGTGTAGCCACAGGTTAAATTCAAATTCACTCACCATAAACCTATTGAACCGCTGTACACAGTCATACAATTTAAAAACCAATATTTCTTAAATAACTTTTTATTTAATTGCAATATGATATTTTCTTAAACTAAAAACTTCCTCTACTCTGGCACCAATAAGTTCAGATTCGCTTTGCTCGCCACAGAACCCATAAACACTTCTTCGTCGCCTCTGATCGACAACACAGCTCTGCCATCGTCAATCTTCCGCTCTCTAATCATTGCCGTGCGCTCCCAACGTGATCCATGACAATTCTTACAACTCACTTTCGGCAGCTTATGTACTGTAGCCGTACGGTTACCACAGTCCTTACACTGATAGAATCTCTTCTCCGTATCGATAACTTTGAGTAGATGCTTCTCCTCTTTGCAACGATCTGCAGCAGAGAATGCAGTATACTTGCACTGTACACAGATAACCGCCTTACAGGGCACCTTGTACGTATTCAGCATTTTCTCTTCCAGCGCTTCCTTCTTCTCGAGTTTATTGAAATATTTCTCTTGCTCCTGAAGGTCACGAGATTCCACCAGATTTGTGTGCGAAGAGGTGGCTTCCATGATTTTCTGAATTCTCGTTTTACGATCGATTTCTCGCTGGTCTTCTTCGAGTTTCTGTCGCTTTGATTCGGTGCCAAATTTGTCATTCAACTCGTCGATTGCACGTCGTTTGCCCTCTGCGGTGCCCCGATGTTTGATGAAATTCGGATTTGCCTTGTTAATTGGTTTCTTCTTCAGAACCTGCATGGCCTTTAGCTTAGCCAAATTTGCTTTCCTATCGCCGATGTTCACTTCGATGCAGAAATTCTCACTACTCAGATGCGGAGAGCGTGTAGCAAAGCTGAATTCACGATTCTGAAATTTCTCTGGTACGGAGGCAGCTGGTGATGAGATAGTGGGAGGTGTCGAGGCCGAGATAGGCTTAGTAGCTGAAACAGAAGGTGATGGGTTAGCAACCTTAGATTCAGCTAATGCCGCAAATTTTGTAGACTCTTCTTGTAGGATTTTCAATCTTTCAATATCCTTGAGACGTTGTTTCATGTTTGCCTCGACATTGCAAGCTAACTTTGATACTGGACCTCCTCGAGCGGCGTATGGAACTGCCTCCGTCTGCCTAGGTCCGGAAGTATGATTCACACTTCCGGCATTCGGGGATACTGCATATTCAGAAAGACTCATAAGCCTCTGGGAATCTTTAGCGGCGAGTTTGGCACTCTTTTTTGCTGGAACCGCCGTATACGACTGACCAGCGTAGAATACCTCACTTTTGCCGAGAATTTTATTCCGCAACTCGTTCAGACCGCGTCCCGCCGTACTCGATTGTAGCTCTGACCGTTGAGACATTTTGCTGTACTCCTGCTTCATGTGGAATATGCAGTAATCACAGTCACCCAGGTTTATAGTCGCCGTACATGGCTCGCCGTTCTTCTTCCGAGCCTTGCATGTCCCCAAATCCTTGGATTGACCTAAAATCATGACCTTCTGGTCAGTATCGATTGACAGACAAGCCACGTCTCCACTCTCCGCTCTTTTTTCGAATACACTTGGATTCAAAATAGCCACAGCCATACCATTCGCTGTCTTCCAAAGCTGCTTGTGGGCACTCTTGAACATAAACAACGAAATCAACTTAATGTCACCTTTCAAATCAGACAGCTTCCAAATGGAGAATGGAGCTCCAGTTTTTGTCGTTTTCACCGGACTTTTACTTATTAGCACTCCTGCTATGACCCAATCTTTGGAAAGATCTCCACGTTGTGTGTGGAATGCAAGATTTGAAAAGGGAATTGGTGTTCTACCAGACATGCGTTCTACCAGACCAGAACTGGAGACCAGCGGGTTGATGAGTTTCAGCCCAAAGACAGGATCAGTGAAGACCGACGAAGCCACACCTGGTGTTAGATAGTTGGTTATCAAATTTTTCGGAGTCGCCGAATTCTCTGGCTTAAGAACTTTTTTAAATGAATTACTCGCCGGGTTATGCGTCTTCCGTTGAATAGGGTTGTGCGGATTCTTCAGAGCACTGCCAGAGGTAGGAGTGTTATTGATGGCTTTGGTAACTTCCTGAGTTACCGCAGCCTCATGTTTCGCATTATTCTGCTCTTTGATCTTTTTATTGATGTCCCTTCCATACTCGTTGTATTTGCGTTCAAGGAAATTCTTGATTTCCTCATCGTCTGATGAGTCCATATCTTCGGTAGCGATTGCTGCTGTAGCAGCTGGCGCCTTATCAATTACGGCTAAGTCGATATCGTAGCTAAATGCATCCGCGAAGGTACTGTCTTCGCGAAGTCTGGGCACAGCATTCTCGATTGTAGGTGCAGGAGTTGGCTGACTTGAGGATTTTGCCTCATCTGCTTCTGCGGCAGCCAAAAGCATTTCCAAAGAGTTGATGTCATCATCGTCATCAAGTGGTTTTGATGATGGACTCATATTGAAACTGAAATGAGAAAGAACTGGTATCTTCATTGGAGTAACGATGGAAGGAAAAGTAATTGCGAAAAATAAAGTTCTAACGGGAAAGTTCACTCTTGCTACTAGTTGGAGGCTTCTAGCGGCGATGTTTTCATCGTATTCGCCAAGACCCTAGAAAGTCGATGACGTCAATTGCTCAAGTGTCGAGCAAGACCAGAAGGTCAATAGAAGGAACAACAGATGGCTGTAAACGGTTGAGAGAGTAGAGGGTTTCCAATACCGAACTGGATATAGCCAGCCGAATAGGTAAAGCAAAATCTGCGTTTGGGATGCTATCCATAGTTTGGCGAAGTAATGCAATTAGCTTAAACACCAAGCTACGACTGTTCCGTTCCAACGTTGAGTCCATGTTGCTATATGGATGTGGTACCTGGAGAGTGACCGTCACTATCACGAGGAAGCTGCAAACGTTTGTCAATAGGTGTCTACGCTACATCTTAAGGATATTCTGGCAAAACTACGGTTCTCTAACTCTAACGAACAGCTTTATCAGAAAACGGGCCATGAACCTATAGGCACAACCATACGACGACGAAAGTGGATCGGCCACACTCTCCGAAAGGGTGACAGGTCCATAGCTAGCCAAGCGATGCAATGGAACCCGCTTACCCAGGATGGCAGGATACGCGGCGGTCCTAGGAGTACGTGGCGCAGAACAGTTGAGAAGGAAGCACGGCAACTGGGAAAGAGTTGGGAAGAGCTGAGGCACATTTCCAGAAATCGCACACGATGGCGCGTAGGTGTTGTAGAGGCCCTAGGACCCACAAGGGGATACAGGACATAAGTAAGTGTATGCAGAGCCTTCCGACGTCCCCCATATAATGCATACCAAGTTTTATGCCAGTGTGATGGTTCTTGTACCAGTTCGTAGTGAAGGTCATGTTACGTATCTCTACTTTTCCCACAAGTTCTTTGAGCCAATGCTGCCGGATACATCGAGGTGCTAGAGGCAGTTGTTAAGCCCTGGATAGACAGTGTAAGTTAAGGAAGACCATACATATTCCAGCAGGATTCTACACCAGCGTACAAAGCTGAAACGACTCAGGAATGGATGGCGATCAATTTCCTTGATCACGTAACACCAAACTTATGACCACCAGACATTAATCCGTTGGATTACTTTATGTGGGGCGTAGTTTAACATAAAATCAACAAACATTCCCACAATACAATTCAAGTACAATTGACGAACCTCGCAAACGAAATAAGGACAACGACCTTCGGATCTGCAAGTGGAATGCTCGGACCGTTATCAGGCCACGTGCAGCCGAACAAATAGCAGAGGTCCTAGACTGCTATAAAGCGGACATCACCGCTATCCAACAATCGGATGAAAACCTGTGATATGGCAAATTAAATTAAATGACCTGAAGCCAGTCCATATGTCCCAGTTTACATTGTGACTACTCGAACACAGCTAAATATCTAGCTATGACCCTAGACGCCAAATTGCGCTGGAAAACGCATGTAAAGAAGAGTTGAACATGCGTTACAGTAAAGTTTATTGGCTAATTGAGAGATTCTCCTTATTTTAGATTGGGTTATAGTCCCTCACTATTGCATATGGTTCCCTAAAAACCTCTGCTCATTTTTCTTTCCAGCAATTCTCAAAAAAAATCCTTAATCAAGCAAGAAAAGACAAAAGTAAATGTAAAGAACTTGTGAAAAGGTTCCTTTTTTTATTGACCAACTGACCACTAAAGCAGCCTTTTCAACAGTAAATTTTAACAAAACCTAGAAGCTCAGATGTATACAGATACATAAAAAATCATTGACCGAGCATGTTGCTCAACAAAATCGATTTAAGTGGAGTTTTGTCCCTTGGTATGATGGCAGCATCTGAGTTCTGCTGGGAGTAGGATTCCGAAGACAGAAATACTTCCTCTTCAGCGTCTGCTTCATTTGTACTACGACCTCTAAGTGCCTTTTGAACTCGATTTCTCTCACTATCAGCGACATTGAGAGGTGCTTCCACTGAAATAAAATTGAATAGAGAACACTCCAGAACATTGATTGCCTTTTGAATATCTTCAGCATAGGCATTACTTCTGGAACTATAAACAGATTTACATATTGAAACGGGAATGGAACAACTTTAAAGCACTTCACTCATTGGACATCCCTTCGAGAAATTTTAGAGCCCAGCTGATTTGTGCACCTCGCAGAGGAGCCGAATCGCGTGCAGAAAACAATATCCACAGGACGGCGATAGTATGATCCAAAAGAATATTAAATGGTGGACAGTGGGCGATAATATCACTTCGCATATGCTCGTCCAAAATCAGTGGTTTGTTGAAGATATCAGTCAACGTAAATGAGTATGGTATAGGTTGGAACTTCGACGATTTTGGCATAATTTCTAAATATTTCAATGGATATGAATGTTTACTTATTTCTAAAGATAGATTTTGTACTAAATTACCTTTGGCAAATAACTTCGAACTATATAATTACAATTTTATTTGAATTTTTCTAAATGTTTCTTTTCAGGACTGCTTTTCAAATTTGTCGATTAAATTTTTTGTTGACGTTCTATTTCGCGCCAACAAAATGAAAAACATAGAAACATCGCAGCGGAAATAATGTCACAGTAGTACTCGATGACTAGTGTTTTTAATGGGAACAATTTCCAGCATGGAATTCTATGTACTGTTTCACAGAGAGGCTTTTGGAAACAATTTGTCAGGAGTTTGTTAAATGGCCAAATGCAAGCGTAACCTACCGGAATGCATCGGCTTTCGAATCATCAACGAAATTGTCATATGTTATTGGATGTTGAATAGATCACATATCCGATATCTGTTGAATAGGAGTGTTAATTTAGCAGGAATTGCTATTATAGTATTTGTCTACAAGGAATGGGTGACCGCAAAATGAAATTTGTTGATATTTTTTTGTGTTGAACCAGGAAGTATGCATGACAACCTGCTGCTTTGAAAGTCAGGCTTATATGAGAAACATATGTTTTTAAAGGGAGATATTCTCATATTCATATCCTTAGACTAGCTAATCCCATCATTCAACAACAGCAGTCAACAATTGAAAGTCAGTTCAACAATCTCAATAATCTCAGTTCAAAAATCAAGGGTAATTGTTGAGTATGCGTTTGATTTGCTGAAAACTCGGTTTCGTAAACCATTGTATTTTACAGAGCAACTGTAGTACGTACAACCTCTTTATTGCTAATAACGATGTATACAATAATGATGAAATTTTAGATCCTTTTCTTCCTCTTAATATTGACCAATCTAATCACTTATCAAATCCTAATAAAACAACTTAATTAATATAGCCTTTTAAAGACTTACTGAAAGATATATTTGAATTTATCCAATATTTAGCAACACCTTTGCTTGACAACCAACAGTAGAAATAGCCGAACAAATTTCTTTGGGTAATGCATAATTGGTCCGAAGCTCTTGCCACATGCTTGAGTTTACTTAATCGTGTTCAAGCATCTAGATTGATGGGTGAACAGTTTATTTGTAATCTGATTTCCTCGCACGAACACCGCCAGAATGTTGGATGCTTAGCAATCCTATATCTGTACTTTTATCACAAGTGTTCATATGATATCTGTAGTTGTGTACCACTAGTTATCTCACATCCTTATATCTTAAGGCTTCCTTTAAAGTGCACCGTGAAATTTAGGAGATCGTTTTTTAACGACTCAACACGGATATTTAATTACTTGCCTTCCAAAATATTTCCAGATACTTATAATCTGCACAGATGCAAAATTATCGCTCACAATCACCTCACTCTCTATCCTTTCCTCTCTAACCTTTAATTCTCATCTATATCCTTTCGTTTCTCTCCACTACTTTCGTAAGAAAGAAAATATTTTTTTAAGTTTTGATAGATAGAGAAGCAGAGTGCATTGTGAGACATTCTCTCAGTACTAGGTTGTAGCCATATGTAGGTACTAAATGAAAAATACACACCTTTATAGATGTATAACTGAGTGAGTATATTTCTTTATTATTTAAATTTCTTTATTATTAAATTGCATTATTTTTGTTCGGAAAAAAGACATAATAAGTTGACTTTAATGATGATGATGATTCTATCCAAGTTGCACCTAATATCTGATGATGGTATAATGTGAAGGGGCTTTTAAAATGTATAAAAAACTTAGAAAGCTCAACGAAATTATTTAGACAATGAGAATGAAATCACGCTATCACAAATCATACAAAATTTCGGCCAGAAACTTAGTAAATATACAATTACCTGCACTTTTATGTAGTTGAATACTTTTTCATACACTTTTATACACTTCGATAAGCTTTTATACATTTGTATTGCAAAATTAACAAATCGACTTATTATTTTCCGGAAAAGCATTTCGTGATGGGAAAATCGTGAAAATCGGAAGAACTGCTTTGAGAAAACAAAAGGCGTTTCTATAGAAATTACACTTTTTTAACATTTCGGATGGAAAACATTTTTTTTAGGGAGAGAAAATTTAAAAAATATATAGTAAGAATAATTATATGGAAACAAATTTTTCATGTAAAACGTGGGTGGCGCTACGAGACTAGAAGTTTATTCAGTTTCCACATCGGTTTCAACATCGGATTCATCAGTTTTGTCATTGCTGATTTCGAATTTTCGAAAATCTTAAGATATTATCTCTCTTAACTTTGAGAGTGGTTTTAACCACCCATGAATCTTAAGGGCGCTCATCAATCAGCACTATTATTGGTTGTTGAATAGGTTTTAAGGTAATAGATAGGAATAGGTTTTAAGCTTATAATTTAATGCAACAAACAGATAGAAACAGAAGCAGTAAAAATGGTTCCAATGACTTTTGGAATGGTATTAATATCATTCTTACTACGGGTCTCGCATATAATCTGTCTTTTCGGCAAATTTGCAAAATGATTGTATGTTTTTACTTCAGCAGCAGTATTCACATTTTCCAAGTGCCAATGATGTTGCTGTGTTAATCTGGTTTACTCAACTTTCGCTGTGGTTGTCAATGTTGCTGTCGAAGTGGATTTACATGATCACTCCACGCAGCACTTGTAGAAAACTAAAGAAGGAAACTTGTAGTTGGCCATCCATCTTATTTCTAAAGCTAGAGTGAGATCGTTATTTTCTTTAACCCAAAATTGTCCCTCGTGCCTAAAAAACAACGCCCAATGTCGTTATAACTCGTAATGTTGTCCTTTAAATGAAGACCTCATTTGCTTGAGACTATCAAACCACCATTAAACTGCTTCTACTATTAGATTGTTTGATGAATACCGGCCTTAATGCCTGAATGTGTAATATCGATTCGGATATGGAATTCCTTGTCAACCGGCAGAAAACCACATTCGCAAACGCCCATACCGGTACGTTTGTGCGTGTGTGCCTGGCACAACATGACAGCCCAGTCTTTTGTTCGAATACCGCTAAGCCGCCATTTTCGATATTCACCCCATCCATTTGTGTGCCGTTCATTCGAATAATTTTTTTTTTTTATTAAATATGTCATATATTGGTGTCGGTATGTAATATTTTTCTTCCGCCGCGAATGAGAAAAAAGAAAACACAATTTTTGTAATTAATTTCGCGAATTTTTATTCTCCATTTTGTATTCTATAAATTGTTACCAACATTTCCGCCGTAAATGCGAAGCATTAAACCAAATCAGACGATTGCAATTCCGAAAAACGTGCAAATCCAAAGGAATTAAACATTTTTCCCAGAGCATATCTCGCAAAAGGTAAAGAAAAAACCGAACGAAAAAAAAGTTCATGCAACTTTTTTTTTTTTTTTTTTTTTTTTCTCTCTCTCGCAAAGACAAAAGAATCGCCCAAGTGACCGATAAAAATTTGTGTAAAAAATTTCGTCTGCAGATATATTTTTGATTGCTTATTTCATTTGGGGGGCTGTCGGTGGCGGTGGCGCTGGCGCTGGCCACCGTCGTCTTCGTCATCCTTGGATATCTGATCAACAGCAGCGGAGGAGAAGTGTGTGCGAGACATTTCGATTTTTCTTCTTTTCTCCATTTTCCCCACTTGTGTGTGTGAAAAAAAAAAAAAAAATAGGTGCATGCACTTTGCATTTACATATTTTTCTATTTTTTTTTTTTTTTTTTTCATTGCTCTGTGTTAATGGGAATAATTTTCCAATTAGCTGAAAAAAAATAAAAATAAAATTAATCATTTCATTATGACCCAGAGCGTCGGCAGGGGTGTAGTGGTGGGTAGACTGACAAAAAGCATTGCGTACTTGGTACAGTGAGTCAAGGGTTCCATAGATTTTCTGTAAGGTGTGATTCTTTTGCAAATGACGACCGCCAATGGTGGGGTTCTTGGGCAAAGCACGTGCTGGAAGTAGATGCTGCACGGAATTGACAGAGTTATTATTGGAAGACCTTGGCAGTTAGATTTGCCAGGTGTAGATACCAAATCTGTCGTCAACAGAATTGTCATTGTCAATCGATTTGTTATCTTTTTGCATATTTTTGTTTATCTTTTCCTTTTTTTTTTTTTGTCTGTCTGCCGGGGTTAGTGAAGATTTGCCGAAGAATTGTATTTTTCTATTAAGTTTGCTTAGTATTGGAGTTTTAATACCTTCTCTGGGGTTGGGATCAGTGTTGAGTGTGGTTTCGCAAAGCAAATCGGTGGAAAAAAAAAAATAGGAAATAACTACTCCCAATTGCGACTATATTGTGCAGTCCAAAAAGTTTAACCCTTTCCAACTCCGGAAAAGGGTTTGCTAAATTTCATAGCAACTTATAACTAAATGTGATACATCGGTCACATACTTTCGCATCACAATAGTGGCCGTGGTGTAGTGGTAACATCATCGCTTGTCACGCTACAGGTTCACGGTTCGAATCCTTTTGTCAATAATCATCTATTTATTTCTCATGAAATAAATAAAAAGTCGATCAATTGCGAAAGCTTATGTCAACTCTACTGCGAAGGCATAACACTGGCAGTAGGGTGGTCATATGGCTAAAATGCAACTTAATCGTGATGACGACATCAGGAGGACGGAAAAAAATACTGTGAATCATGAGCAACGACAAAAGCAAAATCAAACAAGCTCCCCAGTTATCTGGACAGCCACCCTTGGAGTTCACTGAAACTAAATACCAGCTGAGTTTCAAACCAACTACACAAATCTGTCTTTCTCTCTGTCTCTTCCCCTTTCCTCAAAACGCCCGTGTCCTAAAATTAGTATAAGGGTATTCATAACCCCTTTCACACGTGCATATTATATAAAAAAAAAATACGCGTAACAACATACAGGTACCGTTACTTCTTTATTTTGTTCAATCGACTAATACCTACTCCCAGAATAGGAATAGGAAAATTCCTAAAGATGTACAATTCATGCCACTACAAGCCACGTGCCAAGTATATTCTTCCCGCTAGACACTAAACAGCGAAATCATGGAACGGCATTTTGGCCTAACAACAACTGATAGCTAGAAACTGGCCTCGTTCCAAGCACACCAAATTTGCAAGCAAAGAACAGCTGATAACTAGAATGTAGCGAAATGTATTAGCTAATCCCAGGAGATTTTAATCGATGAATAAATAATTTGTTGTATGTTATCGATTGTTTCGATAGTCGAAAACATTGGTTATTAACGATATTTGTACTCCTTTATCATTACGATTTGTTTATTGTTGTGCGTTGCAATTATAACTGAAAATAATAAAATTTGGGTATATTTGATGACCAAATGATTCTATTGGAGTGTGGTGTCGTACTATTGAATCGTCCCCATTTCCTCAGCACCCCCGTCTACACCAACTGTTTCACAGCCGTCAACCTTCTTGTTGCCGTCTACTAACAAGCGCTGCAGATATTCCCACGCAAATACATAGCCTGAAATTAGAAAAGTAGATGTTTCAACTCAGTAAGAACAAACAAATCCTCACCACTTTGGATCCTCTCGATGATCTCCAAATCCACTCCTTATCTATGCGGTACTTCATAATTGTTATGAACGACTATAAATAATTTATTAATTGATGCTATATAATAAAAAAAAAAAAGCTAACCAAATACACTTACATCAGATTGTTGCCTTTACTAGTGTTTTGAATTTTTTGTTTACTGTTTTCAATTTCCAGCGACAAACGAAGAAACAAAATTTAATTCCACATTTGTTTTGACAGACGTTGCGTTTTTTTTACATCTAGCGACATGTTTCTCGCTACATGCCCTCGCTATATTCCTTTAGCACATTTCGCAGCGCTAGTAGCGGGAAGTTTGACGGCCCTGTCATCTTGGTACAAAAAGTCGTTTTGCTACATTCTAGCAGAGTGCTTGGACTCGCTAGATTTACTAAAGGTACCCAATATCATTCGATTGTTTTCATTGAACCTAGTTAAATTAACAAAACATAGTCTTAGGCGGTATAATATTTTAGTAAAATATAAACTAGGGCATTCAAATGTTTGTCAAGAAACCTAACCTACTGAACTCAAAATCGACTGAGAATACAGTTAATTTCATAGATGTCGAAATTCTGCAATTTTTATTCATACCAATAGATAAGAATCGTTATTTTCATTCTAATCCCAAAATAAACGGTACTTTACTAATGCCAATTTTGAAAAAAAAAATAAGATTTTCTCAAAAATAAACCCATTCAAATTCGATATTTGAGTTATGGTGGACATATGCTATCAGACGGCGTACCACGTTTTCGCCAAAAATGCATATAACGGTACTTTACTTATTACCTGATTCTTAAAAATTCTCCATTTTCGGTTTTGGTTAAATCGATTTTGTAAAATTAATATCTAAACAATATTTGATATATGGAACATCACGACAGATGACGTTTGTCTCTTGTTCTTTTCCAGCCCTTCACATTTGCCCTCTAGCATCAGTAGCGGAAAGTTTTGACCGCCTTGTTATACTGGTACAAAAAGTCGTTTTGCTAGATTCTAACATAGTGCTTGGAACGCACCAAATCCATTCTCAATCTTATGAGTGTATGGCAATTTTCATACAAAAAAGTACTAGTGGTTCATTAAAAAAAATTCCTAGCCAGCAGGATTTTTAATAATAGGTTCGTTCGGGTACTCATATGCTACAGTAGACAAACGTAACATTGCTTCTGAAAACATTAGCAAACCGTCCGCTAAATCGTCAATTTTTCGCTTCACGAGCAAGTTAAAGCTGTCAAATGAGTTACAGCTGATAGGTATGACAGCAAAAAGGACTGATAATCGAAAGAAACAAATTAGTGGAATCAATTTTGAATTAAAAAAGGCTTAGAGTTGATTTGATATGATTTGTTGAATCTGCGATTTATCTGTTTAGAAAAAAACAAACTGTCAACTGTCGAAAGTATTCGCCACAAGAAGTGGCTATGTTCGTGAAGTATAGTGGAGAGGCAGCGATGATTAAATGTCTTGTTTAATTTTTCTGAAAAATGGGAGAACGTAGTGAGCCACGCCTAAACTGTTTTCTATTTTAAGATTGAAATTCGTGTTTATTACTACCTATTTTGAATTAGAGATGACTAAGACAAACGGTAATTTAAACTCTTTTATTAGAGTTTTCGTTTTGGTTACCACCATGACACATACGCTTACACACAAGTCAAAAATGCTATATTTAATTTGTTAGAAGAAAGAAATTAAGTTGTTACCTGAACAACAACTACAAGACCGCTTTTTTCAAAATCATAATCAGCAATGATTCTCAGGGTCACTTCTGGATATAAATGTATGAAAATTGTATTGCTCTTTAAGATATTGTGTTGCTTCATGATTCAGGAAGTGCTTCTGAAATTTCATGACAAAATCTGGATTCATTCTATTCTATACCGCATGAAAGATTTAATTTCGTTTAGATTCTATATTGCTTCCAGATCCCCGCTTCAGGAAACGCTTCTTAAATGCTTTTTAACATCCCTTTCAGATGCACAGAAAGATTTGTTTTTTTTTTTAAGGCAACCACATGGAAATAATTTATCTTAAACAATCGAGTAAGTCAGAGTCGATAAATCACCAGGTGAAGGTCGTGTCCAAGCCACTAGGGGTATATTTTTAATATTTAATTCAATATTGTGAGTAATTGTTAAAGTAGAGGAGGGGGGTAGATGTGCAAAAATGTTGATAGATTCGCGTATTTCATTGAAAATGTTCAGGGAACGTATACTTTTGGGGATCATGCTGCATTATTTCTATATGATAGCTTAAATATGACCTACTGGGTAATTCCACGGTAACTCGCGTTACGTTCGAAACAATTCATAGTTAATGGATTGAAATTTACATCTCAATGCCAACATTAAATTTTACAAATCATATAGTTTTTGGACATAGTAACCATTTCCAGAGCGATGTAGAAACCAATATTTTGTGGTAACTAAATACTTACTAAATAAAAAATAAAATCATGTTGGTAACTTGCGTTACTATTTTTGGACCCTGGGTTATGCAAATATAATTTACTAAAAATTGTCTGCGAAATTTACCAATAAAGTGAATTTGTTATGTAGAATTAAAATGAAGAAGATAACCATATCTGTGCATCATTAATGAGAAAATTAATATTTATGCCGAAATTTTAAAGAAAATTTAAAAATTTTACGGTAACTCGCGTTACACAAAATCGGTAACTCGTGTTACTTCCCCTTCTTACTTCAAAAATTAAGGATTTAGAAGCAAAATCGTCAAAATTTATCTAAAATGCATTAAGGGTTAAAGGATTTGTTTTTATTATTTAATAATTCTTAGCATTGATATAGGTATATTATTATCACTACTGTCGCTATCAGATGTATATACCTGGCTGTAGAAACTCAATTTTCCCTTGACGTTTGGGCCATTTGAAGCTTATTATTTAGCCAAGACATTATGTGATATTTTGATATGCCTTTTACTGCTGGTGCATCGGAAAAGATCGCATCCAGATTAATTTTCTTTGCAGTTTCTTCAATTTCTTCTGGTGAAAAGTTAATCACTTTTACTCACGAATATTTGGCAGCATCAACAAATTGTTCAGCATTGAAGACTACAGATTCTCTTTTTATAACTTTATTTCTCACGGCTCTTTTTAAAGCACCGCCTATGCCATCAACAGGACCTTTTCCATGTGATGTTGTAAAATAGTTCCATATTATGTGTATATTATTTCTCGTTTCAAGCATTTTTAAGGTTTCAGCAATGTATGTACCTATTTTTAAATTGTGAGCTTGGGCCATCGGACCACAGGTGCACCTCTTTTAAACTCTCTGGTAGCTCTTTAAAAACTCTATCAGTATACTCGTATATCACTGACGTTTTTTTTTGTCATGATGCCGATTATCTGATGCAATGACTATTGGGTGCTGCTCACCATAATACCATACTGAAACAGTGAACAGAGTAATCTGTGGCTGCATCCAATGGAAGCTTTGAATTTCATCTTGAGCTATACATGTGTAATTCTCTGAATAGTCTACCTGCACTAACGCAATCATATGTTTTGGACGATATAGCAAGTTTGTCTTTTTGGTATGATTTGGCTTGACAACTTTTGATGTAGGCGTGCTCGAAAAAACTTGGGGTCATATTCAATGTCATACTGTTCAATCAGTTCATTGATTGTACCAGTTTCTTGTACCTTGTTCAGTTTGCCATCGAAATCTCTCCGCACATACCAAGAAACTTCCGCAGGCAAGTTATCAGAAGCTTGTACACACATTTTAAGAGAATTTTCTAAAAATTGTTTGCAGGAATACAAGCATTCAACCAAAATTTTTTTCTTGTATTATCAGAAATGAAAGCACCAATGAAACCGTGATTATACCTTGGACTTTTAATTATGTTATGCAGTGAGTCTAATGCTAGAGCCTAATTCTCGAACGTCTAACAGAGACAATTTTATTTGTTTATCGATAAAAAATAACACGTTAAAATAGGAACAGAGTAATTAATTAAAAAACTCGCGTTACAAAAAAAAAAAAAAAATGGTGCTTTGCATTTATTATTTTACACATTTAACCTTGTTCTAAAGAACTTGTTTCACATGGAATTTATCCCTTGAAATAATATAAAACTAGTCACCTTAATTCACTACCAGCTTTAATAAAATAATCACGATAATTTATTTTCTTTCAAACACGTTTACGCCAGCAGTTGTTGATCATTTGCAATTGCAAGTTTGCATTGATATTATAATGTAAAGTAAGTCTTACTTCGGACACTTGTCCGCTTTTTCATGGAATTACCCCACTGGGGATAGGTTGTAAAGAGTCAAAACAGTTTTACCTCTTGAATAAAACAGACAATCAAAGGCACAGTGGGACATAGTTTAACGTTTAACCATTTATAGATTGTACACGCTAAGTACGTATCCGGTAATAATATTTAGTAGTATTGTTTAGTTTAAGTATTGGGACGCATTATCTCGCTGCTTTAGTCCGGTAAAATTAGGCCTGGAAATAGCGTTTACCAGAAAAAAATTGTAGAACTCGGGACTACGCGGAATGGTGGATATTAGTGTCAACAAATATGTTCTAAAAGTTTCCACCAGTTTTACGTACCTACTAACTCCCCATTATAGTGTGAGGGATATAACATCTTCGTTAATAATTCCTCTTTCTTTATTTTTAGAGATCAAAGTAATAAGGTAAAAGTTGGTCTAAATTAAATTTCCTATCCAAATACATTTAGACTTTATACAAATTATTTTGTAATCATATATTAAAAACTGCTTAAAAAAAAGATATGTTGCATAAATCTAAAATTTTCCACACTTATGGCACAAAAGACGGGGTCCATCTAGCCAAATTGTTGATATTTCAGTTATGGATACTGCCAAAAATATTTGAATTTCCACATATACATACATACATTCATATATAGTACTTTGCAACACCCTGTATTCACAAAATTAAAAATTCGGCTGCTTTGGAATTTTGCCCATGGTTCATAATTTAAGTTTGCAAAATAAAATTTTTCTAAATCAGCTAGTTATGGTCATCTGTCATCTGTTGTTATGGCAAACAAAGCAGGATAACAGGCCACTAGCATGTTCAGTTATCATTTAATAGGGTGGAAACTACTATTATTTGTATAATGAGTTTAATTTCCCCCATTTCCAGAGGCCTTAGAAAAGTAAACTATTGCACACTTGTAGTATGAACCATAGGGAAAAAATATCAACAGAGATGATTTTTTGAATTTTCTAAATACAGGATGCTGTGTTGCAATTCGTAACGGTGGCCATGGTGTAGTGGGTACTGTGTTTTCTTGTGACCTAAGCTGTGCAGGTTCAAGCCCGAACGGGGAACAGCAACCAACAGCCAACACGAATAAAAGAGAAACAAACTATTATACCAAAAAGAGCTTTCTGCCTGTTAGTGCAATGGACTGTAAGCACTCAGACTCGAGAGTGCTCCGGGATTTGGAAATTTCCTTTTTATAAATAAAAATGATTCCTACGCAATTCCTGTGCTATAAGTGCGAATGTTTTATTTCATCAGGAAGCAGAAAACAAATACGAGTACATACATACATACATATCTATCTTTCTGTGTGGGAAGCCGAAAAAGAACAACTAAGCAGTCAATAGTGGAAACTTTCAAGCGTGAAAATGGGGTCGAAAATATACCCAGATATATCAGGTTGTAACAAAAGTATTGGACGATTTTTGAATGTCTGTTTAATGTTAAATAATTTTCACCAAATGTAAAAGTTTAGTCGTCTAGGTAATTTTCTTCATTAGACAACAATTCTCACCCACCTCTGAGGCAACTTCTTAATGCCGTCACTAAAAAAAATTGTTTGGCTTTGAGGAAAAAAATACCCCAAGAGCCTCTTGGACATCATTCCGAGATCTAAATTTTTTTCCATCAAGGAAGTTTTGCAGACTTCGGAACAAGTGGATGCACAAGACGGATGCACCATTTTTTCCCAAAAGAACTCCTGTAACTGTGTGCAGGTAGTCCTAGCTAAATGAGGACGAGCGTTATCCTGATGGAATAGAACACCCATTCGATTAACCACACCTGGCCATTTTTGTTCTAGTGCCGAGTTTAATCTGCACAGCTGTTGATAGTAGACTTCTGCGGTGATAGTCTTGTTATGAGGCAACAGCTCAAAATGGATTAATCCCTCAGCATCCCACCATACACACAGTAACATCTCTGGGATGTTGTGCTGATCTGTCTTCTGAACTAAGCCATTGGTGGCGACGTTTAATGTTATTGCAAAGAACCAAATTTTCATCTTCGGTAACGATCCGGTTCAAAAACGGCTCTTGAATGTGACGCGACAGAAGCGTAGTGCAAGCTTCGATTCTTTGCAGAAGATTATTTTGCGATAGGTGGTGTGGTGCCCATTTTCCCAACTTTTTGACTTTTCCCATATTTGTTAGGTGTCGATGGACGGTCATATGGCTTACGTTGAGTTCCCTTACCGTAACAGTGGAATTTCTTTCGACGGTGGACTTCAGGAGCTCATCGTCTAGCTCTTTTGGCCTACCCGAACGAGATTCATCTTTTAGGTAAAAATTTCCATTTCTAAACTTTGCAAACCAACACCAACACTTGGACTCTTTGAGAACACACCCTCCATATACATTTTGGATTTCTCTAGTGGCTTCACTTCCATTCTAGTTTTTCTGGAACAAAAACAATAAAATATACCGAATGTGCTCTATCGATGAATCCATTTCAAAATTCAATTAAAAATGCTTACAATGGTGTTAACACAACGAAATTTGCAGACTGAATGAACAATATATCCCAAATACTAATTTCAATAACGGTTTCAGCATTAAATTCGGCATTTATGCATTTTATGGCAATTGGAAAATAACCCCCGAAAAAATCGCGCAATGCTTATGTTATAACCTGATACAACCACCACATGAGAAAATTCAACAGAAGGAAGGGTTAATTTCTGTTTTCTCTTAGTTCCGTACTGCAATTTGCAGAAATTTACCCATCAACAATAAAGTGATCGGCATAACTATTGAATTTTGTTCGATATAATTTCCGTTGCCTGTTTAAATTTGCAATCACAAGGTGATAAGAAAGATAACTTGAATGAGTTAAGAGTCAGAACCGCATTGAATATAACACATATTCTGATTGGGATTTACCCAAATGAATCCACAACCTAATTAGAATTATTCCAATTGAATTAACTATAGCGCATTCAATTGAAAACGTGTGATATTGTTTAGTAATTTTAAAGATCGAAACATAATTTTGTATAGATCTTTACCTTAATATGTCATACGTAGCTGCAATAGAGTGCTAAGAATAAGTATATTTTTGACATCGCTGTTGATGTCGAGTATGTTACTCTAACGATACGAACACAATGTTTAATCGACTTATCTCTGTTTGAAACTCGGCAGGGTACAAATTTGTTGTCTGTTTTTCATTGAATTGTATGTATGAGGGTCGGCTGATAAGTTCGCGGCCTAAGGCATTTAGTGAAAGAAGAGATCCGATTAAAAAATTCTATTTCTCAATATAACCTCCCTCGAGTGAAACGCATTTCATATTGCATAGAGTAACACAGCATTTTAGCTGCAATACTGCAAGCGAGACAGAAACTATTTACCATTTCCTCTGCAAGTGTCTGGCTCTAGGTAGGGCCAGACAGCGTACACTAGCCAAACCTTTCTTTGACAACCTAAAGGAGATTGCGGAGAAAAGCATTAGGGAAGTTATCAGCTTTCTTAATCCCACAGGGTAGTTTTAAAGAAAGCTTACGCTAACCCCCTCATCTCTATAGTCTATCATGGGCTCAACTCGCAGCTTATGCAGGCATGGAAACTTTTCTTTCAAAACTCCGAATGCACATTCAACCAAGCACTGTGTTTTCTTATGAGCCCTGTTGTGTCGGAAAGCAGAAAGTGTTTGCTATTGAGGTGGCATTAGCCATGTTAACGGCCTACATCTCCTTTCCATTTTTTGATAATGCGTACTATTTCGCAGTACTCGTGCATTTGCACACTGCCTGGCCAGTTAGCACTTACATAATAGAATTTTAGGTCTGGTCCACATACGAGGGTGGGTCAATAAGTCCCTGAAAAATGAAATAAGGGACACTCTTTTCGGTATAAAAACATTTTTTAGCTCTATACACTTCATCCAACGTTTCTCCAATTTTGTGATACCCTCCAAATAATACGATTACTCGAGCCCCTTAAAATGAGCGTTTGTTTCAGCGATGACCTCTTCATTCGACCCAAATCTCTTACCTCCGAGCCATTTCTTCATGTTTGGAAACAAGAAATGGTCGCAGGGGGCTAAATCTGGGGAATATGTTGGATGAGGGAGGAGTTCGTAGCCTAACTCATGCAATTTTGCTATTGCGACTGCGGACTTGTGCGCCGGTGCGTTGTCCTGGTGAAAAATAACTTTTTTCTTCGCCATATGTGGCCGTTTTTGCTTCAAATCGGCTTGGCATCGATCCAGCAGCTCTGCGTAATATGCACCGGTGATCGTTTTACCCTTTTCAAGGTAATCGATGTGAATAACACCGCGGGCATCCCAAAAAACGGTCGCCATGACCTTGTTTGCTGACAAACCCGCCTTGGCCTTCTTCGGCTTCGATTCACCAGGAGAAGTCCATTGTTTTGACTGTTCCTTGGTTTCTGGTGTGTTGTGGTGAATCCAGGTTTCATCCACGGTTACGAAATGGTGCAAAAACTCAGCCAAATTTTTCTGGAACATCGCCAAACACACCTTTGAAGTTGTCAAACGAATGCGTTTGTTGTCGATTGTGAGCAAACGCGGCACCCATCTTGCGGAAAGCTTTTTCATGTCCAAATAATTATGTAAAATCGAAATCACTGAGCCATGTGATAAGCCTGTGGCCTCTTCAAGCTCGCGCACTTTCACTCGCCGATCGTCCATTATCAAACCATGGATTTTGTCGACCATTTCTGGTGTGGTGACCTCAATTGGACGACCAGTACGTTCGGCGTCACTTGTGCTTGAACGACCGCACCGAAATTGAGTAAACCAATGGTGAGTGGCTCCAATCGATGGTGAAGAGTCCCCATAATATTTGTTAAGCTTTTGTTTGGTATGCGTGATAGTTTTTTCTCGCAAAAAATATTGTTTAATGAGCACTTGAAATTCACTTTTTTTCCATTCTAACGAAAATGCTAGTAGGCGTGGGTGCCACAACAAAACTATTTGACAGATCTGTCTGAAAATGTGGGTGCGTTCTTTTGAAAGATGATTCTTGACAAAAAATAAATAAATTTAAGGTGACGACACAATTTGTGTTAATTTTCAGGGACTTATTGACCCACTATCGTACTGCCTTACAATTCAGCGAATGCTTACAATGCTGATCAACGAAACGAAGGTGCATCAATGTTGATCAAAATACCATCGACCCGCAAACTTCCCGCATTCCGCGATTATAAAAAAAGCTTTGTATAGTAAGGTGTACACTTTCAAGCCAACACACTTATTTCTGAAATTCAACTTCGTTTATTGCAGAAGTGACTTCTTTTACACACCAACACACTGTCATTTTACTAACATCATGAGCGTCACTTATAGCACTATACTTAGACCCTGTCCCAAACCAATGCAAGAAGCGGCTGATAAACTCCTGTCCTAAGGCATTAAGTGAAAGAGGAAAAGCATTTCTCACATCGGGTATACATTGCCTTAATACTACCGAAAAAATACTCTTTTTTTTTGCCTTCAAAATGACTTTCTACGGCCGTCTCGATCTCGTTCTCATTTGCAAATCTCCAGCCCCGTAACTCCTTTTTGAAATTGGAAAAAGGAAAAAGTCGCTGGGGGCCAAGTCTGAGCTGTAGGGTGGGTGGTTTATCGTCGAAAAACCTCTTCTTTTAATGTTTGTCTTTTAAGGCCTGTCTCCTGAAAATCAACACTCCGTGCCTGAGTTTCCCACGTCGCTTCCGTACGACCGCTTTACGTGCCTGAGTCAATAAATTTGCGTAGTATTGACCATTCATCGTAATGTCCCCTTTGACAGGTAATGAATCAGCAAAACAACTTCGCCGTTCCAAAAAAACAGTCGCCATAAGCTTCGCAGCTGACTTTTCCACCTTGAATTTCTTCGGCAGCCTCTCCCCTTTTTCAATCCACTGCATAGACTCTTGTTTGAACTCCGGATAGTTTTGACGAATCCAGGTCTCTTTACAGTTACGATTCGGTTGCAAATTTCGTCGAGATTGTCCCCGGCTATTTCCAAAAAATCTGCAGCACTCAAGTCGTCGTTGCTTGTCGAACGGCGTGAACATTTTTGATACCCAGCGCGCACAAATTTTATTCATGTTTACATGCTTCTGCAAAATTTCACCAATCCGTTCTTTGCTGATGTGTAGCTCGTCCGCTATCTGCCACTCATTAGCCGCCTTTCGTGCTCGGGTAGAGAACGATTCTGCAATAGATTTGGTTTCATTGAATTATAAGTTCAAATCTGTTCTAACTGTACGAACATACATATTACGGTACTCTTAAACTAATATTATAGCAATCGAGTATTATCCTATTATTTTTTTTTTTAAATCTATCTTATGAACATGATTTTGGTATAAAATTCATCTTTACAAGTTACAGCAGTGACATAAATATAAGTTTAAGCAAAATGGTTGCTTTGAATTTGAAAAGAATACTCACTCTGGTTCCTATTGCCGTTTGTCACATACTCGTAAAGTGATTGACGTTTTATTCATCAAGTAGTTTTCGAACTGTTATTCTGTAATTTAACCCTGACATCTTTGCCAGCCCTGTTCCAATGGGACCTGTACTCGTAAACATCAGGACGACTTTTCTCAAGAAAGATGTCACTCATCAAGTATGTGGTGATGATGTAATTCGCATTATGGAAAACTGATTTAAATTTTACATTGCAATTTTCTCACAGAACTTCAATTAGGTAGAGACGCAAGTATATACTGAAAGGGTCGACTTGTGAATTTTGAGTTGTGTAATGGCACAACTTTTTGACGAAGGTGACCACCGTTGAGTTTTCAATAAAATTGTATGCTTTCTAAACTAAAAGTGCAATTCACCAATTTCGTCCGGAAAATCTGGCAACCCTGACTAATAGCATGTGCATTAGCGAATACAATCTAAAAACATAGATGTGCATACAGTCAAATAGTTGTTGCGCAGTTCAACTCTCTGCAGGATACACTCTGACACACTATTTTCCAGGTCGGTCGGTCGGTCGTTGGGAATTGTTAAATTTCTTTTTCCTGCATAGTTTAATTACCTTTCCCCACCTTTATATCTATTAAAAGAAACAACAAATAACTGCATCTACTAGGTCAACACATAAAAATTGAGATTTATTTGGCAGCACACAAACGAATGGTCATCGTCCTTAGGAAATTTATTCACCCTACACTATGCAGGAAGAAGGAGTAATAATCGTCTTCTTGGTGCACATCGTCTTGGTTGTTTTTCCATTCGGTGTTGAAATGAAAATGTTTTATTTTTTCAATTTGATTCACAAAACCAGCGCACACAGGAAGGGGGAATATATGCAAATGTTGAATATGAGAACAACACGGGAAAATACGAATTTTCTTTTACCCCTTTCTCTGGCTCTCTCATTTTTCCACTTGTCATTTTCGAGGAAAATCTCACAGTAGCATCCCGTAGCTACCAAAAAGCGATTTCTCATCATCACCATCATCAACAAATCATTGTCATCGTACTCTTCGCCTTGGTCGTTGTCGTTGTTATCGTCGCCTGGTCGTCGTTGTAGTATTTTTTGTTATTTTTTTTTTTTTTAATATCGTCGTGATGATGTGAATTTTCCGAAATACAATTGCGAAGAATTTTTTTCAAATTTCGGTTTTTAATTTTTCCATTACGCTGTACTCGGAACGAGTCACCAATCTGTCAAGAGACTTTTCCTTTCATAATTTGTTGCTATGTGTCGCTGTTCTATGGTGATCATCTCTCTTTCTGCCGTTAATAAACTAATTTAAGTAAAAATAGAGAGAAACATAAATTTATTCGACAAACAGTGCCAAAATAGACAAAGATCGACCACACAACGAAAGCAATCAAAACAAAAGAAAAGACAGAAAAATTCGCACGTCTATGCTCTACGGAATAGAGAATATCCTCTCTGCTAGTCTGTGAAGTTAATTAGAATCATTTGATTAGCATATATTAAACATTCTATGCGAAACCATTGACATTGGCTTTTGTTGTTTTGCAGAGTATTGTTCTCTTTTTAGTTTTTCTAATTCGTACTCTCCACTCGAGTTTGATTTTTCGTTTCGTTTTTTTTCGCCGTACTCTGCTTTTGTTTTGTTTACCACATCGCAGTGTATAAGATTCAACCACCACACCAAACTATATCGCAACTAACTAGTCAATCCCTATAAGTGCAATTATTAGTAACGTTCAAACTTGCACTTGTAAATAAAACTAAATATAGTATACAGTTCGGCGACAAACCAAAGATTCTCTCAATTGTTTTTAATATCTTGGATGTTCCTACGAGCTTTCTTCCGTGTACTGCCGGTTGGTAAAATTTTAAATAAACCTTAATTCATTCTTACGTCCACTGGGTGGATTTGTGTTGCACCTACATACATACTTAATTTTTTTTCTATTTCCTGTGCCATCCAGAGTGTTGTAATCTTGTGCATTTATTTGTTTATTGAATTAGTGTAGGAAAAAAAAAAAAAAAAACTATACCTAACCCTACCTCTAAGTTCTAACTATAAGCAGGAAACAAAAAATAGAGGCGCCTCATCGACTGCTCGTTTGACAGTTGGCCTGTTGGCATGGTATTCTTGCCGAGAAAATACTGCATAGTGCGACAGGGGAGAACAGCATCAACCCGTAGTAGGAAAGAAGAGCATAAAACAAAAAAAAAGAGAACTTAATGCATTTAATGAATTGTTTTGTGGGGTGTTGCACCTCATGAAGCAGCAGCAGAGGAATACATTCATCCATACAAGTTGGAGTGTTTTGATTTGAAATTCATTTATTCAAAATGTGTCCTTCGGTTAGGGAATTTGCTTGTGTCATTTGTTGATGATGGTGTGGTTGTTTAGTAAATTCAGAGATGATAGGATGAAATATTTTGTTAGCTAATCCAAATAGCGTTGTATGACAATTTGACGGAAGGTCAATTACAGGACTAGAGAATCAAACACTTAGTGCAGCTACAGCTGTAGCAGATTGCATCATATTCAAATTAGATTGCGTACATTGATCGTTGCAAAGTCAAGGTTGCAAATGACTGAGTGGTGAAAACATGGAGTCATCCATCAATTTAAATTAAGCAAAAAAACAAATTTCTATTGGCATTATGTATGAATCCTTTGATCTCGTACACTCACACTTTTTCGTTCACCAAGTTTCATGCAGCTTTTACCAATCTCTAAAATGACGACGACCAACCGACCAGACTATTTCACACAGTCGACAGGATTCAGATTCATTACCCGACGGCTGAAATTTTTGTCTTCGTCGACTTTAACATTCACAACTTTAACTGGCTTCGATACTCCACAGAACTGATCCATCAGCAGCAATTTCACTCAGAACAGTGAAATTGAAGTGAATTGAACAGAAGTTTTGTTGAACCTCCCTCCTCTGGATATTTGTATCATGGGTAGCGCAATAAAAACGAACTTAAGTCTTAAACGAGTATAACCCTCACTGGGGAATTTCAATGACCTTGCGCGAAACTTTTCTTTCGACTTTCCTCGAACTCAGGACTGGATTTGGACAAAATCTGAATCAGGAAGGAATTATAGTTGAATTTTCACGGATGGCCCCACACAACCAGTTAAATGTCTAGTGCTAGGCTTCACTTTTCGTTAGGCATACATTTCAAGCGAAGGATTATGATGCAACCCTAATGGTGAAGGTCTGTAGTGACAGCCAACGCTTAAGGTCCTGCTCAGCCCTTTAATCACTTCCAAACTAGTTCGAGAATGCAAGAACTTTCTGAGTTCGGCCGCAAGGTTGAACTCACTGAATCTTGTTTGGGTCTCAGGTCACAATGGGATTACCGGGAAATATAATCTCCGATGAACTTGCTAGACACAGTTCGGAGGAGGACTTCTCTCTGCATCCTCGATTAGAGATTCCATTGACGGCTAAATTTCCTATGGATATAATCTTGACTGGCATGACTCTTCAGGATGTAGACAGACTAAGCGAATGCTCCCGGACGTCTGAAAGAAATCCGAAGCATACTTGATGTCCCAGAGTATGTAGAAAAGACAGCAGACAACTTACGGGCCATTTCACATTTATCAAGCGTCTTAATGTGCTAGACTTAAGCGACCCCACCATTTGCGACGCCTGTGGAGAGGTGACGTATCAGGTGTCAAATCTTTGGAGCGTATGTCATTCTACGAAAGATTAAGAAATTTCATTAACAGGGGCTTGCTTCCTGATAGTACAATGGACCGGTTTCGAGGTTGAGTGCTCCAGTGAAGTTTTTTCTCTCCATTTAGGAAATTCGGACAATGTCTTAATATTATCTTCACCACTCTCGACCAAGAACACTGGATTCCGTGCACCAATTAGCATGCAGTTAATAAGACCCTACATACAAGGTTAAGTTAACAAATCGATTCTTGGGCTATAGGCCAGACATCAAAAATTTCAATTCGGAAAGTTCCAAAGTTTAAGGCGTTCACATAATATACCTTTGCAGTTGGCGCAGATTAGAGGGTCTCCTTTCTTGAGGATCGGACAAAAGATACTGAGGTTGCATTCGTCGGGCATACTTTCATTCGACCGTATTTTACAGATAAGTTGATGTATGCTCCGTACCAAATCATCCCGATGCTTCAAGCATTTAATTGACATTCAAAATATTTGATTACCTTTGTCACTCAACCCCCTATATCCTAGCCATACTTAGACCGAGTGTCTTTTTCATCTATTCCATCTAGACCGGCATTTAGAAACCAAATTTCATTGTGATTGGGACGAGGGACATTCAGACGGACACGGAACAATAAGCTTTTATTTTGATCAGAATGAGGAAGCAGTATTAAAAATTAAAAAAAAAAAAAAAAACAGTGGATCAGAATGGACGGAGTTGGATTTGAACCCTGATCCTCAAGCACTGTGCGACTTCAATTGAAGTGGGATGGGTCATGAATCTTCGTCCTATACATACATACATTGAGAAATCGTGCAAGCTCACTAGCCTAGTGCACTGTTCGAGTAAAACAAAATTTGCTGGTCTCCAAATCACCCAAGCAAAATTTACGCATTACCCACACTTTGTTTTGCTCGAACAGGAAATTTTTAAAATGAGAATGTTTCGGGGATGATGGGATTGTTTTACCAAATTTCCTTTTGGTACAAAGAGGAGACAAATAATAAACGCGACTAGCTCTTTTCAATTAAGTTTTATTTCTATGTAATTTACGCTGTATACTTGCAAAAAATTAAAGCGAATGATCTGGTGGTCAGATCGTGGAGAGAGTGTGCGTCCGAATCAATCAACATCTGAATGTCCAACCATGATGGCGGATCAGCAAGTTGCATTCGGAACGGGAGGAAATGAAACATCGAACCCATCGAGGAAATTTTCCTAAGGGCGACAACACACTGTGTTGCGTGTTCTGTTATCCTTTCCTCCTCTTTTTTTCATTAAACTAAATATTAACCGAACAGAGAATGTTCTTGCAAGTTCAAGTTCTCCGAAAGCAGTGTTATGCACTGATATGCCCCTTTTTCAAGTTTTATTCTCATTCTTCAGCAGTTAGAAGTGGTATAATAGAGAAACAATTTTAAAAGTTTTTAGCAAGGACAATAGCCGATATTGAAACCACATTTGTAAGGTTTTTTTGTAAGTTTTTTTTTTTTACGAAATACAGTACATTTTTTTCAATTCCGGTTGTTTTTGAATTCAGTTAATGTTTTTTCTAATTCGAACGATACGTAACGCAGGGGTGATTGGCCGGAATTATGGAAAATGACTTCCTTTTTCATATTATGTCCAGGAAAAAAGAAAATAGATTTCTTGCATAGGCTTCGCAATCTCGTTGAGAGATACGTGGTAGTCTTTTACTGCCGTAGATCATATAATGCAGTATACATATGAATGTGAGAAAGGGCCTAACTACCGAAGTGTACAACCAGCGTATTATATTTGGCGGTAAGACCCATGTGGCAAGAATATAAGGCAACCATGAACTTTCTGGCATGTTCAGTGATATGGGTTTAGTCTCAAATAAATAGCGCTATTCAAGGATCTAAGAGTTTATTTTAAGCAAATTGCAGGACATCGGCAAATGTCTGCGGGTACTTTTCTGATAATGGATATCGCATCATCTGCGTAAGCCACAAATTTGAACCCAATATGGCATACTTTGGAATAGTCGGGACTTTTAATATATTATTAAGAAAGGCAACTACAACAATTTTAAACAAAATATCATATCGCCGAAAGTATAAAAAGAAGTCTAATTTGTCCTGAACCACAATTTACTAAATACAATTATGTAAATCTGTAGCCATAACTAATTCATGTTAATTTTTAATATCAGCAACCATCACATTATCAATCAATATTTGCTTATTATTTACAATCCAACTATAAAATCATTCGATATGCATTTTTTTCTTTTGAAAATGACAATGAAAAAATGCCGTTGAATGTGGAAGACCTTAGTAGCTCGATTGGTAAGAGCACTGAAATGTCAAATTCCTTTCGCAAGTGTAGGTTCAAATCCCAGCCGATTCTTGTATTTATAAATGCTAGCTTTACCTTTGGAGATTAACAGCAAACATTGTTGACATGTAAATAGTGTTTGAAGAAACTTCTCCTAGATTAATTGTAAAAGACACTACGAGACTTTCTTCGTTGATTTATCACAATCAATGGTAAAGTTAGTTCTTGTTTGTGACATTTTTTTTTTTTATTAAAAAGTTTTTTTTTTTTTATACTCATTCATAAAATAGAAAAACCATTCTTGTAGTATGAATGATCTGCATAATGTATCCCAACTAAATAAACGAAATTTTTGTATAATCTTTTTTGAGCAGAAGCGAATCTGTAACGCTGGGATAGCGCCAGTTTTATAGATGCCGATTAAAAGCTTCTGGAAATATGTCTCTTGAGACTAACAAAAGAAATATTCACGTGGTTCCTAGTTGGACCCGTTGGACATAATGGTGATTAGCATAGTAGAATGCTCAAATGACACATTTCTAGGGATCAATCTATAGATGTCTTCGGAACACCAATTAGGTGTTAGGTATTCTATGAGCCAACGGTTAGAATTTGGATGTTAGTCCGTGATCTTTTATTAAGCGAACTACTCGTCTTTGAATGCTGTAGAATAGATGAAGATTGTTCTACCAGGCAAAAATCGCATTTTGGTGTAGTGGTTGGAGAAACTTCGATTTTTGTCGGATCACAAGCAAATACATTACCCACTACACCGTGGCCACCTCTTAAGTTCCGGTTTAACATGTACTTTGTACAGAAGAAGAGTTATTCCCCTGTAAATTTCCTCTAAACTGGTAGCTCAAATTCAAGGACGCCGATTGCAGTGTTGGGTAATTTTGTTTTGTACACTTCTCCCAAGCCCCGAAAGGTAGTCACGAATACTTCAAGGAACCTATAGCAAGATGTGGTTGTATTTCACTGGGTGATAAGGGGTTGAACTTCTGTCTAAAACCTGTACAAAAATTTATATGTGGTTGTGTCATGACATACCAGAGAACATCTATCCTTTTCTTTCTTTCCTCTATACCTTCTCTATCCTCTCTACCCTCTCTATCTTCTATACCCTTTCATTCATTTCTACATCACTGCGTTAATAAACTTTAAAAAGCACAAGTCTTGAATGATGCAAAATATTAAAAAGTTAACTGAGACGCCAAGAAGATGCACGGTTTCCTTGGGTTGGATAATTTGGACGTGCATTTGGTCTTTCCATCTAAGTCAACTGAGTTTGCCCACTACAAGATTTTCTGCAAGTCTTCTTTTAATTAGTTTATTTGGTCGCGTTTCTGGTGATGTGAGGTACACACTCGTATTTGCCTTTACGGGCCTGTTGCTCGGCCAATAATATTATGGTGCTGTCATCGGTGAAACTAAAGCTTGTTTCTTGTGAACTCTAGTAGGTCGTTGATATGAAGTAGAAATAAAGTCAAATGAAATTGACAACTATAAAAATAGCCATAGATTTTAAGCAGACACTGAGTGGATCTAGCAGCTTACAATTGAGCCTATACCTCATCACTTCCTCCTTATAGTAAGTCACTACAAAAAAATTATTGATTAAGAGGTTGCTGACAGACTGTCTGAACGCCCGCAGATACCTACTTGAGTTCTGAGTGCCAACCGTTATTTCTATATGTAAAAAAGAAAAAAAAGGAAGCAGAGGACTAATATACGAAGATAGTGCTTGGTAGTTTAACCTGGTAGTATCCGCTACAGGAACTTTATTCATCCGGATTAACTGCAGAATCTCACGATCGATGAGACGGGTATGTCCTCCACCTCGGTCAAGTCGTCAAAGAAGGGTCATGGAGTGCATGCCCTCTTCATTTTTAAGGAAATCCGGCTACTATTGACTTTTTGCACTATTCATCATGTACTTTGAACATCTTTCTATTTTGCTCTTGCGTCAGCTACTGATTCACAGCGATTTTAACCGAATTTATCCAGTTAGTCCGCTTTCTCATTTTCACTAATGCCATTATGGTCTGGAACTCAGATTATTTGGACATCATTGTGTTTGAAACTCTGTGCGACAGAGTCCCACTCTACATAAAATAATTATTTTGTAAAGTATACACCAATAATATCTAAATATATTTTATTTATTTAATTCTAGTGCTGCAACGAAAAAGAAATGAATTCTGCTTCAAATAAATGTTTGACATCAACGGAAAATGGTCTTCACCACGATAAAGTAGCAATATTAGATGCTGGATCTCAATATGGGAAGGTATTGATGAATTCAAATTTAGTTTGAAAAGAATTTTCTGTTAATACTCTTTATTTGTTTATTGATGACATATAGGTTATCGACAGGAAAGTACGTGAACTGCAAATAGAAACAGATATTCTGCCACTAGACACAACCGCTGTACAGCTTAAAGTTAATGGCTATCGGGGCATTATCATATCTGGTGGACCATGTTCAGTTTACTGCGAAGACGCACCACTATACGATCCGGAAATATTCAAAGCTAAAATTCCTATCTTAGGTATTTGCTATGGGATGCAGTTATTGAATAAAGAGTTTGGTGGAACAGTGCACAAAAAGGACGTCCGAGAGGATGGTCAACAGAATATTGAAATAGAAACATCGTGTCCCCTTTTTAAGTGAGTAAATATATTAAGTTCTTATTCATATGCGAGATTATTGAACAGCGCGCATATCTCTCGTATATTTATCTCTGTTCTTATTTTGAAGGACAAGAAAGAGATTCACAGATGAACCCAGGTGATCTCCGATACAATCCTTCTAGATAAAATTTAGAATGCTTTGAACATTCCAATATTGTCAAGTTTTAAATATTGGGCTACACATGGCATTACAAATTGAACTATGTACATATAATTCAAGTAGAATTTATTGTTTAATCATTTTACCTAGATCAGGTGCAAAACAAATCGGCCACACAGTCGAAATGTTATATTTTTATCGTTTTGCAAGGCATTGTTGTTTTTTTCCTTTCACTCAGCTTTTGTATTCCTAGTCGTAAATCGTTAGTTTTTTTTTTTTTTAATACAGAAACAAAAACTAATTAAATTGTCGGTTGTAACAAAAACAATGGCATTGTTCCTTTTGACAAAATTTACCTCAAACAATCAGTTTTAGAAGCAAACTAGGAAACAGACTGCTAAACAAATTTAAACATGTGATCGTGATCGAGCTTTGAGATAAATATTCCACAGATTTAAGGTTCGAGTAGCAGAAAATGCCAACAAGTTTTTTCACGGTCACGCCTCTCGCGAACGTCTGACAAGCATCCGAGAGTAAAATTGTCATGAGAAACTTTCTCAATCGAAGTAGTTTTCTCCGGAAACGACATATAACTGTAGGTCCCCTAACATTCGTTTATCACACACCACGAATGTCTGTAGGTCAGGCTCTGTATGGGCTGTTAGCGCCAAAATATTTATTTATTTATAAATTCCGGCGGCTTGCTAAAAAAAAACAGCTTTTATTAAGAACACAAGATTAGTTTGGACCCGATAGTAGGCGCAGATGTACGCGGGGGAATAAAGGAGATAGCATTATTCATGTATACGGGCACTGCCGGGATGTAAAACCAAACAGCAAGTAGTGAAGTTTGCTGAAATTCCGGTTGCTCTTCTTGTACACTTCACTCCGTTTATTTGCCTCAGATATGGCATTCGCCTTGAACCTGGTCGTACTTCTTTTAACGCGTGGAACCGACCAAATCATTCAACCCAAGTAAACTATGCATCTTCTAGGCGTCACAGTAAACTCTGATTTAATATGGCACGACCATATATCCAACATCGCGAAATCGGCGTCCATGAACATGTCTTCTTGGGTAAAAAGCACAAATTAGACCACGGCTTATTGATTACTGTTGTCACTTATGGAGCTCGTCCCCAAATATTCTCTTTATCTACTTGACAGCATACAGAGACGAGCAATTCGCTTAATTGATGATTACCCACTAACTTCCAGTCTGCAAACGTTAGCCTTTGCTGGTAGCAGACCTTTTTTCTATTCTATAAATACTACTCTGGCAGATGTTGTGAAAAACTGAATACGATGATCCCTAGGAACGTTCTACTAAGCAAGCCGCCAGTGCCCTTAACGTTTATGTCCACTTAATTACAACGCGAACATCTCTATATGTAAATTCCTTCTGCTACTGGATAAGTAAACTTTGGAATTCACTCCCAGGAGACTTATTAGCAGAACATTTTAACCTTCAGCTATTCAAGAACGGAACTAACAGGTATCTCGTGACGCAGTCTCAGCGTTACAGGTTCTCCTTTTCTGTGAGAAGATTACATAAAAAAAATTGTAAAATGCTGAACTTAAGTTAACTAAGGTGGCCTATCTGATTCGGGCGAAATTCGAGCACTCACTACATTCGTATGAATTGGTCAGATATTTCGTCTTCCTCGGGGTACGTCTCACAAAGGCTTGCGCTTTTGAGTCCAATACTCTGCAGATTCTCGTTTAAAAGACTCAAGGCTATAACAAGTCGCAGAATGGTCTTCTAATCACTTGCTAAGTTTAACAGCAATCCTGTTGTGTTTCGAGTGCCGACTTGCGGTAAGTCCTTGCCAGTAGTCAAAGTGTTGTAGTTACAGCAGTTCAGCTAGAATGACGAGCTGGGTTGAAGCATATATAGTGTACTCTCTCTTAAGCGGACTCCTTTGGTTTTTAGGGGTGTCTGCTTGGTATTATTCATAGCGACGTACGCTTATAAGAGGTGTCCGTTAGGAGAGAGTAGACTTCGGCCTGAAAAGCATTTGAATAGCTTCCTAGTGGAATATACTGCTACACTCGATTTTCATCAGAAAGCTCATTCATTAGAGAACCCTCCATACAAAAGGTAACGCTTCTGGTAAAGAGCTAATCGGGATACCCCACAATTTCACTTTAACTTTCACTTTGCTTTCTTTACATCTCTCACGGAAAATAACTTTCCATTCTAACAGTTGCAATGCTTCCCCTTTTGAGTTTCTAAACTGTCCGTAGTTCTTTTTCCACTTACACTTCAGTATCTTGGCATCCGGGAAAATGAGTTTTCATTAAGACTTTCAGTGTTTCCTCTTTTGGAACTTCTCAAATTTTCAAAAGAAACCCCTGCAAACTAAAAATCCTCTCCTCTATTTTATTTTGACTTACCTTTAAAAATAAAATAAAATTAAGTAATGCACATTTTGTTGAGTTTATATTACATAATATCCGTACCCTTACTTACAGTCGCCTTAGCCGAACACAGTCCGTACTCTTAACACATGGTGACAGTGTCGATCGATTGGGAGACAAACTAAAAGTGGGAGGATACTCAACAACTCGTATTATAACTGCCATATACAATGAAACATTGCGAATATACGGAGTGCAGTTTCATCCCGAGGTAATTGATACGTAACACTGAAAATAAAACACCACCTACTCACACCCGTAAGTTGTTCTCTTCAATCAGGTCGACTTAACAACTAATGGCAAACAAATGCTCTCTAACTTCCTCTACGATATTTGTGGACTAGCGCCGAATTTCACGATCGGTAATCGAAGGGAGGAGTGTATTAAATATATTAAGGAAAAAGTTGGAAACAATAAAGTGTTGGTGAGTACGCACACTTTGCTTAAACAAGATCACAAAAGCAATGAAAATAGATTCAATCGATCACTATCACGTAATTTTCTTTTTCGAAAAGTTTAAATATTTATGTGTTTCTATAAAATTTTCAGTTACTTGTAAGTGGTGGTGTGGATTCGACTGTTTGTGCTGCTTTACTGAGACACGCATTAGATCCGAGCCAGATTATCGCTGTACATGTAGATAACGGTAATAGAATATATATATATAAATATATATAAATTTTTTTAAATTTTTTTTTTATTTTTTTTTTATTTTTTTGTAAATACTTGAAACTTTTCCCCTTGCAGGATTCATGCGAAAGGACGAAAGTGAGAAAGTAGAAAAATCACTTAGAGAAATCGGCATCGACCTGTTAGTAAGAAAGGAACTCTTTCAATTTCTGAAAGGAACCACATCTGTGAAGCGGCCGGGCCAATTGTACATCGTGGAGACCCCAATGCTTTGTCAGACATTTAATCCAGAAGAAAAACGTAAAATCATCGGCGATGTATTCGTTAAAGTGACGAACGATATTGTCAGTGAAATGAAGTTAAAACCCGAAGAAGTACTGCTAGCACAAGGGACACTACGGCCTGACCTTATTGAATCCGCATCCAATTCGGTTAGCATGAATGCAGACACAATTAAGACACATCATAACGATACCGATTTGATAAGGTATGATAATGTTACTAATTCTTTTCATATAAATAATTTTATCTTTGCCAAACAAAAACAAATAGTTCTGTGATCGATATAAAAAGCGTGATGGTACATCTATGTACTCGTACATATGTACATTCAACTAATTGCTATGGGCTCCCAGGAAATATAATTTTAATCTTTTCAATATGTGTATCTGTGTGTTACGTAAAAAGCCTGAAACTGCACACTTTTCTTCAAGTCATGTTGTACAGAGTGCGTTATAGGATGAATAAAGAAATAAATTCACGGCTGAGTGGACGTTAGTTTGTAGTGTGTGTCTGCCAGTACAGTGAATAGAGGAACATGTCCATTGCGATATAACAAAGATCTATCGCTAGACCTACCAGTGGGCACCGTGGCTCAGTGGTTAAGGGCGCGGTAACTGAGCGAGAGGTTCAAGGTTCGAATCCAAGAAAGCACAAAAATTAATTTTCACGGTGCCACCATTCGCGAACGTTTGACAAACATTCGAGAGTAAGACTGTCATGAGAAGCTTCTCTCAATCGAAAAAATTGCCCTTCGGAAACGGCATAAAACTGTAGGTCCCAACCATTCGTGAGGCGCACAGTACGAGTGGCTGCGAGAAGCTAGGCCCTGCATTGAGCTGTAAGTGCCAAAATATTATTATTATCGCTAGGACCATTTGGAATTATGTACTTATAAAGTGTTAGGGGGTTCCTGACGTAATCGAACATCGAACAGACCAACAAAATCACGCGAATCACAATGGACATGGACATGTTAGGTGTACCTAATTGATTAAATAAATGAGGTTTTCGACTCTGTACAAAGAGGTTGTATCAATTAGTTTTGGGTGTAAGAGGGTGTAGGCTACTTATGGAGGGTTGATGTACACCGGTCACACCTTCATTAATAAACGATTCGTCATGTCGACGCTTCACTAATTAACTCATGTATGCCGGCTAAATAGTTCTCTTGTCATATGCTTGTAAATTGTATGTCTGACTGAGAAGGTAGGTATGAGTTGGCGTTCAGGGTTGTGTGCGTGCCTTTAATGGAAACCAAGCTCGTGGGTTGTTAGACAACTAGCAACAGACTACTTTCCAGATAAACAACTTGCAATGATGTCGCATGTTTTCTCTTATGGTAGGCTAGATAGAAGAAATGGTTCTTCATTTTGTTGGCACTAGCTTTCGTAATACCTGTAATACGCCCGCAAATGGCTTTACCTCACTCGTTCAGTTATTGCTTTTTTACGCCATTTCTTGCCAATACATTTGCTTTAACACCCAACATTACATGGAATAGTTCTGCACGCAGTTTTTGACTATTTAAGATTTAATAATGTTTATATCCAGCACCTTTAGCACGGCCTTAGGCAATGCGCGCATGGCTGATTTGTTCGCACTCATATACATATGTACAAGGGGCGGTCTTATTGACCATTCATCGTAGTGTCCCCTTTTGCAGGTAATGAATCAGCAAAACACCTTCGTTGTCCCAAAAATCAGTCGTCATAAGCCGACTTTTCCACCTTGAATTTCTTCGGCGGCCTGCCCCCTTTTTCAATCCACTGCATAGACTCTTGTATTGGCGAACCCAAGTATCATCTACAGTTATGATTCTGTTACAAAATTCGTCGAGATTATCTCCGTCTAACTCCAAAAAATCATTGCAGAACTCGAGTCGTTGTTGATTGTCGAACGGCGTAAGCATTTTCTGTACCCCAAAGAGTGTCGCAGTTAGTGTTATCACTAATGAGAAGATGACTCATTGTTGAGAATCTCAGGCCATACATTTGAAGGTTGACTCTTTAATTTTTTTAACACCGTGTCGTTAAATGAGAGTTTGTATGTTAATGATAAATTATCATTACGACAGCTATTGTTCTCTGGGGACATAACAAATTGTTTCCAAAGGTCCCACCTCTGACAAATGTCTCGCAAAGCATGAGTGGCTTTTAAAAGCTGGGCCAGACCTTGTATCCGATCTGAAAACAACTTAGGTATGTGTGCTAGCAGAAGGGAGCACAATAAATCTTCATAGGTCGCAACGTATTGTAACATAATAATAACTACGCTCCTACAGCCCATTCCAAAGTGTTTTCATTCGGGGTTCGTGTCTGCGGTTAGTCTCCACCGTTCATGTCTACGATAAGAGACGGATAATATCACGGATAAGAGAGAATTATAACTGCACGAAATGATTGTCATCTTGGAATTATTACATCAGAATTTTTTTTTGTTCCAGTGGTCGAAGAATTTGCTAGAAGTTTCTGGCTATCAGAAACTTCTGCTATATAAGGACAGATGGCGATCGCGACCACGCAGTTGGTTTTGAACCGCACGAAGAGATTGGAAAAGTGATAATGGGCGAAGTTGTAATTTTGTGATAAAACGAAAGTTGAGAGTTAACAAGAAGAAGTAATTAGTTTGGATTTGTGAATTAAGTAATAGAAAGGAGATAAAGTGATTTGAGAGGAAAGAGACCTTGTAAGAAAATAATTTGCGAAGAATAGTATAGTGTGAACTTGAATTGGTTTATAGACTAGAAAATAAAGAAATAAATTTCACAGAATATCGTTTTATCTACTCGAGCCGTAGCTCGCATATTACAGTGTATTACACACCTGCCCTATTCATTCGTGGGCGATACATACTACGCTTCAAGAGATCCCTCGAATCCCAGTTACCACTTTGCCTAAAGAATTAGAAGTACTGCGTTGGGCGTCGACGCGTATAGAAGGCTGAGAAGTCTCAGGCAGAGACTGTACGTGTCAGGAGATTAAGAGGATTATCTGTTTTGTATTCCATAATCTGATTACATTCTTAACACAACCAGGAAATAATAGGGTTTTCACCATGGTTTCAGCTCACGAGTCGTGACTTCTTTTGATATAGATAAAAACACTCGCCTTTAAACATCTTTCCAAGTCTCGAAGCCTCGTTAGCTTCCGCAATTGATTCCGTTTTCTCAAATATCTTGCCAAGATGCTTGGAAATATTATTAAAATTTTTATTTTTTTTTTTTATAGAGAGCTAAGAAATGCTGGTCGAGTAGTTGAACCACTTAGTGATTTCCATAAGGATGAGGTGAGAAGCTTGGGCTATACTCTAGAACTGCCAGCACCTATGGTCGAAAGACATCCATTCCCTGGTCCCGGATTAGCCATAAGAATTCTATGTGCTGACGAACCGTACATTGAAAAGGATTTCTCCGAAACACAGGTAAATTCAAATACAAAGTTATCTCCAAAGTATGCAAACCTAATTGAGATTGAAATTTCACTAAACAAGGTTATAGCACGAGTGATAGTAGACTACAAAAATAAATTAGAAAAAAATCACGCTTTAATAAATCGAGTAACCGGCTCAACATCAGAAGATGAACGAAGAGAACTCTTACGAATTTCATCAAATTCCCAAATACAAGCGACCGTCTTGCCGATTCGATCAGTTGGAGTACAAGGTAAAAAGTTACAAAAAAAAAAAAAGTGTCATACAGTAAAATTAATGGAAATTTCTTTTAAGGCGATAAAAGAAGTTACAACTACGTGTTAGGCCTTTCTAGTGACACCGATCCAAATTGGAACGATATAATGTTTTTGGCCAAACTTATCCCACGCATCTTACACAATATCAATCGAGTTTGCTACATATTCGGTGGACAAGTTCAGTATCAATTCACAGATATAACGCATACGAATCTAAATCGTTATGTGCTGAAGCAATTACGACAGGCCGATGCGATTGCCACTGAGGTAGATTTACGATTTACAAGTTGAAGATCATGTGGTAATTTGTAATTTTTTTTTTATTTTTACATTTTTCAGATTGTCCAACAAGCTGGATTGAATAGAAAAATCTCACAGATGCCTGTTGTATTAATTCCGCTCCATTTTGATAGAGATCCAGCCAACCGTACACCATCGTGCTGTAGATCGGTTGTATTACGGCCTTTTATATCAAACGACTTTATGACTGGTGTGCCAGCCATTCCAGGTTCTGTTCAACTGCCAATTCATGTGAGTTTTAATGTTTTTTTTTTTTTGTATAGAAGACACCAAAAATAGTCGCTTATATCACACGTATGACGAAAATGCTAAATCTGCTTAAGTTAGGTTCTAACATTTGTTTTGTACTAGGAGTGTACTGGAACGTAGTACCTTACATTAGGGAATTTCAGCTTTCTAGGTTACCTGACGAGGGCTTCTGGAAGGCGCATAAAATACAATTAAGTAGGAAATTTATTGTGGATTTTATTTTAAACTCTCCCACGTAAGGATTTGTTCCTTCTTCTATGGTGGGTTGCAGTGCTAGTACAGTACAGTGGTCACTCGTTCTGTCCTGTCATGAAGTGGTGTGAGTCTAGTTTCCTTGGTTGCTTGTAGATTGCAACAGAAGTGCAGTTGGCATTTAAGAAAAAAAAAAATCCTTGTGTTGGAGGTGGCTTCAGTACATGCAAATGTCGTATGTATCTAGTCATGTCATAAATACTGATACACGTTTAAACGCACTGATTGTGAAACTAGTATTGAACACATCCATTCAACATTAACGGATATTCAATGAGCGATATTTCTTCCAAGTTAATGCGCAAAAAGATTTACAGAAACGTCGTTTGTAAATATGGAGTGAGGCGATATTGAAAAACGTGTTGTGGTAATTAATCGGACCCTGCAACCGCTCGGAATTTTATGTATCGAACTGTTAAATTGTTTGAGGACACTTTTTATTTCTTCTTTTTGTTTTTTTTTTGTCGGGGCGGGTATACCCTACTGGAGCACTCATACTCAAAACAGGTCCATTCTACAACCAGGCAAAGAACCCTATTGCAATGTGTTTTTTCCGTCTTTTTGTAAAAAGACTAGTAGACGCTTCAGTGATGAAGAGCTTGGGTCATCAGCACTCACCACATCAGCACCGAAGATCTACCACTAGATCCGATCAAAGGCAGAACAATCAGATAGGAAGTGTTCCGCTTGGCAAAGGCGAAGTGACCCGTAAGAACGCCAGTAAGTTGTCTGCAGTCTTTTCTGATTTCATGCTGACGCGTTAGTCTGAAGAGTCATGCCACCTTCGATTATGTTCACTGAAAACCCAATCGTCAATCGAAGTCCAGAGAAATTCTCTTCTGTGCCTTGTCTAACAAGCTCGTCAGAGATCTCATTTCCTGTTATCCCTTTGTGTCCTGGGACCCAAACAAGATTCAGTGAGTCCAGCCTTCCGACCGACTTCAAATTTGCACTGCAACCAGTAATTCGGGTTTCTTGCATCAGACGACATATCCATGAGACAGGGGTCGTAGGACAATCGTCGCGCAACGTCATCAAAACTCCAGTGCGAGTCGTATCAGAAACCACTTATTTTTAAACGGAAGATGGCTCTGAGTGTACACCCTTTGATATAAATATCAAGAGGGGGAGGTTCATCAAAGCGTCCAGAGCAGAGGCAGGCTTACTGGGGAAGCTCCCAAGCAGCCGAGACAGACCGTTCTTTGGAGTTTGGCGAAAGCAGCAGTAACGTGTTTACGTGAGAGCTTATTCCGCCAAACAACTGACGCATATGAGAGGAAGCGTCTGTTTGATGACACTGGTGAAGTAATTGACCGCCAAAGATCCGGACGCCCTCGCACTGTCAGAACTCCTCAGGCGATCAAAGGTGTTGAAGCCAGGATTAATCGGAAACCGCTGTGAAAGCAGAAGATCTTGTCATAAGAAATGAAGTTATCGCAAAATCAAACAAGATTTGGGACTCAACGCATATAGAAGACGGGCACTTACAGCCCAATTTAAACAAAAACGGAATGAAGGATCGAAAGTTCTACGGCGCCGGCCGGTCATAGTGCAAAAACAACACAAGGGTGGCCCCAAAACAATGTGCCGGCCTTTATAGCAGCAGTCGATTGGTCGTCAGGTAGTCCAGACCTCAATCCTTTGGATTATAAGCTGTGGTGTATTTTAGAGGCGATGGCTTGTTCTATTGAGTCCTAGAAGCGCGCACTTATTCGTGCAGTGAACAATATGAGGGCAAGGTGAAAAGTTCTCGGCCTGACGCAGTGATGGCGTTCCAATCAGCAAAAATTTATGGTTCCTACCTGGGTGCACTTCTCTTTAGTTCGTATGACAAGTTTCAACTTGTTCTCTCAAGTAGTTTCTTTACACGAATTTTTGCAGTAGACGTCTTGCGTGTTTTTCGTTAAAATGGATAAACTTGAATATCGTGCGGTGATAAAATTCTCCGTTTTGGATGGGTTAACCCCTAAGGAAATTCATCCAAATCTGACAAAAGTTTACGGGGTTTACGGCAGCTGAATTTAAACGTGCTCCACGTGAAGGACGACCAAAAACCGCAACCACACCCGAAACCATCGAAAAAGTGCATGATATCGTGTTGGACGATAGGCGAGTGAAGGTGAGTGAGATAGCTGAGGCTGTGTGTATATCGGAAGAGAGGGTACGAAACATCTTGCCCAAAAACTTAGGGATGCGAAAGCTCTGCGCAAGATGGGTGCCGCATTTGCTGAATGCCGATCAAAAGCAAATGCGCAAACGATTTTCGCGGCAATCTTTGGACCGATTTTGTGCGGCGATTTGTCACCATGGATGAGACATGGGTCCACCACTACACGCCAAAAACGAAACAGCAGTCGAAGCAGTGGGTGGAAGCCGGTGGTTCAGCGCCAAAGAAAGCGAAGTCGATCGCATCTGCCGGAAAGGTCATGGCCAGTGTGTTTAGGGATGTGAAAGGGGTCCTGTTAATTGATTACTTTTAGAAAGGCAGAACAATTACTGGCGAATATTACTCCAACCTTCTTGAGCAGCTGGATGCCAAAATTCACGAGAAGAGGCCCGGCTTGGAGAAAAAAAAAAATAATCTTTCACCAGGACAATGCACCTGGACACAATGTGCGTTGGCGATGGGAAAACTACGGGATTTGGGGTACGATTTGCTCGGCCATCCCCCCTATTCACCTGATTTGGCACCCTCAGACTTCCATTTGTTCCCAAACTTGAAGAAATTTGTTTCTGGGAAGCGCTTCGCATCCAATGCAGAAGTTGAGAGGGCCGTAGATGAATATTTTAACAGTCTTCCAGACTCTCACTTCCGGGAAGGAATACTGATGTTGGAGAAACGCTGGACCAAGTGTGTTGAAGTCAAGGGAGATTATGTAGAAAAATAAAATCATTTTTTAATTGAAAATCGCAGTCTTTCATTGTCAGGCCGAGAACTTTTCACCTTGCCCTCGTATTCCAATGGACAAGGTGCGTGCTGCAATCGATGAGAGGCCAGAACGACTCAAATGGCGGCAATTTTGAATAAATTTTTTAGATATTGTTTCCTAAATAAATCCATTAAAGTTTAACAGAAAAAAAAAATAAAAAAATTCTTTGTTTGTTTTTATTTTATCACCAAATATGTGTGTACCAGTATTTCTGACTTGACTAGGTATGTATACATGTGACATATCGTTGAAAAGATTTCTTTAAGCTGAATCCAAAAATTTTAAATTTGAGTTCTCAGTAGAGAAAAGTCTGCGAAAAATGTGTTTCCAAGAAAGTTTCTAACCAACAACATAATTTCACCAAAATCCGTTTAATATACGTAATTCAGAACTCATAGAGGAAACGCTCCGCAGAAGGCTCTGTCTGCTTTATGTATGGAATAGTTACAATCTCTAAACATCTTCATTAACGGAACCATTTCAGGAAAGGCGAACCTATGACTCTGGTACAGGGTTTCGTATAACCACGTTGCTGACCCAAAAGGAAGTTTACCATTTCCAGATCTACGCATATAACCCAGCTATGTTCTATGTACTTTATTTTCTCCAAAACTAAGGATATCGTAGGGTATTCTTCTTTAACTTTGATTGAATGTGCAATAGGCAAATAAACCAGTTTATTGCCATTATGCAAGAGTACGCATTTAAGACTGCGTTTCGATGAGTCGCCAATCGCCATTTCATTTGAGTTATAGTTTTGTAATCCCATTACAGCCAATAAATCAGAAATATTGTTGCAAAATACAAAATCATCCTCTTCAGAAAAGAAAGGGAGTAAATTCTTACTTACTTTGAAAACCAAAACCTTTGTACATATGTATTTGAAAATTTAATATTAACCAACCACTGTTCACTAAATTTACATTTTCAGGTGCTGGAAAATATCGTACGTGAAATTTCCAAATTGGATGGCATCTCAAGGGTTCTCTACGACCTAACTTCAAAACCGCCCGGTACCACAGAGTGGGAATGATTCAACACACTACCATGGCAGCAGAAAATATCTATCAAACTCTTTTTTCTGAAGTTTGTTCTATTCACCTCCTGGGTGTAGGATTCTTCGTTGAACAAGTCAAATACAGCTAAATTAAGGAATATATAACACTAGGAGTTAAAAAAAAGCAAAGGAAAATTAATATAATAAATTTAATAATTAATTCAAAAAAAAAAAAAAAAAAAAAAAAACTTCACTCTTCAAAGTCAATAACGGATAAATTCAAAACAAGATCGGTTCTGTCTCAACGATCAACATGTTGATCAGATGAAGCCCTTAACTGAATCCAAATAATGATGCAACCAAAATATTATAAAATAAAAGCAAAATTGTCTGAGACGAACGAACAACACTTATGTAAAAAAAAAAAAATAAAAATACAAAAAAAAGTCTATAATATGTTACTGTGTTAAAAATACATCGGATTAAAAAAAAGAGATATAAATAAAGAAAATCCATATAACTGTTATAAATAAAATCTTAAAACAAAATGGAGAAACCAGAAATTTACATAATTCTGTGCGACATACATATATTGTAATGGTTTTTCTTTTACTTATTTTATTTTCTGTTTTCAAAAAAAAAAAAAAAAAAATGTTTACAAGTGATTCTATATAAATAATAATAATAATAAAAAAAAAAAATAAATAAATCGTTTCTGTTAATTTTTATACGTATGAACAAGAGAAAATATTTCCTTCTTTTTGTAAATGAAAATATAATTTGTTACCGAAAGAATTGCGCTAATTATGATGATATAATTTATATTGCAAATATGGCATGGAAGAAATATGGAGTGAATATAATTGTTAAACAAAGAAAACAACAAAAAATATATATATACATAGGTATGTGCTGCATTTTAAACAAACAAAAATAAAATTAAAACAACATTTCACAGTTTTCATTTTCCACTTCGTTAAACATTTAATTATAAATTTATTTAAATGATAATATTTAAAAAAGGGAAACAAAAGCAAAACGAAACAAATCGATGAGAAAATAAAGAATTATATTTTAAAAAAACATCGTTGTTTCAATTTATATATAAAGGGTGTTTTTTTAAGAGGTTTTTTTTTTCAATATGGCAACACTGAGATAGCTAATAGTTAATATGACAGCTGACATCGTCATTTTATTCAGTATTGTTTGGCAAATCATCATGCAAAGACGAGCACGTCCGAGCACCGTTTACAAATTGTGAAAATTTATTTCAAGTCAGTGTTCACTAAATAAATGTTTATAGAGCGCTCCGCCAATTTTACGGTCAACATAATCGACCAACTGAGTCGGTTGTTCGCAAAAGACTTGGACAATTTCGCACTATATTTACTTCTTTTTGGACTCTAAGCCACCGACAAGAATGCATAGAGGGCTCACAGATGAAAATATCGACTCCGTTGAGGCCAGCGTTGAGGAAGATCCTAATTCATAGATTCTTCATCGTGCGCAAGAAGTTGGCCTGTGTCCACGACTTTGTGGAAGGTTTTGCGCAGGGATCTTGGTTTACACACAAGATTCAATTGGTGCAAGAACTAAAACCGAACGATCATCGTTTGCGTCGTCAGTTCAGTGATTGAAGAGTTGGAAGTCGATTCACTTTTTTACCGTCAAATTTTGTTCAGTGATGAGGCCCACTTCTGTCTCGGTGGCTTTGTTAATAAGCAAAATTGTCGAATTTAGAGCAGGGAAAAACTAAAGGTGATCCATCAGCTACCGATGAACGCTGAAAATGCACTGTTTGGTGAGGTTTATGGGCTGGCGGCATCATCGGGCCCGGTTTCTTCAAAAATGAAGAAAATCGAAATATCACCGCCAATGGCGCCCGGTACAGAGCCATGATTAAGGATTTTTTGTTTCCAAAAGTGTATGAACATGGTCTGCAGGACATTTGGTTTCAACAGGATGGTGTCACATGTCATACTGCCGGCGAAACCATCGAGTTATTGAAGAAATTGTTCGATGACATGATCATGTGGACCTGTGGCCTGGCCTTTAAGATCGTGTAATTAGACACCGCTGGATTATTTTTTTGTGGGGGTATTTGAAGTCTTTGGTCTATGCGGACAAGCCAACATCGAGCGCACCATTCGTGAGATACGACATTAAATGATCGAAGATTAGAGCTCTAGGATACAGTTCCTGAGATGTTCTCGTGGTGGCCATATGTCCGAAATCATTTTTCATCAATGCCATAAAATTCTCTATCGAATAAAAAAAAACTTTGGCTCATTTGCTCATCTTGTGTGTGTTTCATTTCAATTTAAAATCCCCCAGCTCTTAAAAAAAACACCCTTTATTTTGTAATTTTTATTAGAAAACATAACTAATTTAAAAAACTCGATCTGTCTCAAAGTCACTAGTTCGTATAAAGCGTTATTTATTTTGAGGTTAGGATTTCACAACACTGCCGTATGGCATCTGTCATCTATAGTGGCAGGTAGTTAGTCCTTGTTTTGTCAATTTACAATTTGGATCGGTTTAACCAACGTTCAACACATTAAAGTTGTTGCATCTTACTACAAAAATAACAGTTCTGTAATATTGGGTGCTGGAAAATCAAATAAATGGCGCCGATTTTTCGAACAAAATCTTCAGCGATGAGGCCCATTTCCCGCTCGGTGGCTGCGTAAGTACTGTGAATTCTCTGTGCTATGATCAAATGATTATCAACATTTTTAGCCCGAGATTGAAGACATTAATGTAAGCGACATGTGGTTCTAGCAGGACGGGGCTACGTGCCACACAACACAGGCAAATTTGGCTCTATTGCACGAAAAGTTCCCCGGTGGTTTAATTAAGGACACCAATTGATCGTGTGATCTGACCCCCGATTACATACACATTCTTTTTACTTCAGGTATGTATCCCTAATGATTTTAATGTGTAATAAAGGGTGATTCAATTGGTTACAATTTACTGTGGTTCTGTCAAAGATGATATTTGACATCTGTGAATACTAAGCATTAAAATTTATAATTATGGAGCGGTATAGGAGAGAACAACGCATTTGAATTTTTAAAATCCATCTACGAAATGGGGGAAATTTAACCAACACGATTCGAGTATTGCGAAATAATGTCGGTATCAGTGTTGGGTGTGCAAAGACCAGTGTGTCCTCGTAATAGCTATATCGCCGCTGTGAATGACAGTGTTCGTGACAATCCGTCAAAACCCAGCAATTGAACCTTTCCTACAGGTCCACGTAGCGCATTTTAACAGAATACTCGTATCTGCATCTGGATGCCTACAAGAAATAATTCACTCAATAATTAAAGCCGTTATTTGGATGTCAAAGATGGCGATTTTTCGAACAAAATTATCTTCAGTGATGAGACTCAGTTTCAACAAAAGTCACTGTTTGGTGCGTATTTTGGGCTAGCGCGTCCAAATTTTTTTTTGACATCTCATGCGAGCTTTGCGATAGTGTGAAACTTTAATCCGCTAAAAACGCCCGGAGAAGGCATGATTTAATGTCATCCTTCCAATTATCGCACCTAGTCGTCAAACTAATTAGCAATTTCTTTTTAATACTTGAAAGTTTATATATTCAGTAACTGTAAGTTGTCAGTTACTTTTTATTTCGGAGTACTCGTACCTACATATGTAAGTAGTTTCAATCAGTCTTTAGTGTCAAAGCTAAGACAACTCTACTGTGAAGGCATAACACTGGCAGTAGGGTGGTCATATGGCCAAAATGCAACTTGATCGTGATGATGACATCAGGAGGACGGAAAGAAATACAGTGAATCATAAGCAACGACAATAATAGCGAAAAAAACAAAACAAAAATACTCCCCAGTTATCTGAACAGCCACCCTTGTAGTTTACAGAAACTTAATACCACCTGAGTTTCAAACCACATCTTTCTCTCTGTCTCTTCCTTTCCACAAAAAAACGCACGAGTTCTAAAAATTAGTATAAGGGTATTCATATTCCCTTTAACACGTGTAAATTATAAAAAAAAAAAAATCATGTTCAAAATTTTTATTTGATTTTATTCATTTTTTTTTGTCCTAGTTAACTAGTTCGAAGGGTTTTACTCTTCCTAATCTTCGGAGTATATTGTTATTATTAAGTAGTTTAACTACTTCTGAATTGGTGTGATTGCGAAGTCTAACTTCATGTCTTGTCCTTGTCCTCTACTATTTCAATTTGTAGATCTCTATGTAGATCAACGTTCTGTATGTACCAAGGCGCATTAACTATATTGCGTAGTACTTTATTCTGGAAGCCTTCTTTGCTTTGTAGGTTTGTCTTACTTATACATGTTGCACCCCCAAAGCTTGAGACCATATGTTCATATGTTAATATTTGCTTGTAGAGCAGTAATTTATTGTATATCGAGAGACAGGAATACCTCCCTAAGAGCCAATACATTTTTTTATATCGTATGTTTAATTCGTCATGCTTTTTCTTTACATGAGCTTTCCAGCGCAATTTCGCGTCAAGATTCATGCCTAAGTACTTAGCTGAATTCAAAAAAGGAACTGCATTATTATTTATGTACACAGGTACGTGTTGTACATTTTTATTTGCAAAGTTTATCATTTGTTGTCCTTTGCAGTTTTCCAGTAACTTCTTGCATTACCGACAGCAAATACAGCAGTATCGTCTGCAAATATAGCAACAGAAGTTTCCTCATTTTGTGGTAGGTCATTGGTGTATAATAGGTCCTACTACACTACCTTGGGGTACACCAACTTTTATATGTTTTAATGTGGAGTACTCATCTTCTTGCTTTATTCAAAATAATCTCTGCATTGTATATGACTCTAGGATTTCTGAGTATTGTTTTGGTAGACATTTTTGCAGCTTATGGACTAGTCCTTTATGCCACACCTTATCAAAAGTCTGTGTTATATCAAGGAAGATGGTAGAGCATATTTTTTTCTAGGGCTTTTTATATTTTATCAGTTATTCGGTCAGCCAAATTGATGATTTGGTGTCAATGTCTTTTCTTCTATGATCGGATGGAGTCGTTTTAGAAGAATTTTTTCGAATATTTTTGACAGTAATGACAGCCAGGAAATCGGACGATATGAGGTAACTTCGCTAGGTAGTTTGCCAGGTTTTGGTATCATAATTACTTCTGCGACTTTCCACATTCGTGGAACATACCTTAGTCTGAATGCTGCATTTATTATTTGTGCTAGTTTGGTTAAAATATGATTGAAAATTTTAAATACTATAAGTTTTCAATTAGAAACAACCATTAAAACCACTAAAAGTCGCTATTTTTGTTTATTAATGAAGATTTCACACATAATCTAATCAGACTCATTAGATTAAATTGATTCATCAGAGTCATCATCATTGATTTCAAATCCTGAATAATATTTAGCTGAAGCTGACAATTCCATATTATCAGCAAGTATATATTCCTTTAAGCTCTCATCAATCGAAACCGATTTATTTGATATTGATATAGCTGGGTTGGATTTAAGGAGCAATTGGGTCATTAAATCTTCGTTTGGATGTTTTCGGTATAATTTTTTTGTGTGGATAAGGAGGTTTTTCCGGATTTCCTTATGCCTTGCCTCCAAAGCTTCTTCTGAAATGAGGCCAATAGGTAAGTCGAACGATGAGATTATGTTTGGACACTATGTGGCATGCATTACCAAGTGTAAAGTTGAAGATATACATCTTTCGTTTCGGTTAACAATTCCGAAAAGACTCTCAAAATGATTGAAAATTTTTTTATTAATCTTTCATCGATCCCTGTTATTTGAGATGTCAGTTCTGGATTTGAAAAAAAAAACCTAATCAACTTGCAAGGGTGCCGCTATACACATACTGACCGACAGCCAAGCGGCGCTTAAAGCACTGATCTCCCACCTGATCAGTTCAAAATCATTTCGTTGTTCATTGGACCTGAACCCTTTTGCGGAATATCTGATTCTGCATTCAAACTAACCCTAAACAATTGGGAACGCAACATATGCATTTCCCATTGGATTAACTCCCAAGGCCTCAGACAAGCTAAAAGAGCTGTCCAACCCTTCCAAAAAAAAGGCAGCTGATATCCTAAAATATAGCAGAAATGACATAGAAGACTTGTGAGCTTCCTTACTGGTCATATATATTACCTGCCGCCTCTGCCTAGAAGAGGACGAAACTGCAGAACACATACTATGTGAGTGTGTATCTCTGTGTAGAAGTAGGAGAAGCTTCTTTCTAAAGGAGTTAATATCTCCATTAGACCTAAGCAAATCCTCCGCAGCCGTAATTATAGCTTTCATAAGGAAAGTTGAAGTACTGGCCTCTGACACAATAGATCTCTCTGGTCGCAGTGCCTACACGCTCATGTTAAAAAAAAAAAAAAACTACTCAATCAATCGAATTTGATAAATTGTTTTGGAATGCTTCCAGGATACGACGATAAACCGAACGGCGGACCGCTAATGAAGTTAGTATGGATATATCGACCATATTCCCTGAGCACGTCCGATGCGTGCAATCATTTTAAGAATGTTTTGGAACACTTTTTTCCTTTCTGATTACAAAAAGTGTGTTGGCCAGATTTATTAATTACTGCATCATCACAGCCAACAAGATGTGATGATAATGGACTAAACAAATAAGAACGAACATTTTTATATTATTTAAATAATTTTATTTTCAAGATAATTCTATTATATATTTTGGATATTCGAATCACGTGTTTTATTTTTTTCTTGTTTTTGTTGGTTTTTTTTTATTAATTTATTATTTATTTTACATTAAGAATTTTTTTAATGTATATAATGTATTACTAAACTTTTATGATAGTATTTCATTTTTTTTTCTCTCTTCCATTTGTATATATAATGTACTATTTATGTAATGAATAATTATTTACAAAATTAGGATTTAGATTTTTGTTAATAACAATTTCTTCTTATTGATCCACGCCTCTATGATATTTAATGCATTAAGAGTAAGTTTTTTTTTTTTTTGTTTTTTTATTTATTGGTTTTGATTCGTTTTCGTTTTATATTATTTTATGACGATAATGTTACACTTTTTTTTCGATTTATCTAGATTGTGTTGCTGTAATTAGTTAATCGTATTAAAAAAAAAAAAAAAAAAAAATTTTCATTTATAATATTTCGGGCGACGTTTTACTCAAATAGTAAACGAATACTATAGATAGAGATATCTTTTTACAAAAAAAGAAAATGAAAAAATTAAAAAGAAAAAAATATTTAGCCGTAGAGCAGTCAATTGTTTTTTTTTTTGTTTAAATTTTCGTCTTAATCAAATTTGTTGTAATTATTACTTTTTTTTTTTATTGATTTTACGTTTGTTACAAATATTTGCATTTTTCAATTTATTTTCATTAGAATGTATCTTTTTTTTTGTTTTATATGTGTACGTGAACATATTTCCTTGCGCTTATTTACATATTGTCAATTGTTAAAACATGTTTTTTTTTTTAATAGATATATTTTCAGTATCCCGTAGAGTCATATTTTAATTAAATTTGTTTGTTAAGTCCTAACCGTCGGTCTACAATATTTTGTTTTGTTTGTTTATTTATGCATATATATATAAATATTTATATTGAAATTAATTCTTTTTTTCCGCCACTACGTTATTAATATACACTATCCCAAGCGCATTACCAAGCATAGTTAAGTTTTTTATTTATTAATTGTATGAAACTCTGTCGAATGAATTCGTTTATTTTATTTCCTACATTTGATTTATTTTAAATAAATAAAATTTAAATAAAACTCAGAATATTTTTTAAGGCTCATGGTTGGGTATGATAGGTGGAACAACATGTGCACATGTATTACAATCTTAGTGTAATGAAAAATCGAGTAGTTATGTATGTACATGTTTAAATATACTTTGTGATGGGATTAATTAGATGTAAACAAAATGTTTATAAAAAAAACAGCTGATTTTGAAAAATGGATGTAACTAGAGTAGAAAATTTGTGCAAATTTTACTTTTTAAAGTTCAGTTTCGACCTTATCTCAAACGGAATTTGAGGTTATATAGAGAAAAATTTTATAGTTTTCTAGTTTTATACGCTAGTATTATTAACGGTCAGCAAAATATGCTAGCAATAAAAAATAAATACAAATAATTCGAAAAAATCGATTTCCAATCAGCAAAAAGTAATTTTTGACCCCCAGAAAGTAATTTCTTGATCTATAAATGAATATTTTCAGGGCCTGTCCTAGTTTCTCGAAGCCATTCGTGCTGTTCGTTTTCTCAATTGAGAAAAGTAATTTTACTCCCTGATGTTTGTCAGACGTGAAAAATCGTTCCTTTTGTAATTTCTGGGACTCGTAGTGATCACGCACTTAATCACTAAGCCACGGGCACCTACAAAAAATTAATTGATCTTCAGAAAATTAAAACCAATCAGCAAAAAAAGTAAATTATTAGCATTTTATCAGGAAAAAAGAATCAATGATTCCAGAAAAAGAAAACGAAATGAAAGCAAAAACTTGAGCGGTTTCAAGTTTAAAAAAATAACAGTAACAAATTATTTTGGACTTTACGTATTATTTTCTGAAATTCAAATTCATTAAAGTTTTTTCTTGAGTAACTTTTCTTTCTCTTTTTTTGTTTCCATTTTTGCCTAGATATGAATCTTAACATTTGACATTTTATTTTCAGTCAAAAGAAAAAAATGTGTATACATAGGTATATATACATACATATATTCTGCTGATCAAATAATTTATTTTTATTTCAGTTGATCTATTTGCTGATTTTGTACTGCTTCTGATTTTCTGTTGGTTTTGTTTCTAATTTTCTGCAGATCAAAACATATTTAGATATTAAAAAAATTATTTAATAGCCTATCTAATAATTTAATATTGCTGGTCAAAGAACCCTTCACGGCTTAAATGGTATCCACCACAAGATACGTATTTACTCTAAAAATTGGGACAGAGCAATGGTTCGATTGCCCGAGGCACTCTACCACAGCTCAACTAATGCCGTGTCCACCCACTTCTCTCTCTGATAGGGGCCTGTGTTTTTTTTTTGTTTACCATTTTACAGGAATAATAGCAGACTTAAAACTCTTAGGAAACTATCTTTCTAGTATTATAAAAATTTGATTAATGAAAATAAAAAATATAAATTAAGGGACAATGTTTGTCTTCTGTTGGTACTTGAAAAGACGTCCGTCAGACGACAGTTCCTCTGTAATACTTTTTACTTGGGAACATCGTTCAAACATTGACAAAATGTAAAAAATATTGACGGCCTTAATAAAAAAATAGGTTCACAAGAACATCAAAATATTTGACTTTGCTAGATGGAGCTACCCGGATGACCAGGAATGTGGACCATCTCACTTGAGGCAGCTTACCCTTGTTCTGAACTGTATTATCTCAGTCTTTAATATGTTTATAACGACTGCTCACGAGTCAGTGTAGATATACAATATACCGAAACTTATGATCAACGGAACATATAGATTTTTTCTTCTAATTTGTCGCCAGTCTTATACGCAGTTCAGCTTGTCTGTCTATTAGCGGAGCACTATGAACGACACCTTCTGCAGCATTGGACAATCTATTTTATTTAACACCCTTCGATATTTTGGTAGGCAAATGGCGGCTAACTAAGCTATTCGCCTTAAAGCTACTTTACAGTGGTCTAAGAAAGTATATGGCCACGCCTCTATTTTAAACAGTTTTAATATCTTCCCTGAAAACATTGACTACACCATACCCAAGTTAAATTTTGACAAAAACTTCCAAGTTACCGTCCCTTCCAGAGCATTCTGGGAAGAAGGTGGTTTTACGGATTCAGATTTTTTTTGGTTTTACGGAAGATAAGTCGTTACACTTTTATACCGACGGTTCAAAAAATAACGACGGGGTGTGTGGTGGTGTCTTCTCTGAAAGGCTTAATCCAAACCTCTCTTTTCGTCTCCCAAACCACTGTAGCATGTTGCAGATGGAGATAATGGCAATTAAGGGAAGACTTGTCTTGGCTAAAGTAAAACGTGATATCAAACGTTGATATCCGCATCTTTCAGACAGTCAAGCAGCAATCAAATCCTTAGAATTATCCTCCATAAATTCTCTAACAGCTCTAGACTGCTGATCGTCTCTTATAGAGATGGCGGAGCAGTTCAATATACACCTAATTTGGGTGCCGGGACACATAGACATTCCAGGAAATTGTAAGGCTGACGAACTTGAAAGACATGAAACAACAATACCCATTCTTCCAGACAAAAGTTCACTGGGTATGCCGATCGCTACATGCAGACTTAAATTAAAGCTGGATGTTATTGAAAGGACAAATTCTAGGTGGACAAGTGGTACAACTTGACAAAACAGATTTGGGCTAAGCAAGATTTGAATAGACTGCATATCAGCGCTGTTATAGGTGTCATCACTGGACACTATCTAATAGGCAAGCATGCAACAAGGCTTGGCGTATTCTCAAATGATTTCTGAAGATGCTGCATGGGCGAAGAGCAGGATGAGACTATTCTTCACCTTGTTTGCACCTGCCCAGTTCTCTCTCAAAGAAGGAAACTCCACCTAGGAGCCTTCTGTTTCAACGTTTATTTAAGTTGTTAATTTTATTTTACATTTTTCAACAATATTTTTTCTTTGTACAAGGTGGAGCATAAGTAATTTCATAATGTGAATGTTCCCTAATTTTTGCAAATGGCGTCAAATGTCATTGTGCTTTGACACTTATGTTGTAGACAGATAGAGAATTAGTTGACAACAAGCAATGGAGCGATACACACCTGAAGAACGCGGAATTATTGCTACTGCTTATTTGACCAATTTCCGGTTTGTTGTTTTAACGCAGCATGGATTTCGTCGTCGTTTTCTTCGCCGTGAAGGGTACGGAGAATCGATATGAAATGCATGAAGAGTCTTTGCATTCCCTCAAAGTGACTGTTTGGTGCGGCATTTACAGTGAAAAAGTGATTGTCCCTTATTTTTTTGAGGACGCCGACGGCACCATCGTAACCGTAACTGGTGAGCGCTACAGACAAATGTTAAAAGATTTTTTTTTTTACCGCGAGTTACTGAATTGGGTCTCGAGCATTGTTGATTCCAGCAGGACGGAGCAACCGCTTACACAGCTCGGGCAACGATGGAGATTTTGAATCACCAATTTCCGGGCCGTGTGGTCTCCCGTTTTGGTGATTTGAACTGGCCGAACAGTTCGCCAGATCGTACGGCGTCAGTCTTCTTCCTTTGAGGCTTTTTAAAATCTCGCGTTTACCACAACAAACCACAAACCTTGCAAGTCTTGAAAGCCAACTTTGAAGAAAAAATCACCAATTTGGAGCCAGATATTTTGCGAGCAATAATTCAAAATGCCGTAAAACAATCACAAATGTGCATCTCTTCAAGAAGTGGTCTTTTGACTGATATCATTTTTTCAACTAAATGTCATTTTCATGAAAAGAGAGCCCAGTTTTTTTCATTTCTAACAAAATGGCAGCCAATTCACATTATGACATTACCTTGTATATACAAAATCTTATCAACAAATATTATTTGATATTTGTAAAAATGTTTAGTTTGACTTTGAACCATTTTGTTGATGGTTCTCAAATGTGAAGGTCATTGTGCGGGCAGAAGACCTTTAACAATTTCATTCACTACGCTCGTCAACATTGACAATTTTTGTCTCCATACAAAAGTGACCCACCCTAATATGTATATCTATCCCTACTATATCATTACTAATACGATTTTTTTCCTGCTCGATGACGTTCGTAAAGATAAAAAGACTTCAAAAGCATGTTGCTTGCGCTCGAGTGCTCGAGGCACCCTACCCTCAGCTCGACTAATGCCTTGTCCGCCCACTTTTCTCTCTAGTAGACTTAAGAATGAATAGTATGATTTTTTAACAGGAATGTGGCCACGCCCAAATGGCGTGTAGGCACTGCGACCAGAAAGATCTATTGTGTCAGAGGCCAGTACTTCTACTTTCCTTATGAAAGCTGGAAGGTGGAGTTCCTTAAGTCTAATGGAGATATTATCTCCTTCTTCTCCTACTTCTACACAGAGCTACACAGTCACATAGTACGTGCTCTGCGGTTTTGTCCTTTTCTAGGCAGATGCTGTAGGTGATATCCTCTGAAATTCTCATTTTATTAAAGTGGTAGAGTAATTGACAGTGACCAGTAAGAAAGCTCACAAGCCTTCTTATGTCGTTTCTGCTATATTTTAGGATATCAACTGAATTTTTTTGGAATGGTCGGACAGATCTTTTAGCTTGTTTGAGACCTTGGGAGTTATTGCAATGGGAAATGCACATGTTGCATTCCCAATTGTTTAAGGTTAGTTTGAATGCAGAATCAGATATTCTGCAAAAGGGTTCAAGTCCAATGAACAACTCAGAGGAACGTTTTCTGGCTAGCAGATCTGCAGTTTCATTGCCGTCAACGCCTACATGACCCGGTACCCACCATAATTTTACTTTATTTTATCGGGCCAAGTTTTGTAAACTGTCGAAGCAGCTTAGAACTGATTTTGAACTGATCAGGTGGGAGATAAGTGCTTTAAGCGCCGCTTGGCTGTCGGTGAGTATGTGTATAGCGGCACCTTTGATTCCTGATTGCAAGTTGATATTTGCACAGGTCTCAATAGCGTAAAGCCTGGAAAATACTAGGACTCTTTCCAAGTGATTTCGTAATCTTGGTCCCTACACACCGGCGCCAACTTCTGAATCCATTTTTGATCCATCGGAGTACCAAACGATTCCTTTTGGATCAAGCAACGGTCCGCCATTATTCCATATATCACGACTTGGGATCTCAATCTCAAACCTTCTACCAAAGTAGAGTGATTTGGGCATAAAGTCAGAAACCGTGCTGAGCATATCTAGCTCGGTGAAGTCGGATCCATGAGATCCACATGATCCCATGTACTGTTACCACCCGACTTTCGAAGATTAACTGCACTGCGAATTGCCACTTTTTTGATGAAAATGTGTAAAGGAGGAGAATAGTATGATATTTTGCCTCAAAACTGGACGCATTTAGCCCAGATTAGGGGAATAGTAGCTCTATAAATTTTCATCCGCTTTTGGGGGTATATCAAATAAATACCTTTCAGTTCAGGGGGTTTTATTGAGAGTATGTTAGTATTATTGCCCTTACCTTTTTTTTTGTTATATTATTCGCCAGTGTTGGTCTAGGTTAGTTTAAGTTTCCATTAACAGTTACAGAATTTTCTCATTCAAATTTGTAAGAAGCTCCGAGAGGTCTATATACGATCTCGGAATAGCGCTGGTATAAGAAATGGGCTGCCGCTTACCAACGGAAAAAAGGGCATAGCAGTGGAATAGTTAATACGGGCATTTATGAAGTGTTCGGTAAATATAAAGCATATCTCCATGTTTTATTTATTTTTTTTTTTTTATAATTCGCGCGCGCCAAAAGGAATATGAATACCTTTATACTGTTACAGGGCACGGGCTTTTAAGGACAAGGGGAAGAGGAACAGAGGAGAAGCCTATGCACGTTGGCTTTAAATGTTTGAAGGTTGTTGTGATGGGGAAATACAGAGCTTGGTAGATCATGCAAAACTTTTTAATTAAAATATTTTTTTTTTTTTTTGGTGACTGGTAATGTCCGACCAAAGGTTCAGTTTCGGTTTCGATCAAAATATTGCCGAAGTTTCGAACCTCAACGAAACTATTCAGAGTTGGACAGATTGTAACGGATTACCGATTACATGATTACAAAATGTAATTTATGTCGTTTCATAAAATCATACTGAAATTGTAATTACAAAGTAATCGTAATTGATAATCTAATCATACAAAATTTCAATTTGTTACCGTAATTTGCAATTGTAATAGGATTCGATTACAATGAAATTATATTTTACATTGAGTATGCGGGATGAGGTTTTTTGGTGGAGATATGCATGAAAATGGAGTATGGGGTGGGTGGAAGATGTTAACTCCATAAAAAAGTCAAACAAATACCGCCATTATAGGTCACTAAATGAATGTTAGTAGAACTAAATTACAGGATCTCTAAAGCAGTAAATGAATCGCCAAGACAATAGAAATCCAAGTAATGAATTACTAACTACACCTAATACAAATTACATGTAATCCATAAGTAATTACAATACATACTTTTTTGAACTATTACGCCCAACTTTGAAACTACTAACATATATACATACTCGTATATGCATAACTTATTTCATGTTCTGTACAGTACGCATCACCTATATATTTTATGTCATTTTTAAGAAAAACTTTAGTTTCGAATCCCAAAAAAAATAAAAAACACCTAAAAGTTTTGTCACGCCCACTCCCACGTCTTTCAAATGCCTAACAAACATCAGAGATTAAAATTTGTTATAAGAAGCTCCTCCTTAGAAAATGGCATAAAACATGTGTCGAACAGCACGGTGGATGGCGGAGAGACTTTAGGCCCTCTGTATTTATACTCCTTGCGTCAAATAGCTATATTTATATATCTTATTTTTAAACTCTATTCAAAGTTAGTGATAAAAGATAATCGTTACCGTATTGCTTATTTTTCTAAATAAAAGAGAAGCATGATTATCCTTCCGAGTAGGTCGACCAAAACAGTCATTAAAACCAAAATTCGGTTCTGGTCTTAAAATGTAGTTTAGGTGTCCAGTCATGCTTCTTTCTCCCTCACTTTTCTAACCATTATTTTACATACTGTACTTCAATTGAGTATACCGGTCAATACTGTTTGCTTTAAATTTTAAGAATATATTAATTATTTGTTAATATTTGCAATGGTAGGTATGTATAAGTGTGTATGTGTCATTTGCAAATCGAGGCATATCTATTAACTACTTGCAGGATTGTGTATATTAATTGTTTAGCAACTTAATGGAATTAGGATTAAATGCTTCTGAATCGCCACTTCTTCACTTCACTTAGTATTTTCTTCTTCTTTCATTCAAAATGTGTTTAATAATAATATTAATTTAAAAAAAAAAAAAAAAAAACATTACTACTTTAATCGAATCGTAAATTGGAATTGCTGTTTCATAATTTAAAAATAATTACCAACCTTCTATTATTACACACACAGAAAAATAATTTAGCACCTTTTATCTGTTTTTTTTTTTTTTTTAAACAAATATATACTTATAAAATTCAAATATGTTATCAAAAAAATAACAAACAACACAAAACAAAAACATAATATTCGCATTTATAATGCTTTCTTTCTAATTCATACATATTACTTAAATGGAATGACCTATATAATGATTTAGTATTAATTGATTTGTTTAATATGTTTTGGTTTGTTTTTGTTTTGTTTTAATTTATTTAAAGCTTTATTATCAGTGGCGTTCGTATTGTGTAGTGCAATCTTTCATATGTGCGATTTTCAAATTTTTTTTTTTCCTTTTTTTTTTTTTTGTTTTCATTGTTAAAAAAATTATTTTTAATTTTGCTTATAATTATACGTTATGTTTTGTTTAAAATATTAAAACTAATCGTTTGCTCTTAGGATATATTTTTAACTAAATTTTGTATCTACAAATATACAAAGGAAATTATATTCCAGAAAAAATGTTTTTTGTTTTTAAATTCAAATTGCACTAAAAGAACACAATTTTTTTTTACATATTGATGTTGTATAATAAATAATGCGTGGTGTGCCTATAATTAATCAAATTATTGCAAATCGTTAATATACATTCTTATATAGATATTATTACCTTTTTTTTTTTGTTAATTTTTTTTCGTGTTTTTTGTATGAAAAAATATTTGCTTTTTTGTTTGTTCTTTAACTGCGGTAAGCTTTTTAATCTTTTTTTGTTTCATATTTTCTAAAAGATTAAAAGATTTTTTGTTTTTTTTTTTTGTTATGCAATTTTTTGTATTATTTTGTTAAGTTATATTAAAAATACGTTCTAAGCTTATTTTAGTGGACGAAAATATTATGTTAGCGTTAATTAATATTTGTGTTTTTTTGGTTGCTTTTTTTTACTAAATTAGTTTGTATTGTGTTATTTTATAGTTGTTGGCGATTTTTTGGTGGTATAAGTGTTTTTTTTTTCTCTATGCAAAATGTAATTACTAATTAAAATTATTGAAACAGAGTAGAAAAAAAAAATTTTGAATGAAATTTGACGAAATTTTGAAAAAGAAAGTAAAGTTTGGGCTTTAAAAAAATACGTCAGTAACGTGTTTTAATTAAAAGGGGGGAAAATATGCCTTAATCAATTCCTTTTAAGACTAGTTATGAGCTATTATAAATTTAGTTTTTTTTTTTTCTTTTTTTTTTTATTGCGAATTTTTTTTATTACGTAAAAAAATCTGAAGCATCTATGATTAATGTTTGACTATATACAAAAAGGCATTTTCTTTATTAATTACATAGAAGTACAATTGATTGCGATCGTGTAACATATTTTTTATTAAGAATTTAAGAATTTTTTAAAATTTCTCGCTTTCGTTTTTTTTAGCTTTAAAACCTTAAATATGAACACATCCATGAATAAGAAAAGAAATATAATTTTAATATAAGCATGAAAGTACTTATAGCGTGAAGTTTGTGGAAATAATAACTGATCTAACTTAAGTGTAAAGCGTCACCATAAAATATTTTCACATATGACTCTCTTTCATTGTCTAGAGATCTGAACAAATTCCGGTTTGTTTGACTTGGTAAGGTATGTTTATTTTCATATTCCACATCATGGTAGAGTTCATCAGGCGGTTATAATGTAATTGCAGTTAAGAAAGTCTGCCTTAGGATATCATTATCTTTACGGATGCACTCAGTTCCTGGAGTCACTCTTCTCAACGTTCACACAAAGCAGTTCAACATTGGCGCCACGTGGCATATCACGAAAATAGATTTGGTATATAAAGTTACTGCCTTTATAAAGGTAAGATATTTACTACGGAGACGAGATGGAGGGGAAGAAAGCTCTACCCTATTCTGTAGAAGAAAAAAGTTCTCTTTTGGTGCTTCCATTTCGGTGACCTGGCAGATTTGTTTTATCAGAAACTGCATGTCATACATATATCACAACTAACATACATAGGTATGTATCAACTTTGGTCCACAGATCAGATGATCTATGCGTCCAGTCTTCATATAATGGGTGTTGTAAGCCGTCTTAACTTAATGACAGAATACATTTACTCTGTAAGTCTGGTCAGATATATCCCTTACTTTACTAAACTCTACGTGGGACGCTTGCTTTTCTATAATTTGTCAGCTATATAATCGTTTTTTTTTTTCTGTTCACGGTTAACCGAATAACGGTTTATTTAGAGAATCATCTATATTTATATCATCGTGAAAAATGTCGGATAATAACCTGTTATATTTTGCTTCGGTTTAGCAGATACTGTACCCGGTTATACCGATTTTTCAATAACCTCCCATGTTTACTTTCAGCGGCGAAGAGGGCAGAAAAAGACAAAAGATATAAAAGCTCTAAAGGAAACGAAGTCCAGTTTTTAGTACACTCTGAAGTCGTTGGAACAAGAGCACTTGTCATTTCAACACAAAAGTTTGTATTGAACAATATAAAAAGAAAAATAATAAAGATGACTCCACAAGGTTTTTGTAACCCTATCCTGAAATCCTATCTTTCCTTCTTCCTTCTATTTGATTGTGATAATTTTTAAGTGGGATAATTTACAAGCTGATTAAATTGACTGAATTGTTTATATGATGCAGTTTTCTGACCTCTGATCAAAAACTATCGAAATCTTTAATTGGTTCTGACCTACATACATACGAGTATAGGTATAATCCATAAGGGTGACAAGAATTTAGTTTAAAACCAAGGTTTTTGACGAGACACTAATCTCTCACTCTATCCGATTTGAAAGATCTTAAATTCGGATCAACTACTGGCTCTGTTAGGTGGTTATTGACTTAGGCAAATAGACTTATGAAACAGGCGGACTAGCAAACCATTTATTAAATATAATATATTCCTCTTTTACTCCGACTAACGAGAAAGCAAACATTTTTAAGAAAATTTACAAGTTTTTTTTGGCAAAAGCGGCATTTCAGTTATATGTAGGTATGTACTTGCGAATAGATGTTAAATGAAATGCAATTTCTCTCGCTAGTAGTAACACCTAAGCTAAATTATATTCTTATCACTGACACGTTTTGTTTTTTTCAGCTCAGACAGAAACCTTTTTCGTATTCCCATATACCACAACGATCACCGATCTACCTTTTTGTACGGAAAACTACCCCACTAGGAGGCGCTGAATCAATGACCATCTAGTGGCAACTTCAAGAAGTGCACTATCTATGTCTTTGCTTTATTGATAAAAAGAGTAATTCTAGATCAGTTATCAATGCAAAAGAAGCGTCCGAGATTTGTTAACAGCATTAAATACATATGAATTGAAATGCCATTAACTGGAACTACACAGCTCATCTAGCCGCTGCTAACAGCATCTGTAGTTAGTGGCAGCTACATGCACATATGTACATGTGAATAGTTACATAAAATCTTGTAGTTTTGATTCTTCAAAGATTTAGATGAGGTGCCATGTGAGATCATACTGCGAGGCGTAGTTGGAATTTTATTTTTAACCTCAAAATTAACTATAAGTAATTAACCACTAGTCAATTTTCAACAGACTGAGTTTTCTCAAAAACTGTTTTAACGATATTCATTAAAATCGGCCAAAAAAAATGTTTTGAAGCTAACAGCCCTTTTAATTTCGATTTTAAAAAATGATACTATAATCTCGAAAAAATAAAAATTCGAGGAATAAGAGAAGAATAAATCAATTGTTTTAATAAAACATTTAACCAATATTGACAATAATGTTTCGTAGTATTGCTATAATATAATAGAGAAACACAAAATCTGACTACAGATTAAAGGGTCGACAGATTTACTTCAAACTTGATATCTGGAGTTTGTGCGCTAATGAACAGGGATGTATTCCAAATTTTCGTTCTAACCTCAGATTTAACGGTACTTTATTGCTGGCCAATTTTGGAAAAGAGCAATTTTCTCTAACAGTTTCGATAAAAATTCATATCTGAGGTAATGTTGACGTTTGAAAAGCCGTATATCGAATTTTCTCGTTCATGGCTATGGCACGAATCTATGTCATTTTTGACATACGTGAGGACATACATTCAAATTTTGAACATATGGTAAAAAAATGCATTTTTCTATTATATAATTTGTGTTCCCTCTTTTTGCAAGTACGTATGACCCAGTCGTTCCCCTTATTTAAATATCAGTGCATTCCCATCCAATTTTACGAAGCAGTAGCTCTTGCGTCGAATTAACAAATATACACCCTGTGCCGTACTATGAAGGTTTTATCACTTCCGGGTGCGTTCCTCTCATATTTTTAATACATACGTATGTATGTAGGTACGATTGCAGTTTTTCTGTGATATGCTTATTCTTTTTTATGTATAAAAGAAAAAAACACTCAAGTCGATAACGCATAAGTGCTCTAGACCGCGACAAAGTGTTTTGTGAAGAAATTTTACGATGGTTTTGTGCGAAGCAGAAAAAGGACGTATTCTCCCTCTTCGTGGCGAAAATTTTTCAAATAGGCGAATCGCAGACATTGCGGGATGCCACGAAAGCACTGTGAGAGGGTTTTTGAAGAAATTAAGCTCGACAGGCAGTACAGAAAGGCAACCTGAAAACCCAAAAAAAAAAAAAAAAAAACGACAACACGATCGGATTTTGGAGACTCTGAAAAACCGGTTCGCAACTGCCAAGGAATTGAGAAAAGACTTCAACGAGAAATGTTCTATTAACATCAGTACGCGGACTGATCAACGCCGGCTACAAGAAGTGGAACTTCAAGACCGTATACCTGCAAAAAAGTCGCTTCTCTTTGCAGTAATGACGAAAAAAAGATTGATGTGGGCCAAATAGCACTTGAAATGGACCGTCAATTTCTGACGAATCCAAATTTAATTTGATTAGACCTGAGGGAAAGCAAACAGTTCAAAGGCCGAAGTTTTGCTTCCCACCGTTAAGCATTCACCATATGTTATGGTTTGGTAATGCTTGACAAATTGGGGTCTTGGCCGTATTTTGCTTTTGGATAGTTCCGTAAATGCAGAGAAATACAAAGAAATCATTGCTGATTGGGTTGTTCTTACAATAGAGTAGTTATGCTGCTACATCCCAAATTCCATATTTCAGGATGTTTCCGCCCCCTGTCATCGCGCTCATTCCGTAAGTAAAAACAAGTTTCGACCTAAAATTTAAATTCAAAACCACTTCTAAATATTGTTTTCTTTCAACAGATAACCCAATGCAAGGCCTTGAATCCCTAATTTTGGCCTTGAATCCCTAAATTGGCCACAAAATAGCCATGACCTTAATATAATAGAGAACTTGGGTCAGAAAGTACGCAACAAGGCACCTAAAACAATTCAAGAGATCAAAACATAACATATATAGATATAACAACAGAGGAAATTCAAAACTTCATGACTCTATGCCACGAAGATTCCAAGCGGTCATAAAGGCTAAAGGCGGTTTTACAAAGTAAAACTGAATTCCCGCAATAATGACTAATTAGTGTTATTCAATGTTCCATTAAGTACTTTTAATAAAAAACAAGTGGAAACAACTACCCTAATATATTTTTTTTATTGATGTGATATACAAATTCCTATATTATACCCTTTTCTGCTAGCAACTACCTGCTCTTGCACTTTTGTCGCATTAGTAAGGTCAATGCCTCATAAAAAAATTATAAATATATTTAAATTTCAGTAAAATACAATACGTTTTAGAAAAGATGCACGGTTGCGGCACGGACTGTATTTAGGTTAGATAATAAGCAAAACTGTAACAAACTTATTATTAAACTTTATTTTTGCTTTTGGCTAAATCATCTGCATACATTAAGATAAAGTGCACGATGGAGTCGCACGTACTTGCAGCTATATGCTCTTTATCTGCAAAAGCTGGGATTTAAAATTTAAATAAAATATCCTGGTAAAACCTGGTACGCCTTCTGTTGATGTTAAAACCGTTTTCACAAAAGTAACATTAATTTAAGGGATAGAATGAAGTTTTTAATTTCGACTTTAATTGTCACCCTACGTTTAGCCTTCAGTCGGCCGTACATACAGGCAAACCTACAGACATGCACACAGATAGACAGAATTAAGAGATACTTTCTTTTAAGATGCTCTATTATACGAATATGCCAAGTTTGATAAAAATCTCGAAATCGAAAATTTTCAGGAAAAAAGATATTTTTAGACAAAAGATTAACAACTTCGTGATTTTACTAAACAAAATTTGCAATTAAACGTGATTTTGAGAAGCAAGATAGTTATCTATTTTTCTTTGGTCAAACGATCTTTCTAGATCCTTGTCGTCGAGATTAAGATGCATAAAGACAAAAGTGACTATTAGCTGTATTTCTTTGTAACCACATATAAAGTTCAGTTAAGTTGCTCAAAAAAAACGATATACCATTTTGTATTTTGAGATTTATAGCTACTGATTTAGTCGAGTTTAGTCGAGGTTCAAAGAAAATTAGTAATTCCGCCATGGCCCCGCTATTTCTTTTCTATTAAAGTAATCAGTAAATGATTTTATATTGAACAGAATCTAAGATTAGAGATATATAATTACGCGTTCTTCTTGTCAGGGAGAAACACATTTTACGCCATCTGTTGCCCTATGGTCGAAGTATGTTATACTCTGTTAGCAATAACTTTGGATAATATCGAAAGTTATTGAAACTGTATGTTCTTATTTGCCATGTGAACTTTTTCCGAATTAGGGATAATTTTCAATTAAAAAAAAGTTAAAATTAAGCGATATTGAAACTTGGTGAAGAGTTGTGAAAAAAGAAAAGAATGTAATAAAAGTTAGTGGTGAATTTAAGATAAATTTATCAGAAAAACTAGCTTTATCATTTCGAACTGTAGGAAATCGTTACATTATTACCATTTTTTGCAATTTTCTGTGAAGTATGTAAAATTCGGACAAAATGTAGATAAAGTGTAGTTCTTTTGAAGAAAACTCTTAAAACTAAATCTTCTGTAATGACAAGAGAGAATATTCGAAATAATTTTTTACGCATAATTTGATTTTGTAATTACACACGTAACATAATTTTTTTTTTGAAGGTTTTATTCTTTGATAGCTTTTGTCTAACAAACCGGGTGTAAATATACTCGTAATTATGTTTATATTTATATAAGTACGTACTCTTATATAAATTTCAATTTTATTTTCAATCTATTTTGATTAATATATTGTGTATATGTGTGTCTGTGTCTGCAAGTGTATATGTTATGAAAGTGTTACTTTTCGATAGATGTAAATTTATGCTATTTTTTGAAATAAGGTTATCATTTTTTTTTTAATGTATATTATGTATGTATATATATATAATATATTTTTACTATTTACGGCAAAGAAAATTGTTTATTATTTAAGTCCTTAATTTTTGTATATTTGTTTCTTCATTCTTCTCGGATTTGTGCAAAGTTGACAATATTTTTTTTTTTATTTTTATTTTTCTCTCTTATCTGTTATTAAGTTTTTTTTTTTTTTTTTTGTTTTACATTTTTAAGTTAATATCGTTTCACGCTAATCTTAAAAATAAGTGTATCATATATACATACGACGGCGTATATATTTTTTAATTATTTATATATTTTTCTGATTTTTTTTTTTTTTGTTTTGTATTTAATGAATTTTACTAGGTTTTGTTATCTATGAGTTTGTTTCAAATTTATTTTCTATGTAATAATTAAATAACTAGAATTTTACATGTTACTGTAACAAATCATCACATATCAAAAAATGTTTTCTCTTTTTTTTATTTTGGGGTACAAATCGTTTCTTTGTTCAATATTTGATTAGAAAAAAAAAAAAAAAACATTTCATTGTTTTTTATTTTATTTTTTTGTTTTTTTTTTTAATAAAAAAGTAGCATTCTAAATGTGTACAAATCTCCTTATTCTATTTTTATTTCAGTTTAGCGAAGTTCATTAATTTTTGTATGTTTTTTTTTTTTTTTTTTCAATGCTAACTGTAAACAAATAGCAATTATTGAGGTGAAAATATTGCTGTTATCGATTTCTTGGTTAAAATTGTGTACGTGGATTTATTAAAATATGTAACAAAATATATATAACACGTAACAACAATTAGACTGTGAGAACAAATTTATTATATTGTAGTATAAACAATGAATCAGACACACTGCGGTGGAGAAAAATAAAATAAATAAACATAAAATAATATTAAAAATTTAGCTCCATGTTCTTCAAATATTCTAAAAGACGAAATGCGTGTATCTGTCATTTAAAGACCACTTTTAATTAAAATGTTGCTCACAATGTTTTCTACAAGATCCATCGTAGTAGACAATCAGACTGAATGATTAAAAAATATCAAAGCTATTATCCGACATACGCTTGTAACTTTTGACCCATTTGACCAAGAGTAGAGAGCTGACATTTTGAAGAAAAAAAAAAAAGGATTTTTAAGACGGTTTTAGGGGCACAGTATATAATGTACATATATTCGAAGAACAAAAAAAAAGACCGCTCATCATGAGACACAAGTATCATATGAAAGGTGAAGACTTAAGGAATCGAAAACTATAAGATATCCTTGTGCGCAACATATTTTTCTCAACTCATAGCCCAAATATCATCAAAATACGGTAAGTGGTTCTTGAGTTAAGCATCTGAGAAAGATAATTCGAACATTTTTGAAAATTCTCTCCATATCTTGCCCTCACTTATTTTGATTTTGATGAATTTTAAGTGGGATTACTTACTCGTACATGTAAACCTTAACTTACAAGCCTTTTAGATATTCTTAGGAGTAAATTAAAGGCCCCCACATCACCCAATTATTTGTTACTTCATCTTTATCCGATTTCGTGATATCTTGACACCATAACATACTTATATCAAGATATTACTACTGTCAGAACGTCACGATATCAGGACATCACGATGTCAAGATGGTGTTGTCAAATTTTAAGGCTCTGTAAATAAGATGTACTTTTGTATATAGAAACGTTTTATGAGTGATTTGTAGTTCTATCATAGTTTTACAAAAAAAGGCAGCAGGAATATATTATGTATGTACATCCCAGGTCAATGGCAGCCCACAATCTTAAATTGTTTTTTTGGTTCGAACGAAGCCACGCAGGTTCAATAGTGTATGCTGTGATGTTTTTGAAGGACTATTTCTTTAGGTGACGTTTTCAATTATTCAGTCTGAACTACGTCCCCTTTCGAGGCGTGACGAAGTTTATGGAGGAACCCTGATATACTCTTAAAAAACATACATTATATAGCAGTTTATGTTTCTCTCGAGCATTTGCGGAATTTCTAAAGGACTAAAAAAAACACGTCGATTAAAAAGAAATTCTGAAATTCGTCTTTTTTCTTAGCATATAGACGAGATGGGGAGGGTGATGGGTCTACTACAAAATGAAGGATAATATTTACTACTTACCATCAAGAAAAGCAACTATGGTTTATTACTAACCGTGTTCCATTGATCCTGGGTAGGGTAAGTACATGGAGCTACTTGCGAGTAGATGTTGAATGGAATACACTGTTTATCACGAAACCAAATTCCAATTTTACTCTTTTTATAGGCAATTTTTCATTTTTTTTAACAAAGATTTCCTTTTTTTTTAGCAAACTCAAAAACCCTTTCCGTATTTCTTAGCAAAAACGTCTATCTATGTACTTTTTTCGAGGAAAATTATCTCTATTAGATGGCGCTGATTCGACCTCCACCTAATGGAAAACTTAACTGCAACTACACAGTTTATTTACCCGCATCTGATAGCGTGTGTAGTTACAAGTATGTATGTACATACAAGTACTTTCCAAGACCGAATGGAACATGGCTACTATCAGATATCACTTACATCAGAGGGCATGTGCCTCAATTCCTTGGACACACGACTTATTGAGCTGTGAACTAAGAAGTTTGCTTACGCAGGTGATTATAAGATATCCACTCCCTTGTCGTCCGTTGAAATACCACCACATCTTCCTATAGTCTTCATGAAGTAGTCGTGATTACGTTTCGGAGCTTGGCAGATGAGCTGGAACTATAGGCATCTCGGGGCTCTGCCACAGCGTTACAGTTTCGATTTTTCCTGAGAAGTTTATAAAAAAAAATTATGGAATTATCAAATCGAATTACGTAGAAGACCATGTGAATTTAGGTTGAGTGACTCGGCATCCCGCAACTAAGTTGGTGTGGTTTGCGTTTTGAGATAAGGGCCGATTAGGAATACTACTGATAACATAATATAGGTATAACGGCAATACTATACTCTAATGTATCGTCTGTCAATAGGGACAATTCTAAGACGAAAGTAGAATGTTGCTGATTATCTAGTTAGGAATTTTTATAGAGAAGATAGAGTAAGGCTTTTAAAACTGGGAATATGTGCAAATTAAGCTGATCTGCCTTATCAAAACATCTGTACAGCGCACGTCCAATATAACGAATGATGTAATGTTCGAAGTCGTGCACTATATCGGTAGTGTTCGTTACACAGAGGACAATGAACAAGTCTAACCTTCCTTTGATGAAAAAAGCAGTTACGGTCTTCTCTAGGTCGTTTTCTCACATTTATAACCATATTGATCCGATTTTGATGAAATTTTTTTTTTTTTTCCATTAGCGGACTTTTAGCAAACTCAATGGATAGAATATATTCTCGATCGCTTCTTCACGGCGTACTTGGAATGGATATGAAATGAACAGCTCATTCCTTACATGCAAAATATGTTATCTAACAAATTAATTTGGACATTCAAATTAAACTAATCAAAAAATGGTAATCATCTTTTATTATAATTTTTTTCAGTCCCCTTAATTTTGGCCGTTAGGTACGAATATGTAAATACGGAAATAAGTAGTTTTTTTTATTATAACAGTTTACAGGTGGTACTCTTATTGTGTGTACTTTGGCAGCTCTGGCACATTTGACAATTCCAATGCTGTTATCTCCCAATTTTGCCCGATTCACAATGCAGCGTGATAGCGAAACAAGAGCTAGACGAGTCTAGCGCGAGTTGTCAAAAAAGGTTTCGATCTATGCAAATATATGAAGCAATACACAATGATGCGAGACTCGTTCTATCGCAACGCATTCTTTTCAGAAAATTGAAAAACTCTCGCGACGAGATTGCCTGTCGGTAGGCTGATGCGACTTTGTTATGTAGCCAGAAAGAGAAAGATGGTGTGTTGCCGTTGTTGCTTTTTCACTTTAACACAGATAATACTTGCTCGCTGTATCGCCTTCATTCTGAATTGGGAAACGATTTTATGAGGACGAGGATTTCTCGCCTCGCTCTAGTCTCGCTCTCACGCTACATTGTGAATCGGGCAAAATTGTACGTCGTTTGCGACTTTCGCTGCGGTAGGCGCTGTGCGTAAACTCTGACAGAATGCCTTTCCAGGCATAGGATTAAATCAACTTTTGCAGGTAAGCTCGATTTTTTTTAACCGACGTGTTTTTGTTACCCATTGTGAATCTGTAAAAAAATCTGCGGAACCGACCATCATTTTTTAAGTAAAGCGTTTAGTAAGCATTGGTTACACTGCTAAAAATGGTGTCCTTTTAAGTATTATACATTCAAAAACGCACATACGGGGCATGCACCCGAAGTAGTTTTTCATCATCACCTTATAGGGAGTACGTATACCTTGAGGTTGGTAACTCGCTTCTTTCGCGGTAGTGGTTTTAAACTCCCCGGTACATCTTTTGCGGGGATCCAAAGAAATATAGTGCGGAAAGTTGCGGAGAATCCAAAAGAGAGCGCCACAAAACTTGCGGCTGAACTACAATCATTCGAAAATCTAACTGTGCATCCCGAAACTATCCGTCGTGTACTAAAAAAGGCTAAGCTCACATGTAGCGAGGAAAAAACCATTGATAAGCCTAACTTAGATGAGGAAAAGCTTGGAATACGCCAAAAAAATATGAAAAAGTGAACATTGAAGATCCTACATTCTGGGAACGAGTAATTTTTAATGACGAGTGCAAATTCAATGTACATACAAAAGTATGCCGAAAGCCTAATACACCACTTAACATGAAAAACATTTGCCCCACTATTAAGCACGGAGCAAGATCTGTTATGGTATGGAAGCGTGGCGGCGAATGGAGTTGAGGAGTTGCACTTCGGCACAAATACCTAAATATTTAAAAAAAAAATCAAATTTTATATTTATGGAAGACAACGACCCGAAGCATAACTCGCTTCTCGTCAAAGACTGGCTGCTTTCCACGTTAGGTCGAAGCTTAAACATCCCTAATGTACTACATATGTTGTTAGTTTGTATGATAGATACTCGTACTGCCTGTAAACTTTGAACCGCTATAACTCAAAAACTTATCTTTCTGCTCAGAGATCCAAGATTTTTATTTTATCAGAAAAACTATTGCTACAACTTTTTCTTCGAAGAAAGTGGGCGTGGCTATCACCTTTTGTAACCGATGTTCACAGATTCTGATGAGATACTCACTATAAGACTTAACCATTGCGGTACATAAGTATGAGAAAACGAAATTATGTTTATTTTTTTAAACAAACGCCCACAAAAAGTAGGCGTGGCTATGTATGACGTGTGGACGAATTGTAGAGAAAGTCAAAGTCTATGTATATATGTATGTCTACATATTTTGTGAACACAATTTTTTTTCAATTTCTAGTAAAAATATTGGTGATCGCCGTCGATTGATCGGGAGATTTAAGGTTCGAGTCCCAGAAAAGACCAAACATTTTTTTCGTACGCGAACGTCTAACAAACATCGAACAGTAAAATTGTCATAAAAAGCTTTCCCAATCGACAAAAATTGCATTTCGAAAACGGCCATACCATACATCTTCCTAGTTCCAAAATTAGGGCCATACGGACAGACTGACGAATGGACAAGACTTAGATCGACGTAACTTTCGATGCTAATCATAAATATACTCTCGGATCTATCGTGTTGTCATTTCTCTATGTTGCAAACTATGTATCAAAATCACTGCCTATGGGATAGGATATAAAAAATTGTTTTCTTTACGCCTGGAGAAGGCACAAATTAAAATCCACCACCTGTTTATCAGCTTCAAGGTACAACGAAGTGAATAGGGAAACCCTATGTCGAGCTATACCTAGTTTTGGTATCTCTCCTAAATTCATTTTGTCTAGAGTCTTCGATAGGAAAATTCTTCGACAACGATTTGTTGTAATGTCTGCGTTGTGGTATAAGAAGCTTCAACAACGAATTGTATGGGACGTACAGTGACTTCGACGTTGTGAAGAAGATATGCACTCAGTGCTTAAGGTGGATGGGTCATGTAAAGCGAATTCATCTCAGAGAGAACTCATATCCGACAACGTGCCTAGTAAAAGACGAACTTAGTGGGAGAAATCTCATCTGGATCTGAAGATAAATTGAATTAGACGTACGAATAGACAACTCACTCACGACAAACAATATCTTGAAATAAAAAAAAAAAGCTTCAAAAAACAAAAGCAAACATTTAACTGTGCGTAACCCTTTTATTTTGCCAAAAAAATAAAACAAGACCCAAAATAATAAACAAAATGCAACTTAAGATTAAGAAAAGAAAAGTCTCCACCACAAAATGGTTTCAGTACTTATCATTTAGAACTTTATAAATGTTCGTATCATTCAACGGAACAATATACGTATGTACATATGTATGTGTATATGAATATATATTCTTATAAAACAAACTTCAAAAGGTAACAATGTTATATGAATTTCTTTAGTTGTTTTTTTTCTTTTTCTTTTGTAGTTGCATGTGCCGCGTACTGTGTACAATTAAATATAAAATCATAGAAAAAAAAAAACGAAAGAAAAACTTTTTTTTAGAAAAGCTGTTAGAAGCCGATTTTCGTGTTTAATTTTTTTTTTTTAAACTTACAAGCTCTCTATAACAATTTTTTGTTTTTTTTTTTTTATTATTATTTCGAAATTATGAAATTGCAGTTTTTGGTTTTTTTTTTTCTTAAACATAGTTTTGAATTCATTGATTTTTTTTCCTACGAATTGTTAAAAACTAATAATTACAAAAGTATCCAAGTGTCCAAACTCTCAATTTCGTCGCTAATTTTTTGTTTTGTTTTTGGTTTTGAATTAAATTCATAAGAAACACAAAAAATTAAAATTAAATTAAAACTTTTATTTTAAATATTACACGACGTTGTGTTTTATTTTTATTTTTAGTTTTAATTTTATTAAAAATTGTTATCAATTTGAAGTTAATTTCGCTAAAGTGTTATTGTTTTATCGTCGTATGTCAAACGGGATCACCAAGACCAGTTCGATGGTGTTGCTGATGATGACTAGTAGGAGTTTTTCCGGCACCATTGTGATGTGTCGTACGGTTGCCACTACCGCTAGCAGCCGCTGCAGTACTACTACTACTACCGGCTGCGTGACGTTTCTCACGCCAACGATCGAGAGGCGTATAACAACATTTAAAAAATGGCGCCCGACGTTGGTCGCTACCATTGCTACTACTGCTACAGCCACCATTTTTCGCCAAAGATGATGACGATCGCGATGAAGTGGAGAGTTCGGTTTGTATAACTTCGCTACCAGTTAGACGACTGGTAGTACAATAGGTTGTTGCCGTCGCTTTAGCTGCTATTGGTGGCGATGGCGGTGGCATGGCAACTACTTCACATGTTGCAGTTGTAGTTATAGGACTCCTAAGTTTATTATTAGCACTACTAGAATTCGATGAGGCCGCCGAAGTGGTTGACGTTGAAGGCCGAAACTCATGACTACTGCTCCCAGCGATGGCAGTGGTTATGGTTGTTGCAAAACAACTGGTTTCCAAATAATGGCAGGATTGAAATATATAATCATCATACTGTTGTGGCAGGAGCAGGTGCGCATGCGTATGATCGTCGCCACTCGCTTCCCCATCTCCATCTCCATCTCCGTCGATTTCGCCAACGCTCACCTCGACACCTTCGCCCCAATCGGAGTGACGAATCTTATGCGATACCGATGTTGGCGATGATTTATTTGACAATGACGATGTTGGTGTTACCGACGACGCCGCTGTCACCGTCTTCATTAATTTTCTCCTTTGATGCTGCGGCTGCGGCTGAGCTTGCGAATGATTATGATTACTACTACGATGCAAATCAACAATTTCTATTTCTTCTATATCACTAAAACTATTTAATTGTTTCAACAAATAATGCACATCATTTCGTTTCGTTTGATTATCGTTTGTTGTAGAATAATAATTATTATACCAATTGTTACTCGTATAATAGTTATTATCTGCTGTTGTTGTTGTTGTTGTGGAATTAATTTCTTTTTTAGTATTATTGAATACATTTGCCTGTTTCTGTTGTTGGTTTTGGTGTTTTTGATTATTACTACTAGTACGTGTTCCTTCTTCGTTAGGTTGTTGTTTTTGTTTTCTGGAGTAATAATTTGTTGCGGGCATTGTATTATCGATAATTCTATTAAATTTAGCTAATGCGGATGTTGAGGACAATAATGACGACGACGATGACACTACTACGTTTGTCTGTGGTTTTATTGCTGTATCACATGTTGTAGTAGTTGTTGTTGTAGGTAAATTTATATTACTAGGACTTATTGTAGAAACATTCGAAGTTGTTGCTGCTGCTGCTGCTGCTGTTGTTACCATCGATGTTGGCAGCTGCTGCGTTGCTGTCATTAATAATTTCGTATTAGCTAAATTTTTTGTAAAAATTAATTTCGACGAAATGATGTCATTATTGTCGCTCCCCCGCGATTACCGGCTGTCGCGGGCGGAGCGAGGCCTTCCCTAACTGGATGTAGATGCAATTGGTGATACCGGTGACAGAGGGCTACGTGCCGATTCCCGAGGGCAACCAGATAATGTTATAACTAATTTACGTGATCCAGCTTGATCACGATGTTCACATAGCCATACGCCTTGCCATGTGCCTAACGAGAGTTTTCCATCGGTGATGGGGATTGTCAGTGAACTACCGAGAAAGCATGCTTTCACATGGGCTGGCTGAAATAAGATAAGAAAGAAATATCATAAATAAATGTGAAAATTTGTATAAAAAATAAAGAAATGATACTGTTTCTATCGAAAAGTAGACACATCAGCCAATTGGATAAAGACGTAAGCGAGTTCGTGTAACATCTTTTTAATAACTCCACCATATATGCTACAACTAAGACACTTTTTTCTTTTGATGCAAGTATCAGAGGAAGCTATGATGATGTCAATTTCGGATGAGGATAACTGAGGTGCGCAAGTTCAGCGCAAGTATCGCCTCCACCTGAGGTAAAGTCGGAACTTTTATTAAAGGAAACACTCCAAAGGTGGTTGTAATAGCCAGCAGCTTTCTAGACTCCTAAGAAAATTACATAAGGTATTGACTGGTATCGGCGTATCTGGTCCACAAATGCAACTCCCTTCGAATAAAATGGAGAAAACGTTCGATCACGCAGAGAGAGACATTCTGAGATGGTGTTATCGTTTGATGGTAGGCCTTGAAGAAAGCTATACACTGCAACTATCTAGGGAAAGTGTGGAGAGATCAGCTTGCTCATGCATTTATCGGGCTCTCAAGGCTAAGATTTTGACAACTCTGGACAACCTGTTTCGTTTGTCATATATGATCTAAGGACAGGGAACGATCCTGCGACAGATATGATTTTAGCCACAAACGTTCTACCAACTGAGCTATCCCTGAAGACTTAAAGCCACTTCTCAGCGGCCCAGCTTACATACTGACCACATCTCGATTTTGAAACACAGAATTCATTACAAAAAACATCAACTGCATCGTGTCCTGTTACGTATTCACAAAATAACTGAAGCCCATTGTCTCTTTCAGGCAAAACTGGGAGGGTACTTGGTCCTAGAAATTAAATACACAGCTCCAAAACCAAAGGCGAGGTGGGAGGAGGAATCTTGTCTGACGATCTAGGTGACGAAATATCTACTCGGATAGCCAGGCTGTGATTAAGTCACTGGAATCGTTCCATTTTAATTCTAAGACTCTTCCACTCTACATTGCCGTTTGCCTCTTAACGAGATAGTTGAGTTCACCTCCTCTGGGTGCATGAGCACAAGGATATTCCAGGGAATCGTATTGCCGATGAACTCGTCAGGCGTGAAACAACTTTACCGGCATACTTCTCGCTGCGTGCAAATTATTACTTAAGCTTGACGGGATCATTAAAATCAACCGCGAATGGAAGATAGCTCTACGTATCACGTTACCAGAGCAAATTTGGACTGAGCTGGATCAGAAACGTTTCAGGAGTTTGATTTCGGTAAAAAGATGTATGTCAGCGTATGGGACACTGCCTTAAAGGCTAAACCTCTTCTCAAAGGGTGGCCGTGGTGTAGTGGTAACATCATCGCTTATCACGCTGTTGATTCACTGTTCGAATCCTGATGTGAAGATTCATCTATTTATTTCGCATGAAATAAATAAAAAAGTCGATCAATTGCGAAAGCTAAGTCAACTCTACTGTGAAGGCATAACACTGGCAGTAGGGTGGTCATATGGCTAAAATGCAACTTGATCGTGATGATGACATCAGGAGGACGGAAAAAAATACTGTGAATCATAAGCAACGACAATAATAGCGAAATCAAACAAAATACTCCCCAGTTATCTGGACAGCCACCCTTGGAGTTTACAGAAACTTAATACCACCTAAGTTTCAAACCCACTACACCAATCTTTCTTTCTCTCTGTCTCTTCCTCTTTCCATAAAAACGCACGTGTTCTAAAAATTAGTATAAGGGTATTCATATCCCCTTTAACACTTGCAAATTATATAAAAAAGAAAAAAAAAAAAAATTATTTCTATATGGACTGCAAGGATGAAAAGGAGGAGCAGATAATTTGTCTACTTCTTTGCAGTTGGTTAACCCTCTACAATAGAAGGAAATATCATTTAGGGGTACACCTCTTCGACAACCACTTTGGTGACCTTGCAAATATGTAGATCCAGCTGGTTCTACAGGTAGATTCTGGGGACCTCAAGATTTTTGTATTATTTTTGTTAACAAACGCACTCGAAATTAGATCGAAGAAATAAAAACCGATTCGCTTATCAAATTGTTAAGTTCCCCCTAACGGTAGCGCGCCATCTCGTCAAGGAGATAAATAGCACTTTGTTTATATTCCTCTTTAGAAAATACTGAGGCTTTTGAAAACCGGTCAAACTCATCCACTGAGAGAGCCCGGTTTATGCTAATGACATGGTTTTGCTCAAAATAATTAGAGACACCCGTGAAAGACTAATGCATTGTACCTACAATGGTGTCAAACGGTATGGCCAACTCCTACTAAAACAATTATCATTCATCCGAAGGAGAATTCGCAATCTTTCAACTTTATCGCTTAATCATATTTAATTTCATTTTCAAAGGAAATCAACTACTCGTACCTAGGAATAACCCTACATATACCATCATTCCATGTGCATCCGAAATAAAAATCTCGCGGTGGATATTCTGGTCCTGTGTGGAACCATACCAAATGTGGATCGAGCGAATGGGAAACCACCTCCAATGAAGAGGGTCTTCGAACCACTGCCTCCAGCTTAAAAATGATAAGGACAACCGGATCCGTGCTGTAAAAACCAAATGCTTGTGGATGCGAAAATACTTCGTCTAGAAAACTACAAGCAACATGAAAACGATTAACGAGGCTGTGGTGTCACAGACCAAAACTCTCTATGGAACGCGTGTTTGTTTAGAAAGTATAATAAGATGTTTTAGCGACGATGAGATAGACAAGTGTAATCTATAAGCTGTTGTACACTGATCACGTTTCGCCTGACATATAAAAAATTCTACCATGTCTCCTTGCTCAATACAGATGAGTTTATTTAAAAATATTCAGCAAAACGAAAGTTATTATGTTATATTATATTTATTGTAATTTACATAGCATTACGCAAAATACAAAAATTTATATATTTACCATATCATCAGGTCCCTCACACGAGTGCCTGTACGGTAAGCCTTCTGGAACTATTTTATTTAACATCATTTCCATGTCATCCCTGCAAAACACAAAAGAAAGAAAGTAAAAAAATAAAAATCAATTTATCCGAAAGGATATTGCATTTGCAATAAAAAATAATTTAGGAATTCTTCAGTTTTTACCTCACGTCTGGATCCCAACTTTCGTTCAACGCCAAACTCGCTGATGTGTGAAGAACTGAAAAGAAAGAAGAAAAATTAAAATATCTACATTAATGAATACTCGTAGTCTCAAAAATATATAATATAAATTTTAGTTGCAATATCTGATGCATGCTTAATGGATTTTGAATAAACCTCCTCTACAGCATAAACTCGAGGGTTTTTTTTGTATACGAGTATACGAGTATTTCTTAGGCAGTACTTTTAATTCTAATAGAGGCAAACTGATAATAAATATTCAATTATATTAGACTATAAGATTGGTTCTATTGTGTTTATAATGTCGACTCCTCTAAATTGGTATATTGCATAGGTACACTATGGGACGAAAAGTAAGTATTGAGAAAACTCTTGGAAGTGGAAAGTCCAATCTAAGGGTCATTATACTGAGAACTTTGGCGAGTTGAACAATTTGCTCGTAACTCATCTTGTAGATAAAACGACGTGTTTTCCTAATGTTGATAGTTATGGCCAACTCACTCTAGACCCGTTTCTAACCACTCCTCCGGATAAATATTTTGTTACATTTCCGCCTCCTTATGGTAGGTTGGATCACTGTCAGCTACTCGTAAATTCTCGTACTCACATCTACATCGCGTTACCAAGATATACTTCTAGAACAATGATATGCTAATAGGATAATACCGACTGGAACGGTATAAATTACTTTTTCGTGTTCCGTAACAGAATGGTATAAACGGAACACTAATGGATTCAAAACGGTGTCTGTCTGTCCGTCTTTTCAAGTGTCTGTCACACGTCTGTAACTTTTGAACCATTCGACCAAGAGAGCTTAAATTCTGCACAAAAATAATTAGATACAAATATTTTTGTGGGACGGCTTTTGGGGGCATAATGTACCCCAAACCCCATCATGCGACATATAAAATTAAAGCTGAACTTTCAAGTACATAGTCCAAAAATACAAATTAATGAGAAAAATTTGCAAAAAATTGTGAGCATGTAAATTTATAGTAGGTAAAGGGAAAATTATGGCAAATCTTCTGGCATAAACAGTTCTTGAAAAATATTGGAATACGTAACTCAAAACTCAAATTTCATCGAAATCCTTTGGGTGATTTCTTGCTTATGAGAAAAACCATTTCGATCAAATTCAAATGAAATTTCTAACATATCAGAATTAGCCTACATGTCAAATTTCATCGATCCATTCAGAAGAAACCACACTTGATCCGATTTTGACAGTTTTTAGACTAACGACTTGCGTATCAGTATATAGTGTTTTTCTTTTTTTAGGAAGTTTTCTTTTTCAATATGGCAACACTCAGACAGCTGATAGTTAATCTGACAGCTGACACCATCTTTTTATTCACTATTATTTGGCAAATCATCATGCAAAGACTTACGTCCGAGCAGCGTTTACAAATTGTGGAAATTTATTTCAAAAATCAGTGTTTAGTAAAAAATGTTTATAGGAGCGCTACGCCAAATTTACGGTCAACATAATCGACCAACTGAGTCGGCTATTTGCAAAGCAATTGAAAAATTTTGCATTACATTTAATCTTTTGGACTCCAAGCCACGGACAAGAATGCACAGAGTGCGCACACATGAAAATATCGACGCCGTTAAGGAAAATCCTAATTCATCGATTCCTCATCGTGCACAAGAACTATCCATCGACTTTGTGGGAGATTTTGCGCTTCAATTGGTTCAACAACTGAAGCATAACTATCGTCGTTTACGACGTGAGTTCAGTGACTGTGCGCTTGAACAGTTGGATGTCGATTCACTTTTTTACCGTAAAATTTTGTTCAGTATTGAGGCTCACTTCTGTCTCAATGGCCCGAAAAATTAACAGTTTGGTGCTGTTTATTAGTTGCTGGCATCGTCGAGCCCTACTTCTTCAAAAATGAAGAAAATCGAAATGTCATTGTCAATGGCGCCTGGTACAGAGCCATCATCAACGATTTTTTGTTTGCAAAAGTGCATGAACATGGTCTGCAGGACATTTGGTTTCAACAGGATGGTGCCACATGCTATACTGCCGGCGAAACCATCGAGTTATTGAAGGAAGTGTTCGATGACAACATTATCTCCAGAAATGGACCTGTGGTCTGGCAACCAAGATCTTGTGATCTGACCCCGCTAGATTTCTTTTTGTGGAGTTATGCTAAAGATCGTGTCTATGCAGACAATCCCCAAACTTCGGAGCACTTAAAAACACTCATTCAGAAATGCACTGAAAAGTCATCGAAGAATACCTCACAAGAATCAAAGTTTGCAAAAACTCCCTTGGCGGCCATTTAGCCGATGTTGTAGTCCATACATAATGCCATAGCGCAAAATGTAAAACAGTAACAAAATTTCATTGAAATCTTTAATACTTTTCATTTTATTTAAATTTAAAATCCTAAAGCACAAAATGAATAACCCTGTCCAATTGCGTAAACATGGCCACTTATGTCCACTTTTACCACGATTCACTCCACTTTGTACAACTGTTCATATTAAGTCCATAACTCTTTCACCCACATAGACAAAACCAAGTCGTAGAGTTATAAAAAAAAAAAAAAAAAAAACACAAATCTGCACTCCTAGTGAACTGCTGTGTGGTTGCATACATATTATTTTCACTGTGCTGAACTAAGTGTAATTACCATTACCAGCAAATCGGTACGACAGCCATAACTTGCTCTTTCGCCTCAAATTAATGTAAAACAAATCACGCAGCCATTCCACTTCCACCATTGAGCGTGTTTTGTTGCACTTTACCACTCGCTGATTTATTAGTCTCTTATATTATTAATTAGAGGGGAAAAAAAACAAATCCAAAACAAATTATAACGTCTCTGGCTAATTTCTAATTGAATCAGCGATTTCGAAAACTGCTCATCTTTGAAAAGTATAACTTTTCATTAACTACTGAGCGGATAATAGGAGATATTTTGAAGTAATAGACAGAGTGGGGGAGTAGTCTTTTAAGAACCTTGAGCCCTTTCCAAATTTAATGTAAGTATTGAAAGTATTTTCTTAAATTAAAGGAAAAATTAAAAAGGAAAACCGAATGATTGTCCTTTCAGTGCAACATACTCGTACACATAAACATCTCTGCACTCTGCAAAAATTCGGAATAATAATAGAAGATCCTTTAATGAATCACTTGAGATGAGACTTTTTTTGATTTGAAATAAATAAGTGAATTATATTTTCTAGCATAAGTAATGCTGGCAATGACCCAATGAAAACTTTGTGATTAAGTATAACCGCCAACGATACTGCAGAGCTCAGCAAATTAAATGACTTCCAAAGAAGGAAAGCGAATCGAGATGAAGAAACAGATACTTTTACCCTAAAGTACGAGCTGACTCTGGAGTTTCCAAGTTCGTGTACACCCAGGAACAGCTCAGAAATGAAGTGCTTCATAACTGACGTCGCCGGATGAAGCCTCGGTGAACTACGGCACCAAGAAAAGAATGCACCCATTAAATGCTAAGACTAATCAAAGGCTCGGTGTGATAAGTACATGATCAACGCAAGGTACCTAATCTTGGGAGTTGATCAATCACCATCAGGCGGCTTGGCAGCACCTACCAAATCGACAAATAACAGTCAATCATTTGTATTCCATCCGTTGGTCACCTTGCATCTTTTTATCATTTCCCCTTCATCCTACTTCTCTTTCAGCATTTCCTCTATGTCAAAATTACATCCATTGTGAACTAATCTCATATCAATCGTTGCATTCACAATTGTGACCTCAAGTTATTTGTGTAGCCTCACTTTTGTGTGTATTCTCATAGTCACTCAAGGTGGCATGTTGCTCAAATTTACGCGTTGTAACTACGAGTATGTAACTTAATAACGGCTGAAAAGATTTCGAAGTTATTTGCTTTGTTGATTAACTAATTTCTCAAAAAATATTTATGGATAGCTAAATATCGCGCACAGTCTTGCTAAAAAGCTGGTTAATTACGGCGAATTCACGTCGCACCCGCAAATTATAAGGTTGTAGGGTAAAAAAGCTAACAGACTTATCCAATTTGAATATAATCTCAACAAAAACACTAACGTAACAAACGAGCCAAGTCTTCTACTGCAACAATCCTGTAGCTATTCAACTACGAAAAAGGAGTGACAGCTTAACAGAATATTTTTCGGACATAAGTGATAAAACGTCACTCACAGACTCACATGTGACTATGAGAATGCAATCTGGTTACTGTCATTACAGTTTTCGAATTTGCCTTCACAAAAACGGGAATCGCTGCTTCAGTACTAACAAATTAGCATAAAACATCGAGTTTCGGACCATTATTCCTGCTGTCGAAGTGACAGATTACCACCTCACTTCATTTTAAGCCTGCTCTTGTACCTGATAATTTAAAAATTATACGAACTTTAAATGCGGAACAGACTCACTTTTGTTCGTATTCCCACAGTCGCTCAAGATGTCACATGAATGGGGTAATAAGAATAAAAGTTTGCACTTGTCATCTCATTTTAGGGTGACTCGAGAGTAAGAGAAAAAGGGCACATGTATCAGCATTAGTGTCGTATGCCTAGGATTTTTTTTTCCAGTTGGAAAACCCTGTCATGGAATATGTGCAAAAGAAAAGTGCGAATTAATAAACGCAATCATTGTGCAGTGGTTTCGTTTTGTGAAAATATATACAGCCAAGGTAATTGGGGTAAATGCGCTCTAGCTCTAACACAAGAAATGGCGTGTGTGAGTTTTTTTCTTTTTTTTGACTAACAAATTAAAACACCGAAGCATGACAACAAATAAATTAATTAGTTTCTTATAATTATGTTCTTTTTTGTTACTGCATGATTAAGGCAATTATAGTTATTATAAACACACACAATAGACCCGCATTGTTGCATTGTGTTGCGCTATGATTTAGAGTAGATTAGGACAACGGTTTTGACTGAGTAAGCCGAGAAGGTAAGAGATGTCGTTTGCTATGGTGTCAACATTTTTCCTCTGCGGGAAACTCATTTGGTAGCTAACTTGTCGCTAGAGAGGTGTAATCTTAGCAGGGTAGCAAATTTAAAAATGCATTAAGGAAACCAATTGTTCAGCATATGAATACCTATACATACTCGTACCTGGGAGCCGAACGAAATCCTTAATTAAATTTCCAGAGAGACAACATTTTAAAAGCTATTATTCCCGAAGCTAAAATCTCCAGGCGCAAGATACACATAATTCCGAATTGTGAAAATTGACAGCCAAGATGAAATATTGGTAGTACCTACAGAAAACGAACTCGAGTAGATATGACAAAAAATAGCGGGGAAAAGGGCTATACCGACGATCAGAGATCAGGTTGTACACGGGTCTACATTTTGCTGACGTGTTTGCTAGGCGTTCGTGATAAATTACTGGAGACTGAGCATGCTGGTCGCCGAGATGTCGCGTGCATGGAATCAGTGCAAAAACAATTTTTGATGACTCGGTCCAATATGCGCGGCGTTATTCCGGCAATAGCTTCTCGAATGTTGGCCTCGAGCTCGTCTAAAGTGGTCGGCTTGTTAGCATAGACTAAGGACTTGACGTAACCTCAGAGAAAATAATCGAGGGGTGTCAAGTCGCATGATCTCGGTGGCCAATTGATGAACGCTCGCCGTGAGATGACCCAGTCGCCAAATTTCTCCTTCACCACTTCGACCGTTGCGTCGCTTGTATGGCATGTAGCGCCGTCTTCTTGGAACCACAGCTCGGATATATCGATGTTGTCGAGCTCTGGCTACAGAAGGTCGGTTAACATCGCTCTATACCGAGGACCATTTCGAAAGAAATAAGGTCCGATGATGTCGCCGTGCCATAAACCGCACCAAACAGTCAATCTTTGGTCGAACACTTGTGGATTGTGGTCGCTCCAATAACGGCAATTTTGTTTGTTGACATAGCCGCTGAGCCAAAAATGGGTCTCGTCCGAGAAGATGATTTTTTGGCCAAAATCCGGATCTCCGGCCAACATTTCCAGCGCCCAATTAGCGAACTCACGGCGTTGCCTATGGTCGTCCGGCTTTAATTCTTGCGTCAGCACATTCTTATACGTATGTAGGCTCAAATGCAACCGCAAAATAAGCCTGGCTGACTCTCTGGCGATGCCCAATTCAACTGATCGGCGCCGAATTAACAATTCTGGGGCTTGAAAAATGCATGATGAAATGTCAAACCTTACTGAATATTTTGACAGCTGGATGTCATTGGTACCTTTGGCAGCTGCTGAAACATAAGAATTTGAAAAACTATCATTGTTAACTGGTCACCCTTTATTATTTTGAAAATCTAATCGATCAAAAATTTGATTCTTAGCAAAGTTTATATTTTTCTTATTGAAAAGTAATAAGTAGAATTGTTTAAAGAATCGCTACGAACAAAAAACTTATCAGAACAGATTAGCTTATTATTTTTTCAAAAAAATACTAATTTGATAAGTCGTGCCATTCCATACCATTTATGAATCTCTTGAGTAAAATAGAAAATTATCGAAAGTTATGATAAGCATATATGTAAGTTACAAGTGAAAAGTCGATGGAGAAATAGGGCCTTGATCACAATCTGCTTAAAAAACACTCAAGGTCGATGAGAAGGGCCTACGAAGATCCTAAGGCCGTGGAAGGTAAGTTTCTTTTTCCCCTGTTTATGCCTTCGCTTAAGCAGAAAACAGTGAGATTTCCCCGTAAATTCTGTTTCTTCAGAGAAATATGTGAGGTAGCGGACTCTCAGCTGGTCTTAAGCGATATTGTGCCAATTTGGGATGGGAAAAGTTCATTCCCGAGGGGGATGTGCCAGTAAAAAAATAACTTTAATCACTTTTCTGTCTCCCTTGCAGGTTAATTCGAAGGCATAGACAGCAGCACTGAAACTGCCGTGCCTACCTACCTATTACATTGCGTGAGCACAAACTAATAGAGCAAGCAGTTTTGTTTACTTCAAAGACTTCTTATAAAGAAATAACAAATCCTTTGTTAAACTAAATAAGCTATAGGCAACAGAGAAGTAGAACAACATCCTCTATGTGGTGTCAGACAACACAAAAACTTCAAGGAGTAAACATAAGGAAAACCATTGGTTTAATTAAAAGGTAAATAGACCAATGAATAACCTCATTGGAATCTTGTTTCAGGCTACTGTCATACACCACTCCTCCGTTCTACAATGAAATATTAAGAAATATATTCTTTTTTTTTTATTGATATTAACTCACCACATCCAAGAACAGAAAAAAAAGGACACTCACCCTTCTTTGTATTTGTATATTTATTATCGACCAACTATACATTGCTCGTTTAGCTGTTTTTATTGGTTTGTGCCCTCCCCCCTCTTAAAGCACTGGACTCTTGGGCGTATGTGCATTGTAATCTAGAGCTTCGTTTTAAGTAAGTTCTTAAAAAAACAGGACAAAGCAAAAATGCAACCCCTTGCACTGCAGAAATGGCAAACGAAAAAAAGTCCATCTAAGGATGGAACAAAAAATAATAACCGGCGAATATTGCAATTAACACAATGTCCTTCGCCACCAAGCTTTGTGTGAACGAAAGGAACCTCCTACTTAAGTAGGCATTGTATTGTATCGGGTCGTTATAGGCACATATTGCACACTTATTGGGTTTTCTTCTGTCATCATCTCGCATTTTTCTTCTTCTTTTTTTTTTTTTTTTTCCTCCTTCATTCTCATATCCTTCGTATGCATATGAATGTGATTACATAATTTTATTGCTCATCAAATGAAAGATTTACAAAATTCATAAATATATTGACGGCAATTGGTGGGGTTGAGTGGTGCAGCAAACGACAAAAGACGACCGCCGCACGCCCGCCCGCCCGCCAGGCAGCAAGGACCATCGACATCGGAAGTAAAAAGAACATCGACACCAAGTGAGAGAGAGTAAGAGAATAAAAAGGATACGAATACCGAATACATACGAGCATAGATACAATAATAATGATGATGACGATGATAAAAATAATGTAAAAGTCACTTTATGCATTCGTAGTGTATGCATGCAAGAGTGAACGAAATTTTGAGACGTTGCCAGGAAAGTATGACAAAAAAAAAACTACGATGGTTCATTTCGATTCAATTTTTTTATAGCGTAAAGAGCGGGAAGGAGGCTGTCACTTGACTCAATTCCAGAGTCACATACTTACGTATCCAAGTCGGCAGACGACGACAGATAGAAACTACTATTGTAACTGAAATGCAACTCAATGTAGGCTGAATCCTTTGATGTGTGTTAGCTGGGTTTTATCCTTTTTAGGAATTTGCGTTATTAGGCTCGTAATAAAGAAATACGTACAAGCGGATTGCCATTAAGGATTTGGTTATAGCAATTGTCTGGTTTCTTTTGTTGTTGTGTGCGCTTCTTAATTTTTCTTTTATGGCTATGAAGAAAACGTGGATGTTTTTTTGAAAAAAAAGGCGTTAGTTTTGATAAACAATTTAGGGTTTATGATAAGTAATACGCTTATAGCTGGCCACAGACTTCGTTATTTCTAACAGAATCACCTGTACGGGTAATACCGTCTAAGGAAATCAGTCTAGTTTCATATATTCCGTCCTTCTAAAACGCATTCTACAACTTGGTCCCGTGTATGGCCTGTGAAGTCGATAGTTAGTTGGTTTTGTTTGTACGAGGGTGGGTACACTCTTTTCGGTATAAAAACATTTTATTTTTCAACATAGTCTCTTTTTAGCTCTATACACTTCATCCAACGTTTCTCCAATTTGTTGATGCCCTCCAAATAATACGATTTCTCGAGCCCCTCAAAATAAGCGTTTGTTTCAGCGATGACCTCTTCATTCGACCCAAATCTCTTACCTCCGAGCCATTTCTACATGTTTGGAAACAAGAAATAGTCGCAGGGGGATAAATCTGGGGAATATGCTGGATGAGGAAGGAGTTCGTAGCCTAACTCATGCAATTTTGCCATTGCGACTGCGGACTTGTGCGCCGGTGCATTGGCCTGGTGAAAAATGACTTTTTTCATCGCCAAATGCGACCGTTTTTGCTTCAAATCGGCTTGGAATCGATCCAGCAGCTCTGCGTAATATGCGCCGGTGATCATTTTACCCTTTTCAAGGTAATTGATGTGAATAACACCACGCGCATCCCAAAAAACTGTCGCCATGACCTTGTTTGCTGACAAACCCCCCTTGGCCTTCTTCGTCTTCGATTCACCAGGAGAAGTCCATTGTTTTGACTGTTCCTTGGTTTCTGGTGTGTTGTGGTGAGTCCAGGTTTCATCCACGGTTACGAAACGGCGCAAAAACTCAGCCGATTTTTTCTGGAACATCGCCAAACACACCTTTGAAGTTGTCAAACGAATGCGTTTGTTGTCGATTGTGAGCAAACGCGGCACCCATCTTGCGGAAAGCTTTTTCATATCCAAATATATATATAAAATCGAAATCACATGTGATAAGCTTGTGGCCTCTTCAAGCTCGCGCACTTTCACTCGCCGATCGTCCATTATCAAACCATGGATTTTGTCGACCATTTCTGGTGTGGTGACCTCAATTGGGCGACCAGAATGTTCGGCGTCACTTGTGCTTGAAGGACCGCACCGAAATTGAGTAAACCAGTGGTGAATGGTTCCAATCGATGGTTAAGAGCCCCCATAATATTTGTCAAGCTTTTGTTTGGTTTGCGTGATAGTTTTTTCTCTCAGAAAATAGTGTTTAATGGGCACTCGAAATTCACTTTTATCCATTTTAACGAAAATGCTAGTAGGCGTCTATATAAAATGGCTACCACAACAAAATTATTTGACAGATCTTTCTGAAAATTTGGGTGCGTTCTTTTGAAAGATGATTCTTGACAAAAAAAAAAAATTAAATTTAAGGTGACGACACAATTTGTGTTAATTTTCAGGGACTTACTGACCCACCCTCGTATACATTTTTGCCCAAACTATCCTATATAAAGCCTATGAGTACCCTACCAAAGCCGAACTGAGCTTTTCGATGTTCAAAATTATCGAATTTGCATAACGGGCGACCTCTGGTCATTCCCTATCCTATAGGGTATATTAATTTTGATACATAGTTTATAACATAAAGAAATAATAACGGTAGACCCGTCTTTCCACCCATCCGTCGGGCCGTATGATACCACTTTTCAGGCCTTACATTTTGAGCTAGGGACATGAAATTTGATATATAACCTTCTTTGGACCCGAAGCAGTACAAGTGTCAAAATGTTGTTGAAAGCCACTCACAGACACGCCCACTTTTTAAAAAGTAATTTTACTAGAAACTGAAAAATATAACCTTAACGTAATATATACGATATACGTAGGGACTAACAAAAGTTCGCTTAGTTGGTTTCAATTTAGTAGTTTTGAAAAAAAAAAGACGCATTTCTGTAACTTATAATCTAACAATATTTATTTCCAAATTTCAGAATAATAGGTAAAAATGGAGACGAGAAAGAGAAAAATTAGTGACATAAGCTCGGTTGAAGTTCCACCACCAACACAGGAAGAAATTCGTTTTCGGATTTCGACGTCAACTTACGCCAGTCAAAATTCTGCACGAATGCTAAAATGCATACAGAATAAATGCACCATCTCTTGTTACTATTTCAAAGTGGTTGGCCATTTTTGTGTGGAGGACGAATCTCGTGAAGGTCGGCCCAAATCCTCGACCGACGATACAAATGTGGCCCTGGTGAAGGCAAAAATTGACGAACATGCCAGGATGACACAGGAGATGATAGCGAATGAACTGGACTTGAATGCCATGGTTGTGTCTCGAATTTTAAATTATCACCTGAAATATTCGAAGAAATCAGCTCGATGGGTATCAACAAATTTGAAATGAGAGCAAAAAGAGGCTTTTGTTCGTTTTGCTCAATATTTCCTGGATAAGTTTGAAAATGGAGAGTCAAGCTGCTTCAATAAGATCGTTACAGGTGATGAATCTTAGTTTTACAATTACGACCCGGAAACCAAACAGCAGTCCATGGTATGGAGCTCAAAAGGTGCAAATCCTCCAGTAAAGGCCAAACAACAAAAGTCAGCGGCAAAAGTTATGATGTCGATGTACTCGTACTTCACCAGGGCGAAAATGGTCGCCGTCATCCTGCTTAAAACTGGTCAGACAGTCACTGCTAATTGGTATACTGAAACTTGCTTACCACAGGTTTTCCAAAATTTACTAGGACACCGACAAAAAGAGGAGCTGCGCCGCTACTTTTTGCAACACGACAATGCGCCTGCGCACACTGCTGAAAAAAACCAACAATTTCTTGCGCTCTCGGGCATCAATGAAATTCGCCCAGCACCTTATTCTCTGGGTCTAGCGCCGTGTGACTTTCTATTTCCGAAAATAAAAAAAGATTTAAGGAGAGATTATTAATGCACTCAATGTCGAAATCGAAAAGCTCCATAAAGAGGATTGTGAAACCTGTTTTGAAAGATGGATCTATCGGCTGAAGAAATGTATTGAAATAAATGGGAATTATGTGGAGAAATTAAAAAAAAGATGAATAAACATTATTTTTGTGTTTTATTATTCAATCAACTAAGCGAACTTTTGTTAGTCCCTACGTATATAGGGCGTTCACATTCTCTACAATTCTTCCATACATTATATAATGCCACGCCCACTTTGCGTTCTCTTCAGAAAACGTATTTTGCTTTCTCAAATCTATATATAGTGATAATTTACCCTTATTGTGAATATTTCACCAGAAACATGACCTTCGGGAGAACAAAGTGGGCTTAGAAAAAGTCTAAACCACAAATTATGTGATAAAATCTCTTAGAAATCGAGTAGAAAGATTTCACTGCATTGTAACCAAAAAGTTCACAACGCCACGCCCACTGTATTAGGGATGGGTTAGCAGATGAGGAGCAGAGTATTATACGATCCGTTTCAGATGGATTGTAACTTTTCTGTATGTTTTTAATATGATTTTGTTTGTAGATATATTGTATTGCACTGGTCTAGTCTCCCCCAGTCGAATTGCCTTGATGAACCGGAGTATCTGGAGTGGATTCAACGAAGGTAGCTTAAAATTTAAGACAATTTCTCTACCGATCACCCCGCGCAACAAAAAAAGCCGCACATGGTAATTTTTAACAAAATGGAAGAAATTTAATAAATGATGACTAATCACTGCGTAGTCACTTTTTATTTTTGATGTTTAACATTTAAGTTAACACATTCCCCAATTTGACAATACATTTCGTAGCCTAATTGAAAGAAAGTAATGATCGTGAAGATCAGACTACAAAATATCAGATATTACCCAAGTACTATCAATATACATAAATTAAAAAAAGGGCAACAATTTGAAAAGCGAATTTCTTTTTTTCATATTTTTATTAACTAAAAAACCTTTTTCCATAATTTAAGACTTTCATAATACTAAAAAATGATTCTAGTATTTCGTAGCACCACCCATCGCCCTAACAACGTCATGAACCCTGTTTGGCATGGAGGCATAGAGATTACCGAGGTAATTGTTATTAATTTCATTGAACCACACTTCTTCAATGATGCTCTTTAGATTCTGCATGGTTTTTGGTTTTTTATCTTGGACCTTCTTTCCCAGACATTTTCGATGGGGTTGAGATCTGGACTGTTTCCCGGCGAAATTAGGGATTCTATTCCTAATTCTTCTTTCAAAGTTTTAATCTGTGGAGGAAATTTAAAAATTAAAATCATAAGATTTTCAAAACACCAATAAATATGAAAAAAAAAACCTCGAATTACTCACAGATTTTGCTCGGTGGCAAGGTGCTGAATCATCTTGAAAAATTGGTTTTGATGTTTCTGCTATTATCATTTCCATACTCGGTACAACACCATCTAAGATAATTTGTTTGTACTGCATTGCGTTAACAGTGCCCTCGAGCATAATTAGAGATCCAACTCCGATTGCGGTGATGCATCCCCACACCATAACATAAGGAGAATGTTTTACGGTGTGAGCTATGCATTCGTCGCTGTAGCGTTCCCCTTTTCTACGACGAACTATCTGCTTCCCATCCGGTCCGATTAAGTTAAACTTGGACTCATTAGAGAACACCACATTTGACCAATCTTGAACACTCCAGTTTTGCCTTTCCTTAGCCCAGCTAAGGCGCGTTTTCCTCATTTTGCTGGTCAGAAGTGGCTTTTTCGCTGGTCTCCTTGCTAGCAAACCCATCTCGTTGAGACGATTCTGGATAGTTCTGACGCTAACTTCAACCCCAGTAGCTTCTCGCAGGTCAGCTCTTAACTCCGATGCATTTTTAGACCTGTTTCTCAAACTTAGCCTCTTCAGTTCCCGGTCCTCCCGAACAGTGGTACATCTCTTCAATACTGTGCCAATTTGTCTGTCCAGATTGTGATCCCGACGATATTTGTTACAGAATCTTCTTACAGAACTCTCATTGCATCCAATTTGTCGAGCAATTTCACGAAATGACGATAACTGCCTTATTTTTTTTACTCAATTGTACCCTTTTAGACATCGCGATATACTCTTTTCACTTTTATTTAAGAAATACAACTGCACGCACTGTTAAATACTGCCAGAATGAATTCCGACACACTCCAAAATGTGCATTACCTAACCCGGAAGCAATAAAATATAATTCGGCGAATCTCTTAAAGGTAATTAGCGCAAAAAAATGGAAAACCCGTATGCGGCTTTTTTTGTTGCGCGGGGTGTACTTATAGTATATACAGAAATGCACATTCATTTTACAGGTAGAATAATGCTCCCCAAATTCCCACCGAGATACGGTCTGATAGGTGCGGAAGACGACTTCACGAGCTATGACAAGCTCTGTAGTACACAGATGTACTACATACAAACACATGTAGATACACTCAGAAAGCAGTAACATTCGCTTCAAATTGAACCCCAGAGAAGACTCGCCAACCCAGGATGCACATATGAAAGCTAAATCGATAATTAAAAGATATTCAGTAACGAAAAATACACTCTTACAGCCTCCCAAAATATCGAAGGAGCGATCAATAATGTTGAAGTTAGAACAATTAAAGAAACTCTCGTCTCCGATCAGTACTGGATTGATTACATCTTCAGGGAATCACTCTCCCCTGATATAAGTCGGACGTCAGGTCAGGATGTAGAACAGTAGTCGTTACTCGTAGCATCAGCAATAATTTTTTAAAGTTCTCCTTGTCTCCTAGCATTAAACAGACCACACCTGCTAAGAGTGGCAGACTACCTAAGAAGAATGCGTTTGAGTATAATAGACATAGTAAGCGATGTCAATGCACTGCAAACGCACGGCCAACTTCTTCTGAGTGACGAAGCCTCAACAGAACTAGAGAGACAGTTTTTTTTACACTCTAAAACTGATATAATTCTATTAAAAATAAAGCCCTTTCTTTGTTCCTTTTTTCCACATTTCTTTGACCACAATGGGGTTCCCAATGGATTCATGGAGATTCGAGTGATGCAACTTGGTATACAGTGCTGCCACACCTATTTATATTCTTAAAACTTTTAGCGAAATAAGCAGCAATGCAGTGCATCAGTAATAGCGACAGTTTCATATAATCACAGAAAAGATTTGGAATATCGAGACCTTCTTTGGAGAATGGAGGAGGGGAATAATTACAAAGCTCTCAAAGAAAGCCCATTAAACAGAGTGTGAAAGCTCACAGCTGCGGGCTGTTTATGTAAACAGACGAGTAAGACGTCCTACGAATGTGCGAAAATTCACGAATTGAAGATTCAAAGTGGTATCCAAATTTATATACTATCGTCACTACGTTCTACTTCTATTCCCTTAAGAAAATGAAAGTATGATTATGGAAACCATGTCCGAGATAGGTTAGGATTCTGGCATGACGGCTGTTGTGGTGTTTTTTTTTCCACTTTTGCTAAAGTGAACTGACTTGAGTAAATTTTTGAAAATGCTTATCCATTCGTCAGGGAATAGAAACAGTCCCAATTCGGAAATAATTTTCGCAATCTGTAAACTTAACTGCTTTATAAGTCCTTGAAGAACATATTAAATTATCTTAATCCTGTGGCTCATGTGTTGGGCGCCATTTTGAAAAAAAATTATGTTGTGAACCAAAAATAATTATAAAAAAAAAAAATACTCCTGGAGCAGTGTTGAGGCACTGGGTAATCCATTAAAAAAACAACTTCCTACCATGTCATGAGGCAGTCCAAATTATAGATACAAAGCTCTAAGCAGTACAAATATTTTTTTCGGATGTCTTAAAAGCTATGGCAAAAATGATGTACCCGAAAAATCTGAAAAAATTTAATCATGAGGGGGTAACGGGAAAACTTACAGTTTTTGAGGAAAGGTGGAATATGTATGTGGGGTTAAAAATAACCCCATTATTTATAGACCCGTCCCCAACTGATTCTAATATTTTTTAGACGAATCCGATACTTCATCAATAATAAGATTCGTACTCGTATGTTCTTCACTTAAATATGCGTGTGAGAAAGATGATTCAAATTTTATTGTTTAGATCCCGCTCCATATTTTATGCTCACTCCATCTGGTTTTGATAATTTTCAAGTCAGTATAAACAGACCAAGCCAATTTTTAACCGAAATCCCTTAGGCGTTCTTAACTTAGGCGAATAACAGGGATGATTTAAACAATTTGCAAACCCGCTCCGCACATAAATTTCATTAAAATCTGTTCAGTTGTTTTTTGAGCAAGGCGCCTTAGAATCAACAGACAGACATCGAACAAGAAGTGTTTGTTTGATCATACGAGTAGCTTCCTCTTATTCTCCGGATTAATAAGGAAGCAAAATTAACAAAAAATAAATGACGGGGCGGAGTTCAAGAGCAGAATCAACAGGCACCTACAAACACCTCGGAGTGCTGGCTCAGCGTCATAGGTTCGCCTTTCTTGAGAGAAGATTCTGAAGAAAAACTAGCCTCGAGGAACCCGAACAGTCTTTACCGTCGAAAATGGAGTACCCTGTACATGTCAAATTCCTAGATTTCCCACGCCTATAACTCGCAAATGCTTTGTATAACAAATAGTTTTACCAGGACCTTTCTCAAAGAAAATTTTATTCCGTATAATATAGCCAACAACACTTTCTCCGCAAAATTAAGGCGTAATGAGATACCCAAAAAAATGCTCACTGCGGTTCCTAAGAGTGGTCTTACGAGTACATTTACAGATTCCTGAAAATGATTTCCCTATTTAGGTCCCTGACGCCTATCCTAGTAATGAATCGAGGTCTATTGATTTTGGAGCCAATTAGGGGCTTATGAAGTACATACTCGTTTGAACTGAGGAGAAGCCTGTGCAAGTTGGCTTTAAATGTTTGAAGGTTGTAGTGATGGGGAAATACAGAGCCTGATAGATCATTCCACGTTAGTGTCGTTCGGCTTATAAACGAATCCCTATATTTAACAGTACGACAGAAGTTGGGCTTAAGTGTGAACTGATGTACATTCGAAGCATGTCGCGTATTGCGGGTAAAATTTTGAAGGGGAGAAATGCAACTGGCTATAAAAAAACGATAAAATAGGGAGAGACACGAGACATTTCTCCGATGTTCAAGCGAATATATGGAATTCACAATATCTATACCACCTATAAGAATTAACGCGCGATTCTGTACCCTGTCTAGTATGTGCAGAACGATCTTGGATGCACCAGACCAGATATGAGCGTTATATTCCAGCTTAAGAAATATTTCTTGCACCGTTTAAGGAATCCTAGACATTTTGAAGCATTTTTGGCGACCTCGAATATGTGATCGTTCCATCGAAAATGGTTATTAATATACACACCGAGAACCATCCATGGATAATGGTTGAGGGTTTTGGTTTCGCTTGATAGACAGAAGACAGCATTCTGTTTTGGAAGCATTAAATACCACTCTGTTAGCTGAACACCATTTGGTTATCTTGTCCAGGTGGGAATTTAATGTGTTTAACATACGCTGCCGTTCCTCTTCTACGGCCGAAGAGCAAGGACGTGAGTTAAGGAACGAATATGAAAAACTGAGGGTACTGTCATCAGCGAAGGAATGGATTAGATTAAAAGTTGCAGACAAGAGATCATTTATAAAAATAAGAAAGAGAGTCGGAGACAAAACAGAGCCTTAGGGAACACCAGCATTTAGTTGGTGAATTGCAGACTTGAAGCCGTCCAACACAACTTGTATTGAACGCCCCGAAATTTAATTTCTAATCCATTGAAGAAGAGACTCATCGATGCCATATGCACTCATTTTCGACAAAAGAGCCTAATACCAAACTCTGTCAAATGCCTTTGAAATATCAAGCGCAACCATCCAGCACATAACTTTCGCCGAAGTGTGATGGAGAGATTGGTTCCACTTCTCGGTGAGATATGGCATCAAATCACCTGTGGACCTGTTGCTACGAAAACCATACTGCCGGTCATTAAGGAGTTTTCGTGAATCGAGATATTTCATAAGCTGACGATTTATCAGCGTTTCAATGACCTTGGAAAGAAGTGCCGTAAGTGCAATGGGTCGGTAATTGGACAGGGAAGAAGATTCGCGTTTTTAGGGACGGGCTGGACAAATACTGTTCTCCATCTACTCGGAAAGAGCCCTGAAGAATAGGATAGACAGAAAAGCTTATGCAGAGGTTTTGCCAGCGTAGAAGAACAAATCTTCAAAACTCTGGGTAGGATACCATCTGGACCAGCGGATTTGTGTATGTTGAGACCTTTGAGTACTCCTGCAACTGTACGAGTGCGAAAGTGGTTTGACGCTCTCAAATACAGGTGGAGACAAAACATTATCTGCCAGCGTGGAGTTCGCTGTAAAGTGCGCAGCACTTAGACTTTGTCTAAGGAGCTGACAGCTGCAATGTGGGGATGGCAGACGAGGCAGAATTTTTAATATTTTTGACATTTTTACTTCCTTTGGGACATTGTAGGATTTTTTGCCTCAATTTTTGGTCATGTAAGGATTTTACACGTCTAATATGGGCATTGTAATCTTTTCTGGCTTGTTTGAACTTCTTTCGGTTCATCAACATAAACCCTGTTGATACTTGCCTCTTTTGCGCATAACTATGAACTTGTACCAAATGCTCTCTAATCCAACTCTAGTGAGGATAAAGATAAACTCTGCCAAAGACAAAATTTTCAGCCATATTAACAGCCCTTAACCTCACAAGTATTATTTTTAGGTGACAGCATAACAGAGTACATAATTTCTGATGTCTTGGAAATATTCTCTTGGAGAGCTTGCAATTTCTAATTTAGTGCGCCATCTTCTCCATACACCGGCCACAAGGATATACGATTATACACATACTTGCATTGTACGTCGTCGAGCTTACCTCCTCCATTTGTTGGTTCCAGCAATCAAGTAATTCACAAATATTTTCTTGAGGGCTTGGTTGTCACCTTCACTTGAAAAACTTAAACAACTATGCAACTCTATCGCATTACCCATGCAGGGATGACTGCACCTATTAAATCACCTACTCAACAAACAGCAGGACAAAAGGGGGCTTCGATGTTTTGGCGTCTTGGACTTGTCCTGAATGGGCGCCATGAGCCACTTACTACCATCGATCCGCAATGCATAGGTGCCTGTACTCGGCGCAGTGTGAAATTTCACAACAACCCTTGCTATATACGTACACGCTAATAAACCAACCGAACAATACTTATGTCTACAAATGTAGGTGAGTTTGTTGTCGTCGTTGTATTGTTTTTTTTTTTTTTTTACTTTTTACAAAAGTATCATAGCGAGTATGACGAAATCATTTCACGTACTGTGCACGTATCCTGTCGTTGGCTCTGATGTGCCTTGTTCATTCACATTTTACTATTTTGCTGAGCTACTGCCTCCGAGAAGTGAGGAGTTTTCGGTACAAGCTAGAGAAAGAGGACAAAAACCGACCAAGAAGTGAAGTGCTACTGTGTACTATACCACACTATACATTGAGACGAGGGTCCACCAGCTCATGTGCTTATTTTGTCCTACTTGTTTAAATATATGAACATAACTACACATTGAGGAGAATGCGTTTCCTTTTTGCCCCTCTCTCGTACATATACCATATGCTACTAACGTGAGTTCCTTCAATGTCCTCTACTGTGGTGGTGCACGACCAGGACGAGGGCGAGGCAGGCAACAGAGCTAGACAAAAAACACGGAATTCAAATAGATTCACCATCGGATTTGGGTCATGTAAAATAATAAACAAGGTGTCTATTCGCATTATGTAAATTGTTCGTCATAGTAAATGTGGCTCGTATTATGCTTGTAACGAATGTATATAACATCTGCAATTGAATTAATAATGCATTCTCAATAAAACATTCGTTATTTAAGGAAATATGCGGGGCTAACTTACTGGCTTATGAGTTTTTCTCACTCCATAGTCAACACACACAGAGTAGCTAAATGTTTGTGAATTTAATTTGAAAGTGAAGAGTACCAAGCGGGGGGTTCCGGATTCACCAGTTTTACACATTAGAGGGGAGAAAAAAAAAATTGTATTCTCTGAGTGTTACTGGAGGATAAAGATATTAAAAACTTGGACTTTCGACTTGAGTTCTTATTACTTCTTTTGACCCAAATATGTTCGAGTTTGCATATTAGATTCTGTTAATCATTTTGCAGGTTAACATATAACATACGAGTACGAATATACCTATTTTGAATTTATCTTTGCGGTTAAAAAAATAATTCTAGCCCTTCGCGTACGCTGCAAACGTGTCGTTGGGTTCGAATCGGACGAACTTCTGCCTGCGTACATTGACTTCCGTTCTTGGACAATATTTCCCTGGCTCTTCAAATGTTTTAGAATTATACATTTCAATATAATGTATGTATACTCGTAGTTAGTACATAATTTCGACCGACGAATGTCAGTAATTTACGTTTATCGTTTAGGTGACTCAAAAATCGAAACGCAACGGACAAATTGGGATAGGTTTCAGACGATCAAACACTGGGAGGCAATGAACCGTACCACAACATGGAAAATATTGTGTGGGAGGGGAGGTCTATCTTCTCCACGTCCTCAGCTATGGGGGCTAGACGTTTGTTTTGACTCAAATCACTGCTTTAATTCTTTTACGGTGTTACATACTTTTACTTGAGTCCTTTCAACCCACGAGGGGCATAGGGCGTAAACAACGCCTGCACGCCATCTTGTTCGGATTTCTACTCCACCTCATTCCTAGACTCCTCGATTCCATCTCAACTGTTCGTCGCCATGTTCCCTTAGTGATCCGCTTTTCTGCTTAGCTGGTTGAGGCTCAACTGCATAACGTATTTCGCGTCGCAATGTATTGTATATAATCTACTACCACTTTCTCCCCCGTACTCGTATGGTGATGCCTGTAGGTTGTTGACCCGTTCTTTGATATAGCTGTTCGTTAGAAATGCGTTTACGCCAAAAACTCCTTAAGATAATGCGTAGGCATCTATTTACGAAGGCTTGCCGATTCCAAAGGGTAATTTTTTTTTTTCGATTGAGAGAAGCTTTTCATTACAATTTTACTCTCGGATGTTTGTCAGACGTTCGCGAGAGGTGGGACCGCAATTTTTTTTTTTTATTTTTATGTCTTCTTGGATTCGAACCTTGAACCTCTTGCTCAGTGATCGCGCACTTAACAACTGACTCCAACACCGCTTAACTTAGGGAAACAAAATTATTCATTTTAAAGGCTTTTAACATTTCTTTAATGTGCAAAGTATTTAATATGTTGTCCAGTCTCCAGCCTCCATTCCCAATTATCGCCTCACACCTTTGTCGACCACTTAGAGCCAATTCTTCTGCATAGTCCTGCGGTAATTGCCACCAAATACTTTTTAAAATCAGTTTAAACTGTTTTATTGTCTTTAGATTTTTTCGTTTGATCCTCTACTTCATAAGCTCCCAGACATTTTCAATCGGATTGGCATCTGAAGACTGAGTTGACCAATCCAACACATTGACGTCATTTTCCTCTTTGAAGCCCTGACAGATACGACCACGATGTTTCGGATCGTTGTCCTCTTGAAGGAGCCAATTCCGGTTTCCACGTCCGAACAACATTTCAGGGGTTCCCAACAATCCTTTTTTGTACAGTTGGATCTTTCTTGAAGCATCGAGATTTCCGGTGAAGGTCACTAATTTTCCGAATCCCGCCACACAGAAACAGCCATAAACATGCACTTTTGTCGGATGTTTCACTGTTCTTTGGATGACAGTTTCACTATGTGCAGTTCACATACGTCTCAAGGGATTGTTTTAAAAAAAAAATGAAGCTTCGTCAGTGAAAATATTTTTGGTCCAATCCATATCTTTGTAACGGTGAGCCTACTCAAGACGTTTTTTTTTAATGTGTTTTTCGGTTAACAAAGGCTTGGCCCAATGGCTTTGTAATCAAAATCTTTTTCTCGGATAATTTTGCGAATACCGAAGATAGAAACCTCGTGACCTTTACCTAATAACATTTGTCTTGCTTTTCTGAGGTTAAACTTTTTTTTAAAAAAAAATTCAAGCACTTTGTTTTCAACAGCTTTTGAAATGGTCTTTGTTTTCTCCCGTTCAGGCAAATCGTCAACGTTTCCATGTTGGTTAAATCGTTTCACCCCCTTCTTCACAAAACTCTCTGACTTTCAGAAATACTTTGCTCCAGCTGTAATGGATAATTTTGGTGAACAACAAGAAACCCATCTTCATACCTAACCTTACGAGGGCAAGGAGCAAAGTTCTCGGCCTGACGCAGAGATGGCGTTCCAATTGCAGTAGACGTCTTGCGTGTTTTTCGTTAAAATGGATAAACTTGGATATCGTGCGGTGATAAAATTCTTCGTTTTGGATGGGTTAACCCCTAAGGAAATTCATCCAAAGTTGACAAAAGTTTACGGGGACTCTGCTCCTTCCATGTCAACCGTTAAAAAGTGGGCAGCTGAATTTAAACGTGGTCGCACGTCCCTCGAAGATGACCCACGTGAAGGACGGCCAAAAACCGTAACCACACCCGAAACCACCGAAAAAGTGCATGATATCGTGTTGGACGAGTGAAGGTGAGTGAGATAGCTGAGGCTGTGTGTATATCGGAAGAGAGGGTGCGAAACATCTTGCACAAAAACTTAGGGATGCGAAAGTACTGCGCAAGATGGGTGCCGCATTTGCTGAATGCCGATCAAAAGCAAATGCGCAAACGATTTTCGCAACAATCTTTGAACCGATTCAACAGGGTTGCGACCGATTTTGTGCGCCGATTTGTCACCATGGATGAGAATGATGAAACAGCAGTCGAAGCAGTGGGTGCAAGCCAGTGGTTCAGCGCCAAAGAAAGCGAGGTCGATCGCATCTGCCGGAAAGGTCATGGCCAGTGTGTTTTGGGATGCGACAGGGACCCTGATAATTGATTACCTTGAGAAAGGCAGAACAATTACAGGGGAATATTACTCCAACCTTCTTGACCAGCTGGATGCAAAAATTCGCGAGAAGAAGCCTGGCTTGAAGAAGAAAAAATCATCTTTCACCCCGACAATGCACCTGTGCACAAGTGTGCGTTGGCGATGGGAAAACTGCGGGATTTGAGGTACGATTTGCTCGGCCATCCCCCCTATTCCCCTGATTTGGCACCCACAGACTTCCATCTGTTCCCAAACTTGAAGAAGTTTGTTTCTGGGAAGCGCTTCGCATTCAATGCAAAAGTTGAGAGGGCCGTAGATGAATATTTTCACAGCCTTCCAGACTCTCGCTTCCGAGAAGGAATACTGATGTTGGAGAAACTCTGGATCAAGTGTGCTGAAGTCAAGGGAGATTATGTAGAAAAATAGAATCATTTTTTAACTGAAAATCGCAGTCTTTCATTGTCAGGCCGAGAACTTTTCACCTTATATAGAGCACTCATTACGGAATATATCTTGTAACTTGCAAAAACGGGATGCAACTGAAGTAAAGTTTTACTGCGCTTAAGTCTAACGGAAACCAAAAATTCTTATCATCTGCGAATAACGGGTTAATTTTTACTAGCTACACGCTTTTCCCAAACACACTGTACATAGATATACATACGAACTCAAATTTAGAGCGAACAGAATGGTGACATACAGACATTCCAATCGACCATTTATACATTACATAATACACTACTGGTAATAAGTTTAAGATTACCAATAAGTTTTATGAAAAGAAGGTGTTATTACAAAGAAGCGGTAAACTATTTCGTGTTCCCTTATTTTTATTTATTGGAGAACACTATATAGGTACATACAGATATACAGCTAGACCGACCGACGGACCTGCCAGACCCACTTTTTTAGATTCTCCATTATAGTGATACCAGTATTGATCAAACTTTAGAGGTCTAACTTTTTCACGAAATCAATACTTGCCCCTATACGAGTAGGTGCAAGTAAAAAATAGGCTGGCGTTATTCTGGTGGTAATCATTTTATCTCTGAATTAATAGCATGTTAGGCGGTTTTCGAGAAAAATTCTTTCAGACAAACAAATGAATACTGCCACTTTGTTTTAGTGAGTCTTGAGAAAAGTAGACCTGAAACAATCCTAACATAATCCATTTCAACTGTTTTTTTTTTCATAGGTACTCGTATTTAACCTCAACACTCTAGCAATTCCCCTCGTCACATGCAACAAAACAAAAAAGTTTTACCTTAATTAAGAAATTCAAACTCAACTTTGAAATTACGACAATTTGAAATTTATATGCATTCAGATAAAACTTTCCCAATGCAGTCATTCAATTATACCCCCGTTCTATCATATAATGGGGGCAAAGCATGGCACAAAAATAGTTAGCAATTGTATGATTGGTATGTCAGTCAGTTAGCCAGTCACTCATTCACTCGTTCAAAAATGACAACCACGAAGACTTCTGACACGTGCAACCAATATCCTTTCGCAGAAGTAGCACACAACAGACGAATGGACATTTTTCACCAAAATAAAAGGGAAGCCCACAAACAACAACAAGAACCATAGAGGAGGTGGTTCACTTAGCAGAGCACAGGATTATGATGAACTAAAAGGAAACTGATGTCATAGACAGAAAGGGAATAAAGGCGAAAAATAGTCTACTAGTAGTCCTACGGTATTTTCATGTGGGGTAGGTTAGGATGTTAACAATTGAGGTGCATATTTTATTTCCTGCCATTGAGTCGCGATTTCCATTTTCTTCAATATTAACTATTTTTATGTATTAGTATACTTTCCTTTTGCAACATAACTACCGCGACATTTGGCTCGAAGAGGAAGATAAAAATGTTGTACCTACCTACATAAAAAAAAGGTAACAAAATTCTAAACCACATACGTTACAGTGAGTTAAAAATACTTTTTACAATAGTTTATATGTACACGTATATAGTATGTATTTAAACAATGAATTTAAATGTGTGGTAAAAGCGTATTGTCACCTACTCTCAAGAACTATGCACAAAGCGCCAACATAAGATCTAATCTTGCGTAGATTTCACTTGGCGACCGAAAAAGCGACACTATCAAGTAGTGAACCAAAAATAAGCCTCGAGTTAAAAGACTGATTTTAATACTAACAACCCCCATGTTAGCAGTGATTTTGGAATTATAAGTGAAAAAGTTCATACCATTAATGGATCTCAGACAACTGCTCAACTATTAGAGCTCTTAAACTAATATAACACTGACCAAATTTGCAGCGCCACAAGCTATTATATTTAAAGTATCCACTATAAGAATATCTAAAATAAGGATAGAGGAATATAGCCATATGTGCTACTTTTACATTACAGACTTTTGGTAAGAACTGCAAGAATTTATATTAGACTTTAATTTTATAGTAATAGCCGTAAACTTTGGAAGAGCTCTTACATAATTCCCTTTCACAAAAAGGGTCCCAAACTCTTCTGCGTTCCTAAGCTCTTTGAAAGCATTATTTACGATACAATGTTCTTCCATTGTAAGTCTATCTTTTCCCCTAACCAACACGGATTTCTTAAGGGAAGGTCAACAACTACTAACTCAACGGAATTCGTATCTACGACTCTGTGTGCATTAGAGGATGGCAAAGAAGTTGATGTAATTGCCACAGATTTTAGTAAAGCCTTCGATAAAATCTCGCACAGAATCATTCTTTTTAAACTCAAATCCCTTGGCTTCCAACTGAGTTTCATTGGGTGGATTAAATCCTATCTTGAGGAACGCCAATACAAAATACTATTTAGATCGGCTGTATCCGATCCCATTAAAGCCACTTCTGGGGTCCCTCAAGGTAGCCATCTTGGTCCCTTGATTTTCATTTTGTCAATGAACGACGTTGACTTCATCATCAAAGACTCTTATCTATCCATCTACGCTGATGACATGAAAATCTTCAGGCACATATTAAACCCCGCCGACTCTTGCCCACTTCAAGCTGACTTGAACAACTTTTCAACCTGGTGTCAAAAAAATTTTCTTGAGCTCAACGTCAACAAATGTCAAGCTATTACATATTCCCGAAAGCGTCTTCCAGCCCCTCGATCCTATTTTATCTCTGACGAGCTCGTCCCTTCAGTAACTTTTTTACGCGATTTGGGTGTTATCTGCGACACAGAACTAAATTTCCGCTGCCATATTGACAACATTATTAGCAGAGCCAACTCTACGCTCGGTTTCGTAAAACGCTGGTCTAAAGAATTCTCGAACCCCTACGTCACGAAATCTCTCTACTTCACATTTGTTCGGCCAATCCTCGAATATGCTAGCCAAAGTATGCTCTCCCTATCATGATACCCATTCCCTTCGAATAGAGGCTGTTCAACGCAGGTTCATCCGTTTTGCTCTTCGCGGTCTTCCTTGGTCTGACAGGCATAACATACCCCCCTATGAGAATCGTTTGAAATTAATTAACGTACAGCCACTTGAAATACGTCGAGAAATTGCTGACATACTCTTTGTACATCAGCTGTTAGCAGGAAACATCGACTGCCCTAATCTGCTCCAAATGATCTCCCTTAACGCTAACCCACGCCTCCTGAGGTCTGTACCCATCTTCCATCTCAATTTTCATCGCACCAATTATGGTTGTAACGAGCCAATGTCTAGAATGCTACGTTTGGCCAACGGCGCGCACAGCTCTTTTGATTTTCACTGCAGCAGATTTGCACTTAGAAACGCCCTCCAGAATTCCACTTCCACTCCTCCGCCCTAATAACTTTAGTTTTAGTTTTAAGTTTAGTTTTTAAGTACTTAGCCTTAGTCTTAAGTTGTGTTTAGTAATAGTCTAGTTTTAGTGTAGTTATTAAGTTCTGCTTGAATTAAGCTAAATAAATAAATAAATAAATGTAGCCACCAACGAAAAAGCTAAACTAGCAATATAAATTGTAGAGAAGAATACCTGTCTTCTTTTTTTTTTTAAATGTCTTGAAAAACTTTCCTAAATAGCTGTGTTTGCTATTATTTACAGAAGAATAAGCTATGATTTTGTTATTCCTGTAGGTAGGTGAATTAGCTATGAAAAATAGCCATTATTGCTATTCCGAAATAGCTATCTTTTTTAAGTAAATAAATATCAAAAAAAAAGGAGTCATTGAATTCAATAATTTTTGATTAATATTTTTCGATAAAGAAATACAGATACAGGAATAGGAGAAATGGATGTATACCTACATATGCATGTAATTATCCTCTCTAAATTTTATTTAAAACAGCAGCTCTAGTGTAATAGCAGAATTAGCGATAAAAAATAGCCATTATTACTATTCATTTGGAATGAAAATAGAAGAACTAGCTATGAAAAATAGCTATTATTGTTATTCCTAAAGAGCTGTTTTAGCTACTTTTATTGGGGAAATTGCAACAAACATAATTGCAATTGCTATGTATGTAGGTAGCTGAAATACTATACTTAAATATCTTACCGAAGTTTTCTAAAACACCAGGGTGTTTCAAACCCTTTTTATTATATTCAACATTCAATGTAGTGGCAATTGATAGTATTTGTAGTTCTTTATCCATATTTTTTTACGCTGTTGTTGCTATAAAAAATTGAGCAACATCAGAATTTTTGTGTGAATCTCGGTTATTTGATGCCTAATACTTGCGAAATTAAACAACAGAAACGCTACGTTATTAGCTACGTGCTTTATTAATACTCACATACTCGTATACTTTCAGATACATTCTAGTTATTAAATGTTAGCATCTTCTGTGGATACTAGAATAAACAGAAACAGCTATTCAATGGGTGCCGGTGTGTGGTCAGAAGCAGATTTAGGCAAAATGCATTGAGCTTCCGGCATGAAATGAAAGCAACAATGCCCATCAGAGAAACTATAACAACCGAATTCGAAAAGATCGACAAGCAATGACCCTGAGTCTACGGCGGACAGATTATAGTTCTATCAAGCAAAGATGCATAAATATTTTGGGATATGAGGAAAAACTTACAGAGAGCATGCATCTTGGCAGAAATGATAATAATTTGATCTGTTTCTTTCAGAATTTACATATTAATAGATCCACACGTCTTCGCCATAATGCTCTAGATATTCTATGCCTTCCTATAGTAGATCAGCATTACTCTGTCTTACTTGTGAACTTTTATTTGATTAACTATTGACTTTTGTACACACGAATGAGGTTTTTTTCGATCGTCAATCTGTGACTATTACCCGACATTCCTTACTAGCTTATCCGCAAGTTCGTTATTTGCTATTCGACAGTGGCCAAGCCAAGATAATTCCACGTAACTTTAACTGAAAAAGATGCAGGGCTTGTGTCAGCTTTAGTAAAAGTACACTATGGATGTGAACGGGTTCCTTATAGAAGGTAGCGCAAAAGTCCTCACTCGATTACCTAAGGCAGTAACTTTATTTGTAAATAAAAAGAATTGGTTCTGTTTGTTGATTGTGATTATTTAGACGTTTAATTTTTTTTTTTCATTAAGTCGCGAAGATAATATCGCTCAAAAGAGGGCGCCGCCAGAGTTAATGCACATTCGGGCTCGTTCCGCAGCATTTTCCATGACTTTTCTAAAAACTTTTGTCAATAAATTCTACACTTCTTGTCGGATGTTCTCCTTTAGGGCCGCCAAGGTCTGTTACTTGTTCGTATAGACCCGTGACTTCAAAAAACTCCAAAGACAGAAGTCTGGAACGGTCAAATCGGGCGATTTGAGGGCCAGTGGAAATCGCCAAAACGAGAGATTAAGTGGCCGGAAAACTCTTGCTGCAGAATATTCTCTGTCGCTCGTGCTGTGTGTCAAACCCAATTCGTCAATTTGCGGCAGCAAGAGATCGTTGATCATGGTTTTGTAACGCGCACCAGTCACAGTATGGGCCCATCACCTTTCCTCCGTAAACGCCGCACCAAACAGTAACATTGAGAGGATGTAATGGCTCTTCGAGCATTACACGTTGATATTTAGTGCCCCAGAAGCCATAATTTAGTTTATTCACGTATCCACATACTCGTATGTGGAAATGCTCTTCGTCGCTCATGATGATTTTTAGTGGAAAATCATCCTCATCGTTTATATTTAGAAGGGCTTGACTGTAATTTACACGCGATTGGCGCTCTGCAGGCAATAGCTGATGCTCTGTTTGCACTTTGTGTGGGTACGTCTTCAAGTCTTTCACCAAAATTCCTTGTAAAGAACGTCTATTGGTGCCCAATTGCGTGGCCCGTCATTTTGTTGATATTTAAGGGACCTCTTGGACATCTGCAGCCACAGCAGCGATATTCTCGACCGAACGGCTGCTCCGGGGACGGGCATGTCTGATAAAGTCCCATATTGAGCCAGTCTCCTCGAGGCGAGCGGCTAAACGCCGCAGTGTTTGGCCAGTAGGAGCCACACGACCAAGGAATCGACGACGAAATTCTAACCGACAACGACCGGTTATTAGTCAAAAACATTGACACAATTATTCCGCGTTCATGAATAATTGCGTCCAAATCCCTGCCCCCAAGAATGCCTTGGGAGGGCAGTGATTTGAACGCAACAATGACGTTTTTTTTTTTTCCTTTTTGTTCATAATGTTCTCTCAGGAGAGGCGAACCTATAACGCTAAGTCAGCACCCCGAGATTCTGCAGTTAAATTGTTTGAAATTAAAGGTTTCAGGAAGTGTGTCTCCTGGGGGTAAATTCTAAATTTTACTTGCCCTGTAGCAGAAGGATTTTTGATAAATGATGGGATGTCCGTGCGGTTGTTAAATGATCATAAAGCTGATAAATGATGATAAAGCCGAACTCCACACGTGAGGACAGTACCCATGTCCTGGTCTAACTTGTACTTTGTATAGGAGAAGGAGATGTTGCGCTGTAAAGTATCGCTTTGCTCTAAGTACACGTAGGTAGCTCAACTTTATGGCTGCCGATATTGCAATGTTGGATACGAGATCGTGCCATGTTACACCAGATTTGACTGTGACGCCAAGAAGCTGTGGTACATTTGAAGCTGTGGTACATAAGCAACGTTTTTTTTCTGGAAAAGGCAGTAAATTGGGTTTCCTTCTCATTGAAGTCGACTAAGTTTGCTTTTCCCCACTGCAAGATTTTCTGCAGGTCTTCATTTAATGAATTGATCTGATCGCACCTCTGACGATGTGATGTATTTGGTATCAAGGGAATGCTGTTAGAGCAAAATGAAATTAGGGTGTTGTCATCGGCAAAACTGTTGAAGTAGAAGAATTCGTACACTGGTGGCTCCAGAACCACCCCACGTCTTTTTACGAAAGTGTCACCAAGAAGTTGACCGTTCTCTAGAAAAAAAAATGCATCAAAAGGGAAGGGAGTATGTAGAAAAGTAGTCTTGTGTATTGCATTTTCATATCTCACTTCAATAAAGTATCATAGAAAAAGTCTCGTCAAAATTCTACTTACCCTAGTATTCTGACGAAAGGCCAAACACATTTATTTTTTTCGATTCAACTCGAAAGTCTAGTGAATTGAGTTTATGGCAGGACTGAACAACAGTGGATCATATTAGAAAAAGTTACCACAGAAGTACATTCTTAGTACCTTAATGGTTGAACTGGAGAAGGCAGAAACCGCAAAAAATTATATGGTTGATGCTTTGCAACTTACATAAGTATACTCGTAGTATAAGGGTTTAAGTTGTGATAAGCTTGAATCTCTAACTAGTCGCAGATTTCATCCCAGTAGGTACGAGTAAATGTACATATTTAAAGGAAGGGGTTTCCAACTCCGCTTGAAGTCACTTAACACAATTCGATGTAGGAATTACCAATGACTAGAAAATTTAAAACCTTCTCTTATTTATAAGTCAGCTCCTTTATTGACGATTTTCTCACCAACTTTATACTGGATTTAGAACAATAGGAGGCACAATACCAACCAATAATGCAATACTAGTTCCACCAAAGAGATAAAAAAAAAAAAAAAATTCAAAGAACAATATATAACCAGACATGAACATAACCAAGAGCAGCTCAGTTGCTTGGTCCTACTATGTCCCTGTGATTGTATGTTTTCTTCGTCTTCCTTTTTTTTGTGTCAGTTTTGCCCCAATTGTATCGTGCATTTTAAATTTGCCACAAAAGTAGAATAAGGGTGGTGCCGAGGTGGTAGTAGGCAGGCAAACTAAAGGCATTGCCATATGAGGTTCAGGTTAAAAATACGCTAGGATATCTACATTTCTTTGCCCACACGAAGAGGAGAATTGGGTACCACCTATACAATAAAATAAAATACACAGCGAAATATCAATGAGAAGGAAGAAATATTGGAAAGACCTAAAGCGGTGGCGGCGGCAGCAGCAATAGCAACAGCAGCAGCTGAGTTTAGCCGAACGGAACTCAACTGAAATTAAGGTTGTGTTTGGTTGTTTTTTTCTTTTTTGTTTCCTTGTTCTTCCGAATTTCCTTAATTTCTCTATAAAAATTGTTAGAAACAACAATTTGTTGTAAATAACAACGAACGGATAGACATACCGAAATACTGAGGGAATGGCAAAGGAAATGTGCTTTACTAGCTCTACCAGCCGTGTGGTGTTGGAGAATTGTGAAAAGTTAAATTTTATTTGCAATTGTACCACCACCAGTGGTTGATTGCAACTGCAGATAGGTGGCTTACATGCATATATTACTCAGGGGAAGGAGGCCCAACTTTAGAGAGCTACCTACTTCAATGACGCAGAGAGGGAAACGGATTTGCTGCAGGCGACGACGATGACGATGACGATGACGACGGCGAGGAGTTGAGTGATATTTCGAAAACACGTGCTAGTGTGCTGCTCTGCATGACTGTTTTTTAAAGTTAATGATAATTTTTTATTGTGCTTTATGCTAATTTGAGTTTGCTAACATATAGATACTTGAACTAATTGCATTGCAGACTATTTGGATAAATTACGCATTTCCTTTTCAGAGGATTGTTGCAAATTTGCGAGGTGCTCGTGGAGTGTTGGAAATTAAAAGCTCGTCATTACCTTTGATGAAAGGTTCTTTATAAAAACTATCATCATTGGTTGCCTGCTTTCTAGAGAGTTGGGTAAGTGTACTCATCACACTAAGGCCATAGAAGTGAGAGGGATACCTTGTGCTCTTCTTAAGTAAACTGAAGCGGCAAATCTGAAGTGGGAATTCACACGATGGGAAGTCCGATTTATCTGAATACGTACTGCAATGTGTAAATTTCTAAACACCGTCCACTATAGATTGTGGTTGTGGAGAAAGGAATAAGTACTCTTATAAAGACAAAGTGAATGAAACATGCTGAAAAGGTGCGTAGTTTACATATGAATCCCAATTAATTTTATGAAAACCAAGTCATAAGCAACCCCAACCTTGTCCCCCACTCTCTTATTCGTAGATATTTCCTTCTCCTCTATTGGGCTAACTTAATGGTGCTAATCGTGTCGTGACGATTAACTACTAGGCTAAGGAATATATTCAGATGTCAGGCGCCCTGTAAATTACCTAACCATGGCTACGTAATGCGGTACTCTGTGCATATCGACCTATCTTTTCCTTCACAAAATTTAAGCTTAGACAGCGCGAACGCTGAAAAAAATACCTGTATTTGAAACACATTTTACGAAACTGGAAGCGAATGTTCGATGCGTTCCGACAAGCACACCTTAAAACAAAGCCTTACTGGAGAAATCACTTCTCCCCTAACATGGCTGTGCAATTAGACACGATCTACTCTGAGCACCGGTCTAAATCTAGGTGAACAAAAAATTTTGTTTAAGGCTCAAAAGAACTTAGATGCACCACTTCTACATTACCTTATCCCACGGCTTGTGCGGATACTCTTTCGCCTCTAGTACTGTAGGCTTGTCTGGAGAACAGTCTAGACAGAATTATAGACTTACTACACGGATGGATATATCTATTGAAACTGCCCTCCATTATCTGCATTACAAGTCTCCTTTTGAAAAGCAGAGTTATAAATGTCATTTTTGCCAGTTATTACACTAGGAAGATACGAGTAGTACGAGTAGTAGTGCTCCGAAAACTGAATCTGAACTTCTCCTAATAAAAGATGCATACGCAACGTAGACCACTTCGCGATCTCAGTATCAGGCAAGTATCACAGATCAACAGTTGTGGTCTGGGGGTCAATCCAACCAAGATAAAGATCTTATTCTCAAAAAGAGACGAAATTCCAATCGACATTCCACCGTAGGTCAAACGTTCAAACCTGGTTACCTCTCTTGGTATACAGTTGGACATGCATTTTTCTTATAACCACTCAAAACATTATAACTAGTATATTTTAGGCCAAAATCAAGGCTGTTTCAAAATCGCCAGCATCAGAGACAGTACCGTAGAATCAAAAGCAATGAAAGTCAGTCGCGTGAGATAGCTGGACGGTAAAATCTCTGCATTAACGCCAGCCGCAATTTCCTCCAGCCAGGGTAACAAGTCACCAGGCGTGTAGCGAGGGAATCAGATACATAAGTATGCTTGATAAATTCAGCTACCCTTCATAAAGGAATAGTCATCACCGAGTAATGGTTTATAAATGAGAGTAGGAAGTTCCTTCTACTTTTGCAGCAAAGTTATATCACCGGGCAATGCGGTCGTAGTATGTCCATCCTCCACCTACTAGCCTCCATCCTGTAGCACGGTCTTGGGTTTAGGGCCAGTCCAAACCTTGCATACGCCGACAATATTGAGATAATTACTTGGAAGAGCACAGTGTACTGTCAGTGATGCGTTTGTGAATATTGAGACAGAAGCAGTGGAAATGTTTAACCTTAAAATCAAATGTATCTACAGAATTTTCCAGTACGAGTAATCTTGCTTAGATTCCACTTGGCGACACTATCAAGTAGTGAATCAAAAATAAGCCTCGAGTAAAAAGACTGATTTTATTTTTAACAACCCCCATGTTAACAGCGATTTTCGAATTATAAGTTCATACCCTGAATGGAGACTACTAGAGCTCTTCAACTGATATAATACTGACCAAGTTTACAGCACCACAAGCTATTTTTTTATTCCTAGTATCTGCTATAAGAATATCAAAAATAAGAATAGCAGAATATTATAGCAGTGTGTGCTACTTATTACATTACAGACTTTTGGTAAGAACTGCAAGAATTTTAATTTTATAGTAACAGCAGCAATATAAATTATGCTTGTCATTATTTTGTTTAAATGTATTGAAAAGATTTCCTAAATAACTGTGTTTGCTAATATTTACAGGGGAATAAGCTATGAAAAAATAGCCATTATTGCTATTCCGAAATAGCTATTTTTTATAAGTAAATACATACTCGTATCAGCAACAAAATAAAAATGAATCACGCCTCGTGAAGTGTCGAACTTAACAATCACGTCTACGGCGGTGCTACTCTTTGCAGAAGTCATTGTATTCGTTCATGATGTGATGATTTATATATTTCGCACGGCAGGCTTTTATCGGAATCGGCATAAAACTGTAGGTAACATCTGTGTATCGCACAGTACGAATGACAGCGAGAAACTGGGTCAGGCTTTGTATGGGATGATAGTGCCAGAATATTTTTTACGAGTATTTTATTTTTATAACTTAACAGTAAGAAGCAACAAACATTTAGGTAATACTTATTGTGCCATCTAGTGAGCAAATCTAGTTCTTACTTATTTGCTAACTCTCCTCAAATTTCAAAGAATGCACTTCTTTACTTTCATAGAAATCTCTCCAGTACTCGTATATAACTTCTGCTCTAGGGAGCAACAAATTTTAGAAATCGAATTTTTGCTTATATTAGAACTCTCTTGAGATTCCAACGAGAACATATATTTTTGTTTCATCGAAATCAGTTTAATAGTTTTTGTCTATGGGAACAGACGCATTTCGCCATCTAGCGGTCAAATATTATACTTGTTTAAGATCAATTCGGAAACATTTTAAGGAACATATTCGTTTTTTTTTTTTCATTGACATCGGTTCAGTAGTTTTTGTTCTGAAATTTTAAGTAAGCCGATCTTAAAATGCACACAAAATATCAATAAAGCAGTTTTTCAAGTAGTAGCAGTATCGATAAAAGCCTGTTTTTGCAAATATTATTATCAAGGTCTTAATAGTAATGACAATATAATTTAAAAAAAAAAAACATTTCTCTACTTACTTTGCACATGACACAATCCAACTGAAAATTGACCTAATTCTGGCATCTGTCTGAGTATCTCTTCGGTTACTAAATGAACACCACGATGTTGAGGCCGCAAATTAATTTTGCGCTGAAACCAAGCCGATCCAATTTGAATACCGCCTCCTCCACCGCCACGATGATTCGACGAAGCCATTGTACTTGTCGAACTACTATTGTGACAGCTACTGAGGGTGGTGCTGGTTGGGATCCTCTTCGTCTTCGTGGTGGTAGTGGATGCTGTTTGTCCTGCTGCTACTGTAGAATTTGGTATTGTGCTGTATGATGGCCTTTTATTGCTTTTGCTGGAGTATTTCGCCGCCGTTTTCGTATTCGTCTTCGCCGTCGTCTCCGTGATCGCCGCTGGATCATAAATGCCACACGCCGTCGTGAGGGATTTTTTCTTCGATTTCCCTGCTGCCGCTGCTGCTGTTGCTAATTCGTTTGTTGTGATTAATGATAATGATGATGGCAATGGTGGTATTTTATTAGAATTTGCCGTCTTGATTTATTTTTATTTTCACTTGTTTTTCTTAATCGCGTATTCACTTTATTTGTTTTTAGGTAATCTTTTTTCGCTCAAACTATTATTCTGGAAAGGATTTTACATTTTTTTTTTATAAGATTTTGAGATATGGTTATTATTGAACAATTTTTAAATAATTATGTTGAAACCGATCGCACTTTTCATTGATCAAAGTCCATTTCATGGGAAATGACACAAATATTTAGGTGTATAGGTGAAACACGGAATATATTTAAATTAACGTTTTCTATTTTATTCTATACAGGTAGTATTTAGCAGGCGGTATACCTATCAGGTAATATTACTTTGAGAATTAAACACACAAACTACGCATTGTTATATTGCTTATTACTTGTATTTGGAAAGCTGCTTTGAGAAGTCTGAAAAGTTCTATAAACCTAAGGCAGGCAAAATTCAAAAAATTCATTTACACACATACCTATATGTGCACATAACATATTTATACAAAAAAGAGTTTAACTTTATTTGCTATTGACTGGTCAAACTTAGAGAAAACTGTGCTTCACATTTGTGAGAAACTAAGTAAACCATAATTACTGCTTGTTCGATATAGAAAGCTTAGTTGCCTACGATTTCCATTGAAATTACTTTTGTCTATCAACGGAGGATGTACCGTACATTCTCAAAAACACGTGTCAGATACAAGTACGACAGTTTATCGATAATTTTCCGTCACGCAAGACGATAACACGTCATCAGAAGTGTGATCCGTCTTTATAATCCATCCTACTAGGGTATAATAATTTAAGTTCATAACTAGTTTATAACATGAAGAAAGTAATGGAGTTCTTATAGTGTAAAGTAAAAATTGGAAACTTAAGAAATTCAAAAAGTAAAAATATGTTTTTGGATAAAAACTTCGAAAGTCTTTAAATCATCTTTTTATACACTACTAACTCATTTGGCTTGTAGATTAGACTGACTTAATAGTTTCACTTGGAAATTATTAAAAGCGAATGAAGTGGGGGTAAGATATGGGAAAGGGTTTAAAATATATTCAAATCATATTTCACATACAACTAATCAAGAACTGGATGGAGATGGGGTTTTCCAATTTTTCAGATTTTTTGCGTTAATAGTTTCAGAGATTTCACCGACTTTGCCTATGTTTTTGGGATTTTTTTTTACTGTACTCAAAAGTGTGTAAAAATTTACCACGCGAGCAAGGCCGTGGACAACAGCTAGTAAAGCACAATATATTGTCGTGTGTATGACAAAACTAAACAACTGATATTTTAGAAATTGTTCAGGATACACAAAAAAAAAAAATAAAAACTATTTCCTGGGGAATTATTTCAAACTGAAGGTTTCACAAAAAACACAGTCGACTTCTTAAACTGTGGCTTCTGACCCACATATTACAATGATATCAAACAATTAGTTTTCGGAAATCAGTCAGTGTCATGCACACGACATGAAAATTAACACAAATTGTGTCGTCACCTTAATTTTTTTTTTTTTTTTTGTCAAGAATCATCTTTCAAAAGAACGCACCCACATTTTCAGACAGATCTGTCAAATAGTTTTGTTGTGGCAGCCATTTTATATAGACGCCTACTAGCATTTTCGTTAAAATGGAAAAAAAATGAATTTCGAGTGCTCATTAAACACTATTTTTTGCGAGAAAAAACTATCACGCAAACCAAACAAAAACTTGACAAATATTATGGGGACTCTTCACCATCGATTGGAACCATTCACCACTGGTTTACTCAATTTCGGTGCGGTCGTTCAAGCACACGTGACGCCGAACGCTCTGGTCTCCCAATTGAGGTCACCACACCAGAAATGGTCGACAAAATCCACGGTTTGATATTATGCGAGCTTGAAGACGCCACAGGCTTATCACATGGCTCAGTGATTTCGATTTTACATAAATATTTGGACATGAAAAAACTTTCCGCAAGATGGGTGCCGCGTTTGCTCACAATCGACAACAAACGCATTCGTTTGACAACTTCAAAGGTGTGTTTGGCGATGTTCCAGAAAAATTCAGCTGAGTTTTTGCGCCATTTCATAACCGTGGATGAAACCTGGATTCACCACAACACACCAGAAACCAAGGAACAGTCAAAACAATGGACTTCTCCTGGTGAATCGAAGCCGAAGAAGCCCAAGGCGGGTTTGCAGCAAACAAGGTCATGGCGACAGTTTTTTGGGATGCGCGCGGTGTTATTCACATCGATTACCTTGAAAATGGTAAAACGATCACCGGCGCATATTACGCAGAGCTGATGGATCGATTCCAACCCGATTTGAACCAAAAACGCACTGGCGTACAAGTCCGCAGTCGCAATGGCAGAATTGCATGAGTTAGGCTACGAACTCCTTCCTCATCCAGCATATTCCCCAGATTTAGCCCCCTGCGACTATTTCTTGTTTCCAAACATGTAGAAATGGCTCGGATGTAAGAGATTTGGGTCGAATGAAGAGATCATCGCTGAAACAAACGCTTATTTTGAGGGGCTCGAGAAATCGTATTATTTGGAGGGCATAAAAAAATTGCAGAAACGTTGGATGAAATGTATAGAGCTAAAAGGAGACTATGTTGAAAAATAAAATGTTTTTATACCGAAAAGAGTGTTCCTTATTTCATTTTTTAGGGACTTATTGCCACACCCTCGTATGTACATATGTATGTACCAATATACCCCAAGAACAAACATTATTGCCGCAATATATCAAATGAAAGGTGAAGTTCCAAGGAATTCGAACATGTAGAAAATATTTTTTTTTTGATAATTTGTTAAACAAAAAATACTCGCAAACCAAGACAAATACGACGACACTTCCTAAGTGGGGGACATACGTATGTATATACATACATCTGGGGACCCACCCAATATTCCATAAGGCCAAAGGCAAGTGCGTTTGCCCACTTTTCTCATTTTGGATCCATATTTTTTTATTTACACTAAAAATAAATTTTATGAAAAAAATCCTTGCAAGCGTACATGAAAAATAAAAATCCACAAAAGAGACCTACTGCATTGGTTTTGAGATGTGTGCATCCTAGATGTTTGTTCAATCTATTGGAGGATTTAGCTCAACAAAAGAGCGATATTTGTTAACTTGAATGTGGCATAACCGTAATATTGGATTTAGTAAGAAGAATTTTAATTTGTGATTGAGATTGAGGGTAACCATTACGCCTGTTGAGGTTGATAGCATCTACAACATCTAATCGGTACTATCACTGTTCTTGCAAACTCTATCTGAAGGCTGGAATAAATGCGGTCAATAGCTATAGTTCTTCAACAAATGGATGTTCATATGTTCAGTCTGTTAGTTAAGGCTATGCATCTGAGCATCGGGGAAAAAGCAAAAATTTTTCATAAAAATTTATATTAAAGTCAGCAGGGAAACATTATACAGAAAACTTACTATTCGACTGAAAAGAATCATATATACCCCTTCAAAGACATCTCTAATAAAGTGGTGGCGGCATTGTGAACTTTTTAAGTCAAATGTAATAACATCTTTCAAATCAGGGGATATTTACGAGACTTCTAAGGTACTGTTTCAGAGATTCAGATTGTTGCTATGACCTTTTCTTAGAAGAAAGTAGGCGTGGCGGTCCCCATTTGTGACCGTAGTTCACGGATGCTGATCAGATATTTACAACAAGACTTAGCTATCATATTGATTGATTTTTATTAAAACACACCCAAAAACTGAGCGTGGCTCTATAAAATGGAAAAACGAGTTGTAAAGAAAGTCAATATCTACATATGTATATGTATACAGTATGACCTCGATTACACATATACCAGTGGTGGCATGTCCGTAGGAGCACATGAACACGTGAACTCTCAATCTTTTTTTTTTATAAAAAAATCTACGTAAACATTTAATTTTTGAATTGTAATTTTTAAAATACTCTTCGGCACCGCTATAGCTTTCATGTACTTCACTATGGATGCCTAATTACTCAATACGTTCGAAAATTGAAGGTACGCAATCTTCCAAGATGTCAAACTTTACACGGAAGTTAATTAAAAATTGTTTATCAATGTGAATATCTTACAGACAGCAAATAACTCCTACGAACAAAAAATTTTTAGTACAAAGTGAAATTTGTACAAAGTGACTTTGAAGATGGAACTTTTTTTTGTTTAATTTTAAAATAAACAAATGAAACTTCCCTGTCTGAGGCCAACTCTAAACGGAATGTTAACACCCAATAACATAATGTCGCGAGCTGTCATTGACATACACACTTGGTTTTATTAAAATTTTCTATTTTCGATGATAAATACGAAATCATATGCGAACACAGAATTAATCTGTAAGCAGTGATGCCAAAAATATGTTTCACTTATCTCGCGAATATTTTTCAGACGATCTTAGCCAAAATCGATATCCAAGTAGTGTTTGACATACGAGTATTCAACAACAAAGTTAATCAAATTATTTTTGTTCTTTAACAAGTTGTTCTTTTCTGTTTTTCTTAAATTTTCAATCTGATTAATTTGCAGACGAGCAAATACGTATACGTGTACATGTACGTTTGTGACCCAAGCTACACAGCGTCGAGCTCGAGCGGGAAACAGCAACCAACAGCCACCGAGAATAAAAGAGAAACCTGCCTGATAGTACAATGGACCGCAAACGGAGTCTGAATGCCCCGGATTTGGAAATTTGCAATCGTGAATTTTATATACGAGTATTTGCATCGCATTCATATGATATATTGCAGAAAGTGTTGAGCTATTCGTACCCTTACATAAATTCCTTGCAGAATGAATTATTTTGTTGATGAAGGGTTTTCCAATAAGGACATAACAATTTTGTGATAACACTGAATAATTGAGATATCGGGCTGAAATATTCCAGGTGTAGTACACATGTTAGATTTAAATATGGAATTCGATCTTGTTTATATGACCACGGCGAGCACGATTGCAGCGATCGATTCTTTGGAGCCAATTTTCCACCACTCTTCCACACATATCGGCCGGAACGATGGCACATTCGCGTTCGATATTGTTCCTGAGCTCCTCTAACGTTGTTGGCTTGTTGACATAAACCAACGACTTAACGTATCCCCATAAAAAAAAATCCACCGGCGTTAAATCACATGAGCAGACCATTTCTCAAGATTACACCATTACCGAACTTCCCCCTTCAATAGATCAATTGTTTGACCAGCTGTGTGGCATGTGGCATTGGAACCACATATTACTGATGTCAATTCCACCCAATGCTGACCAAAAATAGTCTTACAGCATTGCACGATAGCGAACTCCCTTGACCGTAACATGGCGATCATCTTCATTGACAAAAAATGACGGTCCAATCACACCTCCCGGCATGAAATCCGCATCACACGGTCACTTTTTGTGGATGCAATGGAACACATGTGGATATGTTGCTGTCCAATAATGCATATTTCGCTTATTGACAAAGCCATTAAGCTAAAAACGAGCTTCATCGCTGAAGATGATTTTTCGATGAAATTCAGGATTTTTTTCGCTCTTAAAGTTGCGACTACCGACTTAGAATTTCGGTAGTAATTTTTAATAATTTCCAAACGTTGCTCCTTCGTGAACTTCACCATGATAAAAATTTAAACCTTGACTGACGTTTTGACATTGACAGATCAAAAGTTTAAGGGTGCGTTTGTATTAAAGTACAAAATTGTTATGTCCCTTTGAAAAACGCTTTATAATGTTATGTCATTTGAGGTGAATTTCAATTGCATTAACAGGATGCAACTTCTTTCAGCGGGCTATAAAAAAAAAACACTTTTGATTTGCCTTTTGAAAGTTATTAAACGTTTCTAAAGTAGAATTTTACGCTGAATTAAAATATTGAAACGGAGTTTTTCGTTAGCTCTGCTTTTTAAGTACGAATTTTGTTTCAGTAACTGGTTTAAACTTACAAAAATTTGTTAAGAAAAGACGTTGTAACTCAAAAACTAAATTTAAGCGGAAAATTCTGTTTAGAATATTTCAATTCAGCGTAATATTTTATGTCAGAAAAGCATTATACCTTTCTAAAGGCAAAAAGTGTGTTGGCCAAATCGTTTCTTCAAACTAGAATTACCTCCAAAAGACATATTTCTGCTTCTTATACTTTCTTTTGTTATTTAAAACTTAATCGTTCAGAACTAAATTGGGGCTGAAAATATCTAAAAATGGCTAAATTGTCATCCGTTGATGTAAATCATTTTTTTTTTTTTAAAACATTTTTGAGTTTATTCAACCAATGGAAAGCTTTAATATCATTCTGTCTTGTGATGAAGTAGTGTATGTCTAGTTTCCTTGGTTGGCGCTAGATTGCAGCAAATTTCAAAGTTAACTAACAAAATCACAATAAATTGGAAATGGATGTAGTGAGTGGATTACACCTACATATGTACATATATGGCAAAAATCCTGAAAATATTCAATCCAGAGTTTTTGAATAATCTTGGTATTACTATAATAGAAAATCTCAAACAAATGGGTCTCTCAATTTTGCTTGTCTACATATCTGTATGTATGTATGTATGTATGGCCGACTGCGGTCTAAACGGTTGGACGAATTTTCTTCAAACTTCTGTACGGCACAACTCGAAGTGAAATCGTAATTTTAATTCTAAGCCCGAAATTAACGGTACTTTACTAATGGTCGATTTAGTAAAAATTCGATTTTATCAAAAACGGCCCAAACAATTTTGTTCAAATTTAATCAAATGTTGAAAATATTTCTTTTATTTAAAAAAAAAACTTTTTAACGGTTTTGTATAAATTTTAAATCTGAGTGATACAGAGTGATTACAGATAAACAACACATATCATAGGTGCAAGTACGTGTAACCCAGTCGAGCACTTTATTTTATTATGATTTTGTTAGAGGTTTTATTTAACGGGGGAAGATAATTGGTTAAACTGTTCACTAATGCAGTAATAAATTTTCATTTGCTGTAAGAGGGGTGGACATGGTGTAGTGGTATCATCATCGCTTGTCACGATGCAGGTTCACATTTCGAATCCTGATGTCAAGAATGATCTATTTATTTCGTATGAAATAAATAAAAAAGTCGATCAATTGCGAAAGCTTATGTCAACTCTAGTGCGAAGGTATAACACTGGCAGTAGGGTGGTCATATGGCTAAAATGCAACTTGATCGTGATGATGACTTCAGGAGGACAGAACAAAATACTGTGAATTATAAGCAACGACAATAACAGCAAAACAAAAATACTCCCCAGTTATCTGGACGCCACTCTTGGAGTTTACTGAAACTTAATACCATCTGAGTTTCAAACCAATTACACCACTCTGTCTTTCTCTCTGTCTCTTCCCCTTTCCACAAAAAAAAAAAACGCCCGTGTGCTAAAAATTAGTATAAAGGTATCCATACCCCCTTTAACACGTGCAAATTATTAAAAAAAAAAAAGAGACGGTTTAAATATTGGGTACTAAAATTGTCAAGGCAATTACTTTTGGTAATATGGGCGAGAAAAATGTACCCTAAGTGACAATCAATCTATCACTAACAAGTTGAAGTACTCGTATAGTTGGTCAAATTCTTAACATGTCCGTCCGCTTAACATTTATTTTCAAGTCTTGGCGTATATATATATATTTTTTTTATAAGTATATTTTCTTTCTAAGGGTAAAAGGCAGACCCTTCCACATCCGACGACCTGTACGCAAATTGTGCTCTGCGTTTATATTTTGAATTGAAGTGTTTAGAGTGTCAAAGTATAAAGTGACATTTTCGAAGTCTAAAGTCAAAAACACAAACGAATCTATTTTCGAATAAAACAATTTTCAAATATGTCACTTCACACCTTCACATTCTAAACCTGCGGACGCACTGCGAACTTTTTGGCTGGTGGATAGTTGGTAGCGCGAGTCACAACGAGTCGCACAACGCCGACCGCACTGATCATCACTCCTATCTATCTATCCACCCTAGCTAGTCGCCAGGCGTGTAACGACGCAATCAGCAAACAAATTATTATGTTCATAGTCATAGTGACAGTTTCTTACCTCACTTTTGTGCACATTCCCATAGTCAAGTTATCATACAGATCGACTGATGAGATGAAAATAGAAATTTATAACTGTCAACCGATTTCCGGGTGACACGGTCATGGGGATAATGGTGGATTTACATGGTGAAGCAAATGAACTCCACATTTCAAGCGGGATAAAACATAACGAGAAGTCTGCTGCCAGTAAAGGCTGAACTATAATAGTTAGAAGCAATCGGAAGCTAATGTGATAATTCTACATTAAGTTTCCTTCAGTACTGTCAAGTACTCAAGTAGCCCATAATAGGCGTTTGTGTTCGTAAGCAAAGGTTCTCGTCTGATCACCGAAATTAAGCATCACCGGGCGCGGTTAGTACTTAGATGGGGGACCGCTTGTCAAAATTTCATATTGTGATCAAAAGTGAACGAAAACTTAACGAATCGGGAGTAGAAAGCTATTATGGTCACACAATACAAATCCTTTGTATTTGCAGTGTTTCGGAAGTGGTCGTACGAAACCATTCATCTATTATAGTTCAGCCTTAAAGGGAAAGCATTACAAGTTTCAACTAATTTCGACGTTATTCTTTAGACAGGAAACACAATTTAGGTTGAGAGAGAATAGTGATCTCACTCTATCTCTAGAATTAGCGTGGATGATCAGCAACGAGTTTCCTTTCATAGCATTCTGCTTAGCGTGATGCAAAATGGGTTCTGCATTTAAAGTGAGACATTGCAAAGCGAAGTCGGCTGCCAGTATGGGATAGCATTACGAGTTCCAACGAATTTCGAAATCGTTCTTTAAGTAGGAAGCACAAATTTGAGGTCTCACTCTGGCTTTGGAATTAGCATGGATGGCCAACCACGAGTTTATTTTTTCTAGTTTTCCATCGACCATAAAGGTTGTACCACAATGGGATTATTCGAGATTCTATTCGCAGACTCAGTACTGAAATTTTACAGTTAACCAAATCAAATCAAAAACGACAGTTTTATTAATTAGAAATAAAATACCTCTATTAAACTTTTTTTTTTCTTTAATTTTAATTTTTTTAAGTTAAGCTACTTTTCGTTAAATTTCGACATTAGGCCGATTATGGTTGGGCCTTAGTAAGCCTTGTGTGAATCAGATATAAGAATCCATACTTTACCGCGAAGAACGTGAGGAATTCATAAGGATATAGGCATAGGCTAATAGTCCTAGGCAAAACAAAGTTCATCGACCCCATGCAAAAAAAAAAAATGCTTCCATACCGAAATGAGTGTAGAACCCTACTAATTCTTGTTATGACCGCACTGACCTATAAACATAATAATAGCATATTTCCGCTAAAAAAAATCCAAAACATATAAATTTACAAGAGTTTCTACAGTTTCTGTAAATACCTAGAAATCTACGAAAAGAAAACATTAAATTAAAGTCGAACAATTTTCAAAAACACTTCTCTTTTTTTTACATGACCTACGTAACTATCGATATGTATTCGAGTGAATTCGGTTTTTTCACAAACTACTGCTGTATGGTCGTCTCTCAAAGTAATACAACCTTTTATAACAAATTTCACATAATAAATAATTCAAAATTTATTAGTTTATCCATAAACATTTAACTCCACAAAAAAAAAAAAAAAAAAAAAAAACACTAAAAATGTTGCTGCACCTGTTTTCGGAAAAAAAAAAAAAAAAGAACGCACACGCACACATTCCCCCGTCGATATGACGTGACACAGTCCACTAGAACTACTGTTAACAATTCGTTTATTAATCTAAAAATCACAGAATAAATTTACAAATCAACAAACATTTCAGTTTTTTTTATGCAAGAAAAGAAAATTTCATGCAAAAAAGAAACCAACAAAAAAAAAACCGATTATCCGTAAATTCGACCGACTGACATACAAAAATTTTGACAGATGCTCATTCACTTTATTGCTTTTTTTTTTTTCCTTTTTCTCTACCATCTCTGCTCTTTCTTCGCCGCACTCTCACGATTTCACACACACACATACACACACACAACTCATGGACACGGAGTGAGAAAAAAAAGAAAACAAAAAATATTCAGGCGAAATTAAAGTAATATTTTGACAGCTATCGGGCGAAAATCAGAAAAAATCGACGAAAACCAGAGATGGTGGCGAAAATAAAGAGTCGGACTCGAACAACTCAACAGAGAGGGGAGTAACAAAAAAAAAAAACACTTTCCTCCTTCCTTTTTTGGCACACACTACTCACACTTCTAGGACACACATTTAAATTTCATTTCCCATTTGGAGAGGCGATTGGAATTGGGAATTTAATATCTACCACTCGTTTCGAATATACGTAACGCCCGATGAATATTTTCTTATGAATTAAATTTTCACCATTAATCCAGAACCGTTGCTCCCGCTGCTGCTGTTGAACGGCAAAGCAGAACGAGGAAAAAGAGAACTGCTGTACGATTATACGATTCCATCATTCACGTAAAAGAAGGATGAAAGATAGTGTGTGGCATACGGGGTGAGCGGAGCTTCAGTTATTTGAACAGACCTACTACACTACGACAAACTGTGATTGTTGTATGTACTTCCCCCTTTCTTCATTTTATTTTTTTTTAAGGCACCAAGGATGTTTCGTTTTTATTTTTACTAATTCTACAATCTAGAACGAGTCGATTGAATTTATTCGTGTAACTTTCACCGAATGTCGCGGCGGGTGTCCTTTCGAGGTATTTTTCCTTCCAATAAATTCATTCAAAAGAGAAACGTCAAAACGACGACAGAGCTCAACACAATTTTGCATGTGGGTTGTTTTTCACACGAGTCGATGCGAATTTGCCGTACACCGCACGTACAATCGACTTGCAAATGCACTCACACAGATGTAGGGTAGGTTGAGGACTACGACGAGTAGAATGCTTTCCGAGCGACGACGGCAAATAAACTTTTCACCACGGAAACACTATGCGACACATAAAAAAAAAAAAAAAAAAACGGCGAATCCTGGGGCTATGGTGAAGTTGGTGAGTGGAGAAAATTTGGACAAAAAAGCAAGGATGACTGAATGAAATGCTGTTGTTGTTGCTGGTGTAGGAGCAGCAGTAGGTGACGGAAACTCGCCCATTCACAGGTTTTCTCTCGCAAACAATATGCAGCATAAATGTTCCTTTATTTTTTAAATATACACGCGAATATCCTTGGCAGTGATCATCACATTTCATAAATCCGTTCAATTCTCTAAGGTGTTTTCGTTCACCTCACCACAGTGCGATTATATACACCACGGGTGCTCTCTCCGGCACACTGCGCTCCTTTCGCCACAAATGAGTGTCCTTTCGCGATTACAAAATTTTTCCACTATTTTGGAAAATTACATTTGTACATTACGGATGCTGAGTATTTGGATTTTACGTAACGGAATTGTTAATATACTTGAACACTGAATCACCTGAATGTTGGTATATGGTTTGTGGTGTTTTGTGTTTTTGAAATTGGGAAATTTTATGAAAAAAAGATGCGGATAAACTTTTACTCGATTTCTGCACTCGTACCTTTTTTTGCACCACTAATGCTGTGCTTGATTTGTATTCGCCCTGGTTAACTGTGGTGAATAGGCTGTATGAGTATGACATTTTGGGTGAGGTGCCATTCGCCGTGGGTTATTATTGGCGTTTATGGTAATGCCGATAGTTGATACACGAACCCGTGTTCGTATTCACGGGGATGCGTTGAGAAGTAATAGACGTTTAACCGTTTGATTTTCAGGACTCATTTGAAGTCTAATTGAGAAATATATATTATTTTCAGTTTAAACTTTTTGGGGCGGGTTTTCATTATGCGCACTGAGCAACATTTTTTTTTTGCCTTCAAATGGCCTAAAAAACATAAATATAATATTTTTTTCTTGAGGAAATGAAAATTTTTTTTCGCATGTTTTTCATTTGTTTATAGTTGAGAACAGTGTTGCCAGTTTAAGTGAAAATCACCTGACGCTTTAAACGAAGTTACATAGATGAATAAGTGTATACCAAAAACTGTCAGGCAGGCGCCTGTAAGAAAGTCTGGTGTATTTAAAGTATGGGGTGGATGGCTCGCTTCGCTCGCTAACAGGATTTTAACCATTTTTTCCGCAGGGTTTAGTCGCTCCGCTAAGGGTATGTCAACAACTGTTAGGCAGGCGCCTGAAGCTAAAGTTTAATTATATTTACTCTGGGGTATTTAGCAATATAATATTTTTAGTCAATAAAAAAAAAGAAAATATCAAAAAAGGCAAAATTAACTTTAAATTGTTTTAACTTTGGGTCATATGGCAATACCTATAATATTTTCCAACATTCACTGCATGCACCACCCCACCCATCCCCCTCTTCAGCAACAGAAATCACTTAGCCCTAGCGTTATGCGAAGTAAAAGCGTCCATTTGTGCAGTTTGTATACATGTACTTTTCTGTAAAAATTGAAAACTTTAAAAGTAAAAAAAAAAAATAGAAAAAACAGCTTCCGCAGAAAAATTCTCTTACAGTACATCTTAGAATAAGTCAATTTTTAAAAAAAAAGAAATAAATTTGCTTAGTGCGCATAATGAAAACCTCAGCCCATAATTAAATAAATAATTAAATAAAATAAACTTAGAACTACACTATTATAGTACTTTAAAGTAACTGACCTGAAGTTTGTTCAATACTTGATTTTTAGAAAACTTAGTTCCATGTTTTTTTTTTTTTTTTTGTTAATTTCAAATTTCCTTTTTTTATTTTTTATTATTTTATTTTAAGGAAAAACTTGGGGAAACCTTTTAGAACTCATTATTGTTTTTCATAAAAACTAATCTAGGTGATACAAACTAAAACTACCATAACCTAATTCTCTGATCGGACCCTGATATATGATTTTCGACCCGCCAATGAAAAGATCAATCAATTGAAAGTTAAACCATCCAATCGGCCATTCAGCTGTATGCTAAAAATCACATATTATGGTCCGGCCCTGCTGTCAGCCTCAACTCAGTCGAGCCACCAATATCTCTCCCTATTCAACCTATCGTCGTTTACTGAATCCCGCTTAGATACGTTTACGCTGTATCTTAAGTCAGCGTTTCCTTCTCCTGAGTCCATCGGCTTGTAAAAGATACCCTTCTAGCAAGATACGATAATAGGAACATTCAATGAATCTGACAAGTGACTATATACAGTAAAACGTACAACATTTCAAAAATACACCCTATGCAGTTGTGTCCGCTTCAGCTTCCTATTACACAACGGGCACTTAATTGTTAGGCGAGCAAGGCTGACGAGATAACACACTTTCCATGCAAACAAGCATGCTTCAGGGGAGATGTAACCATTCACCATACTACTTCGAAAATACCCAGGGTTAGGATACAATAAGCCCGAGACAAGTTCATTCTCCGTAACGTTCGCTGTCTACGCGAAATGGTTCCTCACAAGATCTAGAATGACATTGTCAATTCTGGATATACTGGGAGCATCCAATAGTCTCTTATTAGAAACCTAATGCATGCAAGGTCGAAGACATATTCTTTCAAATAGTCTAAGTTTTTCTATATAAGACCGGCTTATGTTCAACCATACTGGGACTCGCATAAGTCAGAATTGGACGAACGAAAACTTGGTAGCATATGACCTTCACATCTGATCCAAGATAGTTGGAGTAGAAAAGGCGTTTGAGAGACATAAATGCCTCTCTTTCCCTTTGCAGCTGTATATTTATGTGCTTATTGTAGATAAAAAATTTGTCCGCTTGGACACCTAAATACTTCACAACAGCCTTTGACTAGATGTGAAGACTATTAGAATTCTTAACTTGTAGGTTTTTCTATTTGCGTCTCAAATCTGAAATTCGGCGCCTTACTGGGGGCGAAACAGTATAGTTTCGCATTTCTCCTCGTTTATTTTAAGCTTCCACTCTGAGAAGAAAGTTTGCAATTTATTAAAGTTGTTCTTAAGTTCTGTCTATATGTCTTCGATTCTCGAGCTGATTGTATACAATATAACACCGCCAGCGAACGCTATCGAATCCATGTCCCTCAGAATTTGAGAAATGTAGATGTTGAAGAGGAGCGGTGCAGTAACTGCGCCCTGTGACAGACCATTGATGACATTAAAAATTTTAGTCATCACGTATTGTTTATCTGTTACAACAAATTTCTTCTCATGCACCATAGATGCAATTATCTTTATAAGATGATGTGGGAATTCATATCGTAGAAGTTTATATAAAAGCCCGTCGATCCAAACCTTATCGAAGGCTTCTTTGATATCCACTAGAAAGGCAGATGTACGTCTTTTTGCGTTAAGATTTCAATTGACGTCAGAAATCAATCATTTTATGATAGCGAGCACAGCCGAATGGTTTCTCTTAAACCCAAATTGGTTCCACGGTATAATCTCCTTTCTTTCGCACACGAACGAAATAGACTTACTCATAACTACTTCATAAACCTTTCCAATATTAGAAAGGAGACTTATTGGCCTATAGTTGGAAGGATCAGAAGGATCAGAAGGATCCTTCTTCTTTTTGATTATTGGTAAAACCTTCGATATTTTTCAATAACTCGGGAGGTCTAGTTTGTGATACTGTAATAGTTAAATACACGGTAGTATTTCCTCGATATTTGATTTCTCCTCCCTTGCGTTGAAACAGACAATTCAAATTTAGTCTGGTTCGTAGAGTTTATACCGATAGTTAGTGTACTACACCTGCTATATTCCCGGCGGATCAAGTCCGGCACAACACTAAAATTAAGTTTAAGTTCTTTGAGTTTACACCAAAAAGGACAATATGAGCCTTTAGTCCAAATATTGATTACCATCTATCCTTCCATAGATGTCAATGTTGCCTTCAAAACCGCCATCTGAAGGGCTTCAATTGTTTTTCGTACCACAATATTTGCGTCTCATCGTCCATCCAATTGCTACCTTTATTTTTATTTTTGTCAATTTCCGTTATCTTTTATCACTGCAAAATAAATTTTAACGGAATTCGCAAGCGGCAAATTTGGTGGGACAATAAAAAAAATGGCACTTTGAAATTACATTTTGACATTTCTTTAAAAGCGCCATCTACCGAATTCTAAAAAAAACCTATTAGTTTGGAATATTTACACGTCGAAATATAGTCTAGGTTATCTAAACTTTTGGACTGACCCAACCAATTAGTGAAATGGCCTAGTTTACACCACGTATTTGATCTGGGACAAAGCCCAGGTAGTGTGCAAATATCATCAGTGCAAACGTTTTGAATAAGAAGTGGCATATTTTATTGTTCTATCAAATATGCAGAGTCTGCGAAGTTTATTTTGTACAATCCTTTCAAGTATGATGTTAAAGAAATCACATGACAGCGTATCACTTTGTCGTAGTTATTTTCTGACGGTGATATTGTAACCTACCTTGGATGGAGCAGCGTGTATTCTCCATTGTCGTTCTATACAGTTGAACGAGTTCCCTGCCCTTGGATAAAATGTTTCCTTTTCTGTACAATTAAACGATATTAAAGTCCAAAAATGGGTGCGACAAAGTTGCGTACTATCACCTTCATTCTTGGTCGCTATCATCTGGTATTAACCCTTCAAATTTCTCTTCTCAAGTTAGCACTATTGGGCAACAGATCGAGAAAGTTGGTAATCTTCTTTCTAGAAAAATGGACGTCTATGGCACGAAGCTGAGTGTGACCATCAGAATCAGGAAAGCATAAACTGTGTTCGATATTCTGCCAACAATTTAGATAATAATTGTTTTCAGGTTCAGCACAAAATATAAGTTGTAGCTATTTGATGGATAGATCATATTGTAATATGCGCGCTACGGCTCGAATAGATAAAACGTTATTCTGTGAGATTATTTCTTTGTTTTCTAGTCTATAGAACAATTCAAGTTCACACTATACTATACTTCGCAAATTCTTTCCTTACAAGGTCTCTTTCTTCTCAAATCACTTTATCTCATTAGAATTACTTAATTCACAAATCCAAACTAATTACTTCTTCTTGTTAACTCTTAACTTTCAATTTATCACAAAATTACAACTTCGCCGATTATCACTTTTCCAATCTCTTCGTGCGGTTCGAAAACCAACTGCGCTGCCTCGATCGCCATCTGTCCTTATATAGTCGAGTTTCTGATAGCCAGAAACTTCTAGCAAATTCTTCGACCACTGGAACAAGAAGATGATTGCTGCAGCCAATAATCTCTTGTGATTATAATTCTCTCTTAATTCCGCTACGTCGTCTTAGACATAATCCGTCTCTTACCGTGGATACGAACACTTCGGAATGTGTTGCATACTTTTAGAGCGTAGTTATTATGCTACATTATGTTACAATATCTTGAATAAACAATGAATAGCACATATGTTGGATGTCCTCCGACGTAAAAGATCTACTGTGCGCCCTTTTGATGTTATCCCATATTGTTCTTGCTCTACGACACCTGATTCAACTAAGTTTTTTGTACTTGGATTGGATCTATAGATGAGAAGTCACTTTCGTCTATTTAGTAGGCTTCCGGAATATTCCCCCGAAATATTCCCCGCTCATCATACAATCTGCATTTTCTATTGTTTCCTAGCCATAACTTCCTGAAGTGTTTTCGGAGCTTACAGTGACTTATTCCTACTCAACTTAGTGATTGTTTTCCATATGAAATTTCCTCGCAGTACTTTCGCTTGCCTTTGAGCGTTTCCTAAAGAAGCTCTTTTGATTTTTTCTTAGCTTAGCACCCAGTATAGGGTACCTGATGAACTTTTCTAGGCATTCCCATACCATATTGGAACTGATTTCGTATGACCTGAATGATTCGATGGCAGGTTGGCTGTCTGACGTAATCACAATGTCTTGTTTGCGATAGTTTTTGTGGAGGTTAAGATGGTCTCTATTCATACTTATACTATTCTATTTTATGGTCTATGGTGGTATGTTTAAAAATCCGTTACGAAAAATATGCCTTGCAGTGTAATCCACTTACCTAGTTTGGCAGGAAAGTGGTTCGCCCAAAACAAACATGGCCCAGAAGATCTAAAGGGACATTGAGAACATTGGAAATTTGCTGGTGAGAGTTGAAATGCGTTGATAAAGTGGCAACACAATGGCGCACAGGCCGTTGTGGACGCCCTATGAGAGATAACAGGACAGAAGTAAAGTACAGCAAAGTAACAAATTAACAAGTTGACTTCTATTTTTCTAACACAATCTTTTTCAGTGATTAGGCCCATTTCTCGATCGGCGGCTATGTAAACAAATAAAACTGCAGTATTTGGGGTTTTGAGAATCCAAATGTGATCGTTGAGAGGCCATTGCATCCACCACAAGAGTGCGAGTTGTGGACCGTAATCGGGTGGCGTAATCGGGTTTTATTTATTTTAAAATCGCTGAAGGCGCTACTGTTACGTTGAATTTTCTGCGCTATGGTCAAATGATAACCACTTTTTTGGCTTGAGATTGAAGACATTGATGTGAGCGACATCTTGTTCCAAGAGGACGGGGCTACGTGCCACACAACAAATTAACACGATTGCATGAATAGTTCCCCGTCAGTTTAACTTCGAGATTTGGTGATATCAATTGGCCACCAAGATGGTGTGATCTGACCTCGTCGGATTCCTTTCTGTGGGGTTATGCTAAAGATCATGTCTATGCAGACGAACCTCAAACTTTGGAGCAATTAAAAATGAACATCCGTGAAGGTGTAGCCACAATAGAGTCAGAAATGTATCGAAAGTCATCGAAAATTACCTCACAAGAATCGATGTTTGCAAAAACTCCCGTGGCGGCCATTTAACCTATGTTGTATTCCATACATAGTGGCATAGCCCAAAATTTAAAGCAGTAAACAAATTTCGTTGTAATCTTTAATACTCTTTATTTTATTTATAAATTAAAATTCTAAAGCACACAATGAATAGCCATGTACTTGTCAAATGAAGTACCTGATTCATGCTTGACCAGATATTTATATTTGCGTAGAAAGTTAGTACATACTTAAAATGGCCTACTATGGTGTATAGGTATTATTCGGTCTGTGCATACAGATATAATATGCTATGTATTCGTGTAGCAACATTAGGCATGTTACCATGCTTGACCAGTTTTCAAATTTCAGTTTTTTCAAATTTTCCTTGTGGATTTGAGCAATTTTCGTCAAATTTCGTTGAAATTTACAACTTGGTCAAGTACGGGAACAGACCTTAATGACTAGCAACGAAGATATATGTACGAGTATCTAACATCGTCTAAAGTTGACAAAATTGTGCAAAGTAATTGGACACCTGTCTTTCTGAATTTCGAATTGCATCATTGAGGAATTTCGTAGGCAAAATGAAAACGAATTAAATCAATTTAGTCGTGGGTTATTTTTGAGGGTAATTTTATCGTATTATTACTCCTTAGTAAACTAATATTAAAGGTGGTATGGGTTGATTTGAGAGAGGAGTGCCCCCCCCCCCGGTTAGTTCTATGCCGTTCAGTCTAGACATAGCACATCCCGACTGTCGGAGTGCTGTCAAAAAGAGAAAGGGATTAACTCTGAACTATGGGGTCGATGCTAAAAGTGGCTTTTTCTTAACCATATACAAAAAATTTTAATAATATATCATCCTCCGATGACAGATGGGAACAGCGGTTCATGAACGTATATGAGAGAGAATTCATCAATAACCAAATCATTCATGCTCTTTCTTGAAATTATAGTTTTTAAGCGAAGATGGATAAAGGGTCAGATGTCGGTATCAAGCTGAAAAGATCATATGCACCTGAGCTCCAAACTCCTGCACATGCCTTAAAAATATAATCTTTGACAATTTGTTTCAGAGTTCATAAGCCTTACAGCCTCTAAAAAATTATGTTAGTAATTACCCACTCTAAGGTCATAGACTCCAACCAAATCTGAATTTTATGTATCAACAAATCCAATCCTAACAAAATGTTTCTATCCCTCTCTACACAAAGTTAACTCAACTCAATTCCCAGCTGGGCACTTTTACAAAAATAAAAGAAAAAAAAAAAAAAAGAAAAGCAAACCAAAATAATCAGAGAAATGATACGCTATATTACCCTGGCAATTCCCGTGGCCATTTGCCGTCGGCACCAAATGAATACAAATTTAAAATAATTCTCAAAACGTTTAACCACATACATAGTACTTACTCAGTACATCCATTAAACTGTGTGTACACAGAGGTCAAGCCCTACCTGCAGGAGTAACAACATTCCGTGGCGTAGTAGCCTCACTCGAGCATAATTTCCAACAACCATTACCACATATCAAATGCGGTCCTCCTCCACAGTAAACTCTTAGCACATAGTTATGGATGGATTCATTTTTCAAAAGAACAAAAAACGAAGAACGCGTATCACAGCAGGGAGTGCCGCCGTTCATCATCATCAACATCGTCAACAGCACGAGCCCTGTGTGCATGCCTTTTCCGTTTATCAGACAGGGGATAGGAAGGACACATGACCAAAGAGGGGAGCCGGGCTCAAATGGTGATACACCACCCACTGCCGCAGGCAGAGCACATGAACCGTCAAAGTCACCAACGTCCTATCTATCCTTAGAACTAAAGTGTGTTGGGTGGATGGCACTCCTTTATTAATCGACCCATTCCTCGCCACTTAGTAGATGCTGCTAGACACTCAAAAGTCCAAGTTATTCGTCCTGTTGGAAAATGTTTTGGGAAATTCCTTTACTTTCAGTATTCGTTCGGTCCTAGCCTCGTCTAGATCCGCTCGCAAGGATATTTGCGGTTTGTCCATTGAAACTTGTTGATTTCGGTTTCGGTGAGCGATTTCGTCATCAGTTAGAAATAGTTTTTTCAAGATACAGTGAGTGAAAAAGAGAGAAAAGAAAAATGTCCAGCGACGATGAGGACATTTTCAAGATAGATCCTGAAACAGCCTGGCTGGAAGAAGTTACTATTGGTGGATTTCGTGTCTGGCACATAATGGCGATTTGCCTAGCCATTCTATTGAGTATTAGTGCGTTTTTTCAAAGTTCTTCTCCGATTGAATGGTTCTAAAAGGTTTTTTTTTACTCATTTCGTTTAATAGTTATCATGGTTTGCTGTTGCATACGGTTTCGAATTCCGCGGACAAAACAGGAAATCGAAGCTGACTACCAACGGAAACAGCTTACGAAAAAATTCCGAGAGAAGTTGGCGCAAATTAAGAACTCCGAAATGGATGACATGGACTTGCAGAAAGGTATAATGAGGCTATTAAAAAATAATCCTTTGATGTACTCGTATATTTATGTGGAGACTACAGACCTAAACGCAGGTGGGCCAAGCCCATGTACATAAAACGAATGAGTGAAAGGTTGTTTAGCGTGTTTCTTCGTGGATAATGTGCTTTCGTGATATACTGATTTTTATCGGTGGCCGTAAAAAATTATAATTTCTTAAAAAAGTGCAATCCATGTCGTTTTCACTAATCAATTTGATCAACAAACGACAGTTGCGACAGTCAAAGGGAGCGACCTATTGCTTTGTATTGACCACTCCAAGAGTGTCACATTAAAATCTACGTCTTAAAAAAAATAAGAAAACGACATTTTCATAAAGGTGTTGGCCTATTAAAAATTTAATTACTCTACTGCCTGATTTATTTTATGAGCTTACGATTTGTGAATTGTCACAGATTGGTAACAGGGTTGAGTGCCCACTCAAACATTTCAAGTTGCCTGACTAGTTTGCTAGTAATTTTGTTCAATACGTGATTGTGGCCATGCTCTTTCCAGTTGTCAAAACATAGTGAAACGCTGGTCCAAAAGATAAACTGTGTCTTAACTTATCACTATACTCGTATGCAGCTTGCACGTCTGCAGCCAGCCTTCGAATTTTAGTGGCGTAATTAATGTAATGTAATACAAAACATTTTTGTTCTTCGAGATAGTACTAGTTTTCCCTAATCTTTGAATAATCTTTCTAAGGTCTCTACCAGGAGATTTTGTTGACTACTTGGTAAATGGTTTCATCATTTATCATAAAAATTTGGAACTAGGTCAAACTTTTAATTTGGGGAAATAAAGTAATAAATAATTCCACGAATAGTACGCATTCAAAAGTACACGACTCTGAATGTACATTTTTGTACTACAACAGACAATAGAGTAAACTATGTACATTCTGGTATAAGTTTTGGTTTTTAGGACCGTGCAACTAGATTTTAAACTCTACGAGTATATAAATTATTTACTTACTTGTGCCACAAATGCAGCTCTGCTAGCTAACGTACTTCATTTTACATATTTACAAAGGAGTTATGCTCTGCACAATATTTCATGTCCTGCATTAATTATATAGATTTTGACAATTTCTCTAAAACTTTGTACAGCACATTCAACAGCATGTGTATTTCTACGGAATTTGACGAAAATTGGTCAAATTGGTAATTTTTGGGCGTTTATTGCATACATATGTACCTATGGAAACTCAAAAAAAATATCTCGCGATTTCACATTTTATTTTATAAAATCTAAGTTTTTTTCGCAAAAAGTTCATGGTAACACTGACAAGTACGCGAAGTCTCATACGGCAACAAAATAGAGCTTGTTCCATTTTTTTAATTGCTGCGACATATGTGTACATTCATATTAAAAACTGCGTGTCTCATTTTTTTCCAACTAAATAGTCGTGCGATAGAAAACTTCAAGTGCGTGCATACCCATATCTTCTTGGGACTACGAATTTTTAATCGATGCTAAGGTTTCATTCTCAAGTGTTTTTCAAATGTTTTTGGAAACAAAAAAAAAAAAAACCCGTTTCTGAAATGTGTCTCATTTAGTAGTAGTTCCGCTTGAAATTGATCGAAATCGAATGGAGTTTTGTTCAAGAAACTTAATCCAAAAAATATTTTTCAACTCCTTGAATGCTCCGCTTTAATGAGATGATTTTGGTCCACCACATACTATTTCTGTGCATAATTTCAGTTCTCTAGGCCAAACAGTTAAAAAGTAACAGACACAATGACAGACAGGCACCGTGTTGAATCCATTAGTGTCCCGTTCATACCATTTTGGTACGGAACACTTGAAAATAAAGAAGTTTCTGTAGGTTTAAAGTTATTAGAAGATCTCAAAATCAGCTGGTACAACTTTATCAAATGGAGGACTTTCTCTTTATACCACGTTGTATGTCCGTTTTCATTTCCAAACAACTTTTTGTGAACGTTCAGCTTAGGAAACAAAAATACTTTTCCGTCACGAATGGGAAACTTAAAAATATTTGAGTAATATTTCGGAAACATTTGAGATACAAATATCGCTTCTTAAATGAAAATAAATAAATAACAAAAATGTTTCCTATTTTTTTTTTAATGTTTCTTCAGTATGGACATACCTTAAGGCACCGAAGAGCTTGAAATTTCCAATCATAATCGGAGTATACCGGCGGATCAAAGCTTTTAAAAACAAATTTTGTATTTCTCGAACATTGAATTACTGTATGATGAGTTCTGACTGATTGTTCGAAGAAAGAGTTAGGATCTTTTCACACTATTCGGTGTTGACTGCAAAAAATCGAACGGCGATAATCCGAATTAAAAACACCTTCACACTATACGGTTTATGCACTGTTTTTTTCCGACACAAGCTCAGTTTGTGGTTGAGTGGTGTGCTATTTGGTTTAAACAACTAATAAATAATACATAATCAAACTGCAACTACAGTCGCTCGAGGACAACTGATCGTACGATTTAAAACCGTCTAGCCAGTACGTATGATTCATTTAACTTGCGACAGTCGCGTCGCCAGAAAAATGGGACAATTCGCAGACATTTAAGCGTTGCGATTGCTAGGTGTCATGTGCGCTCGTTCATATTGAAAGTTATGTGTTCTATTTTTTGCGATTGAATTGTCGTGTGACAGAAAACGCATGTGCGCGCCTAGCCTAAAAAATAAGAAAAAGCAATACGAAGGCATATGTACATACAACACGCCGGGTCGTCCCATCAGAATCGTTGCGACCAGTGTGCGGTCGTTCATGTATATAGACCTAATGATTGCATTACAACGATTGTTTAACCGCGCCGCTTATGAGTCGCAGTGCGCGCTATGCCTAAATAATTACCAGTTTATTTTTGTATAAGATGTTTTCCTTAAAATTTGGAACAATGAGCTCAATAAATGAATATGTATGAACTGACATCGCATAAGTGATGCAAATATGCACTTAACACCTTCATACATATATAATTTAAAGCTTAATGTAGCTTTCAAAGGCATATGAAGGGACTAAGAGATTTTAACAATTTCGGAATAGATTTTGAAAAAATTCTGTTCGTAAGTTAAGACTGATACAGTATTTGTCTCCTTTGAATATAATTTAAACCGGATGAAGTGGGGGTAAGATATGGGAAGGAGTTATAAAAATCTTCTAATCATCCTTCTCACACATCTAACCCAAGAACCATGCCTTAAAATCATCGAAATCGAATGAAGTAGGGGTACGTTATACTTCGGTAATTTTTAGCTCCACGTCATCAGACTTTTTTCAAAAACGGCTTGTGCCAGGATACCTTTTTTATTTTTCTCATAACTTTCTCATATCTTTACAAACACTAAATTTTTTTATATTTTTGGGGTTCATGCTTTCGGAGATATGTGGGGTGGAGGGAGGACTCGCCTTGGTTATTGAAGGTTTTTTATTAAACACTTTTTATCAAAAAAAATGGAAGTTCAGTTCTAATACGATTTGGGGTGAAAAAATATTTCTCTGTCTTGGGGTACATTATTCCCCCAAAAGCCTCGCCAACAAAATATTTCTTATAATTTTTCTTTTGAATTATTCTCGGTCTGGTAAATACTTTTTTTCTGCAAATTTTCAGCTCTCTCGGTCTAACGATCCAAAAGTTATAAGAATGTGGATATACTGACGGACAGACTACCAGAAAGACACCATGTTGAATCTATTAGTGATCCGTTTTCTACTATTCTGAGATATTATATAAAGAGATATACTATATGTACATAAGTTATATTTGATAAGATACTTGTCAATTCTACTTTCATCCCGTTCGCGGAAATTCCGTAGTTTTTCGTAGCAGAAAAATTGCAGATTTTTCATGGTCCTTTTTTTGCTTTTTGGTTTTAACTTGATTGAAACAAGACAAATAAAAAATGGGCGTAACATACTACTCAGAGATATTCCAGGGTATACAAATTGGTAATTCCTCTCATGCATATGTTCCTGGCGTTTCCCTTATGCACAGCTATTGCTGTTCAACGTTCTCCCTAAATTTTTGTAATTTTCACTTCCTTGAAATTTGTGATTTTACTAATTTTAGTGCAAAAATCAAAGGAACACAACTATTTTATCGCATCTCTGCTAAAAACTCTGGGCTAGTTTGGGCAGAAGGCGGGAATGACAGACAAGCTCCAGATTTTGGGCTTAAGAAAAAGTAGAGAAATATAATTTGAGCATTTCGCTGGACACCAAGAATCTCACTTACGGGTAAAGAAACAGACCTAAACGATGCTGAGGTTTCATTCTCTGTGAATACTTTGATGTATACTCCGTACCAAATCATCCCTATATGCTTTACATAGTTCGGAAGTTAGACCGTCGCCTCCAGCAGCCTTGTTGGATTTAAGCTTAAATATTGCTATCTTAAACTCACTTTGATCAATTGGACGGAAATGTTGATCATCTTCGTTCGTGAATGGAGCATTCTACCTAACAGCTAACAGTCTGCACAAGTGATCTTTGTAAACTCTTTGCACTGACTGTAACTCTACTAGATTTCCTTCTTCATACCTATAGGTTTCTGTTAAGACTTTCGAACATCATTCCTACTATAACGCCTCTCCTCGCGTTTTTCATTTCGAAATTGGCATTCTTTCCCTTTTGTTCGGCTTGCAAATGTCATAAGCTCTTCTCGTCACTCTATGCAGTGTCGCTTTGCTTGGCGACACTCTTTATGAAACCAGCGGTTCTTTGTGCTGATCGCGTCATACCCAACATATCAGAGGTGCGATTCTTGATGGCCTGCTGACAATGATGCTATTGGTCAATTATGCTTGATGTTGGAATTATTGAGAGGCTTAGGGATACTCGATCCGCAAAGCCTCCTGCAATCTTTTTCGATTGTAGCCGTTGGGCGTTAAATTGTCTCACAGTACTTCTTTGATGCTGTAGTGTTTGGAAATTCACATACGTACCTTGACAGCAACAAGGTAGTGTACCGAACCAATGTTGGCCGTTCAAAAAGATACGAATATCCAAAATACTGGAGGAGTACCTTGCATCAAACCTAATCGATCTGATTGAAAGTTAGCTGATGCGGAGAACGCCAGGTCGTGTACCAGCTACACCATGTTTTGCCGTCTATCTCTGTACATGTTGTTGTGCAGGCTCCTTTCCAAATCACTAAGAACGTCGGCTTCCGTTAAATAAAGAAATGCAATACCAGATTTTATCAGTGCGAAGGAATTAATAGCCTAAATCACCCTGAACTAATGTGCTTTGGAAAGACAGTCAACAATTGATGCTGATTATACACGATTCAACTTCGCATATAATAATTAACGATAGACATTAACGTCTTATTTTACAGACTTACAAGAAATAAGTAAAAGTTCTGCGCAATTCGAAATTCCTTTGCAAATTTATTAACAAAACTTAAAAATCGAATACAACTTCTATGTCTCCATTGCTTTGCCGATTTGATGAATCTTCAACTGCTGATTGAAATCATCTTCAATATTGTCGTCATCCCAATTATCCTCCCACACGTTATTGGCTCCATCGTCCTCGTCCGCCAGATTGAAATCTAGAGGTGGCTTGCAAAATATAGCGAAATGCTCTAAGACAAATCCGGGAAAGCTTACCTTCAGCGGGAAACTCTTCGAATTCGTCATCCTCTTCCAGGAGGCCCAGATCTCCTTTTGGTTTGTTCTTTTCAACAGACATTTCTTTGTGTTTGTTCTTTTCAACAGACATTTCTTTGTTTTAATTTAAAAAATAAGTAAATATTCGACTATACTTTACTATTCGGACAAGCCTCCTGTAATTCTAAAAACTAATTTTTGGCTAAAGTGACATTTGAAAACCGTGTTTTGGTTGAGATGGCAATAGTTTCATTTGCAAGTCATTCACCAACAGTGCTGCCAAACTCCTGTGCATTATATGTGGGCATTATAAGTTAAGATATGTTTTGTATGGGATAGAATTTATGATGCGTCATTAAAATGAAGGAAAATTTGGTTTTCAACTTTTTTATACCCTATCCCATAGGGTATAATATTGATGATACATATTTTGTGCTATTGAGAAATAATAACAAAAAAACCCCCAAAAGTATATATACAACTAAATTGGGTCATTACTCTTGCACCACGAGTAATGACCCAATTTAGTTTAGCTATAACTTTTTTTCTAAATTTATTTAGTATTTTGAAGAAAACGCCACCTAAATGTAGACGATTCCCTGTACAATGTATGAATGAATTTTAAAGAATGTAAATATTTATAAGTTTCTAGTAAAAGTATTGAACAAATTAATTTTTTAAAAAGTGGTCTTGTTTGTGGGCGGTTCTAAAAAATATTTACTATTCCGGATTCTAAAAGCTTACACATAAAATTTCCAGTTCATAGCTCAAAATTAAAGGCCCAAAGACTGGTGAACAGATAGACTATCGTTATTACTTCTCTGTTACAAACTATGTGTCAAAATTAATATATATACCTTATGGGATAGGGTATAAAAGGATGTTTTTAGACCCTTCTGAAGCATCAACGTCTTCCATAATTTTTCAGAGGGGTGAGGGCAATTATATTTTTTCGCTTGTAATGATAATTTCAATAGCCCCTGTGACCTGACAGGTTTTTTTTTTTGCAAACAGATTAAAGTCAGATATTGTGGTTATCAATTCATGAGGGGTGAGCCTTGTACTACCCTTTTAAGAGGAAATATTTACATTACTTTAGATGACGCTCCAGTCCAGGAGTACCTGGCTTGGTCGTCAACCTACAATTGTCTCCAGCCTGCTCGGTCTCTAACTAGCCGTCTCCTGTTTTACACATCAAGCTGGTTAGGTCTATATGTCCTACATCCTTTTATCAAGATCGATGCCGCTATAAAACCCTTACAGTTTAGAGTACAAAAATAATTGATCACCCCTGTCGTAGAATCTGTCGGGTCGGAGATTTACTTCAGTCGTTTGATGCACTTTCACTTTGGATTCCTGTCGTAGAGTATTATCGACTGGGAAAATATTTTGTGATCAAATTAAATTTATCGTGGAAAGTAAATACGTTTATTTTTGTTAAAAGATAACAAAAATAAATTGAAATCATGAAGGTCGAAAATAAAAAGAAGACGGTTTCTGTTTGATAAATATAAAATGACAAAATAAAATAATTTGTTGCACTTATATTTTCCATAGATAAATAAAGCGTTCTTTCAATACAAACAACCAAATCGGCAATGAATTAGCTGATGCGGGTTTTAAGTTTATAGTCAAAGTTCCCTTCGACAAATTCTACGACAGCTAAAGGCAATGTAAAACAAGAACATTTCTAACAAATATGCAGCACACTTTTCTCTTCATGTCCGTTGACGTTGGTCAGCGACATTTCAGAGCGCGTGGCTCGCAATAAAATTCGGAAGTTGTGTGAATATGTTAAATCAAATTAGAATCAAAAAGTATTTTCGAATAGTTTTTAAATTCGAAACAGAATACAGAGTAGGGCCCCAGGCCTAAATTAACGACAACAATTAGGCAGCTTGATACGTTGGTTACTTTATGGAAAAATTGGCAGACTATTTACATTTGTTTTTTTGACACATGTCTACGATAGCGAAGTTAGTTGCGCTCCTCCAAAATGTGGATTTTTGCTTTTCAACTGGCAACATTTTTGTTGCCGTCGTTCTCGTTGCACATAATTATTGCAAGTCGTGGGTATCGTTCGTCATACCTCTCCTCTCGTAATACATACGAGTAAGAGTCGTAAAACCCAGAGTCGAAAAACTCAGCTCACGTGAGCACACAAATACAAATTTGTATTTGAGTGAGCTCACAACTGACCTGTCACTCGATTCGAATTCACAAAATTTTTAAATTATGTTTCGGATTCAGAGGCCCTTCATGTCCTTTGATTTATTCCAAGATTTTACGAACAAATTTAATTTGCAGTAAAGTTGGAGTGTTGTGATCCTTCTACTCAGGATCATAAAATCGCCGTAAGGAAAAGAAGAAAATTTCTGATTTTTGATATTCTATTCGTTATATTTTTTGAGTCCGAGGGTATGTGAATCGAACAATTATCATTCGCTAATTTAGCGTATAAAAATATTCAGCGACGAGATAGTTTTAACAACTTTGATGTAGTTTGCCAATATTGACAAGTACGACGACTCGCGAAAGATAATAGGTCCATTAATCACTTACCTCTGTCGAATCTGAAAAAAAACGACAATTCATATCTGGGATCTGTTGAGCAATGCCCAGAGGCATATTTTCATTTTAGCCTCAAAACTTAAGGCCATTTTTTTTAAAAAAAAGAAATGCGATTTTGATAAGAATTAAAATCTAGAGTAAAATGCATTCCGAATAACGGTACTTTACTTATTAGCGGACTTGCACAAATTGGCTATTTCCCGGATATGACTAAAATGATTTTATTCAAAATTGATATCTGAACAATTTACACACGCATGGCACATACGGAGCAAGGACGTGCGACCCACTCGTGCCCTTTATTTATGTAGAGGTTCGGAAATTTAGATTTTATTCGTTTCTTCTTTGTTCTTGGGTGTCTGTTGCTTGTTGCTACAACATTGAAATTCGAATATGAACAATTGATTGACCAACTGATGTTAAATGTAAACAATCCAACAACCGACGAGTATTAAATATGAACAAAATTTATGGCCAGTAACCTAACATTATCTGTATTCCATTTGTTACTTGTGTGCGCCTAGTAATACGTCACTTATCGTCCCATTCTATTTGTTTATTTCAGCAACACAAATCAAATTGAATAATTTTCATATAAAAACTAATGTTTTACTTTACCACCCAACAGCGCTCGCCAAAATCCAATCGGACTACCTTTCGCATCACAATAGCAAAGAGAACCTAATGAGAGATGATTTCAAATTTGCAAACGCAATACAGAATCCAGTTTAAATTAGAAATCATAGCAGAGTAAATAATTATTTTTAATATAAAAAAAGAAAATGGAAATATGTATACAAAACAAAAACATAGGTAGAAATAAAAGTTTTTTTTTAAAAAAAAAAGTATATCACAAAATGTACACAACAAAACAACTGAAAAAAAGCTATACAAAATATAATATTGTTAATAATGTGAAAGGAGTACAGTGTAATAAATTAGCAAAAAACAATTAAAACACACTGCGTTAAAAGTTCGGTTTGAATAATTTCATTTTATTTTTGTTGTTTTAATTGGATTTTTGGGCAGCATTGTATTTTTTTCCTGCTATCTGTTGTTCCCTTCGCTCATACATATTTGGCAGACATTTTATTCAACCCGTAACATTTTTCTTTTGTTCAGAATCTATTTCTTGTCATTAATATATCAATAAATGTTTTTATACCGATTTAACTTGAATGGAGTTACAACGTTCTTGGAATACTTATATATTAATTTAAATGTTATTTCTGTTTCTCTTGGTTTTTTCTATTAAATTTCTTTCCTTTCGTTTCTTTTTTTTTAATTATTTAATAATTATTAATACATTAATATATAATATATAAAACAACTAGACAATGTCCATAAATCATTCTTTCCGAATAAATGTCCTCCCCCTGCAAATGTAATTTGAATGAAGATTTGCTTAAGAAGAAAAATAAAGAAACAATAAAAACAACGTACGTTATAGTTTTCTTTTCTGTGGGTTTCGTCTCCGGTCGAGCACGATTCAGCACTTTAAGGAAATCTGAAGTTTTTGCCCGCATCCTCGAATGGATGTAAGCTTTTGAACACTAAAATTGAATAAGTTAAGAAAGGAAATGCATACGGATATACTAAGATGGTACCTTAATGTGATAATGCAAGTAGTCACGGAACATATGGATTAAATTAATAGTGTTATCTCTGGTTTCCTTGTTTGTGTGGCGGGGAAATAAAACTGAAAGAATGAAGCGTATTAGTTTCTAATAAAACAAGAAAATAAAGCAAGTCAAACATAGCATAAAAGGCCGCTCCAACTTAAAAGAAAAATAAATAAATATTTAATAAAAGTTCATGTTCACAAACACAAGTCATCTGGTATAAAATGATGGTTTATCCAGGATGCCGTTTGAAATCACTTTTTCTTGGAGCATTTGAGAGACAAATCGAAGGTATTATTCAGAAGAATCCCACTTTTAGCTCCACCACAACAAATGTTACACTCAACGAAGGGTTTTCATGTGCACAAACACAAGTCATCTGGTATAAAATGATGGTTTATCCAGGATGCCGTTTGCAATCACTTTTTCTTGGAGTATTTGAGAGACAAATCGGAGGTATTATTCTGAAGCATCCCACTTTTAGCTCCACTACTACAAATATTACACTTAATGGAGGGTTTTCATGTGCACAAACACAAGTCATCTGGTATAAAATGATGGTTTATCCAGGATGCCGTTCGCAATCACTTTTTCTTGGAGCATTTGAGAGACAAATCGAAGGTATTATTCAGAAGCATCCCACTTTTAGCTCCACTACTACAAATGATACACTCAACGAAGGGTTTTCATGTGCACAAACACAAGTCATCTGGTATAAAATGATGGTTTATCCAGGATGCCGTTTGCAATCACTTTTTCTTGGAGTATTTGAGAGACAAATCGGAGGTATTATTCTGAAGCATCCCACTTTTAGCTCCACTACTACAAATGTTACACTTAATGGAGGGTTTTCATGTGCACAAACACAAGTCATCTGGTATAAAATGATGGTTTATCCAGGATGCCGTTCGCAATCGCTTTTTCTTGGAGCATTTGAGAGACAAATCGAAGGTATTATTCAGAAGCATCCCACTTTTAGCTCCACTACTACAAATGATACACTCAACGAAGGGTTTTCATGTGCACAAACACAAGTCATCTGGTATAAAATGATGGTTTACCCAGGATGCCGTTTGCAATCACTTTTTCTTGGAGCATTTGAGAGACAAATCGAAGGTATTATTCGAAAGCATCCCACTTTTAGCTCCACCACTACAAATGTTACACTTAATGAAGGGTTTCCATGTGCACAAACACAAGTCATCTGGTATAAAATGATGGTTTATCCAGGATGCCGTTTGAAATCACTTTTTCTTGGAGCATTTGAGAGACAAATCGAAGGTATTATACAGAAGCATCCCACTTTTAGCTCCACCACAACAAATGTTACACTCAACGAAGGGTTTTCATGTGCACAAACACAAGTCATCTGGTATAAAATGATGGTTTATCCAGGATGCCGTTTGAAATCACTTTTTCTTGGAGCATTTGAGAGACAAATCGAAGGTATTATTCAGAAGCATCCCACTTTTAGCTCCACCACAACAAATGTTACACTCAACGAAGGGTTTTCCTGTGCACAAACACAAGTCATCTGGTATAAAATGATGGTTTATCCAGGATGCCGTTTGAAATCACTTTTTCTTGGAGCATTTGAGAGACAAATCGAAGGTATTATTCAGAAGAATCCCACTTTTAGCTCCACCACAACAAATGTTACACTCAACGAAGTGTTTTCATGTGCACAAACACAAGTCATCTGGTATAAAATGATGGTTTATCCAGGATGCCGTTTGCAATCACTTTTTCTTGGAGTATTTGAGAGACAAATCCAATGTATTATTCAGAAGCATCCCACTTTTAGCTCCACCACTACAAATGTTACACTTAATGAAGGGTTTTCATGTGCACAAACACAAGTCATCTGGTATAAAATGATGGTTTATCCAGGATGCCGTTTGCAATCACTTTCTCTTGGAGTATTTGAGAGACAAATCGGAGGTATTATTCTGAAGCATCCCACTTTTAGCTCCACTACTACAAATGTTACACTTAATGGAGGGTTTTCATGTGCACAAACACAAGTCATCTGGTATAAAATGATGGTTTATCCAGGATGCCGTTCGCAATCGCTTTTTCTTGGAGCATTTGAGAGACAAATCGAAGGTATTATTCAGAAGCATCCCACTTTTAGCTCCACTACTACAAATGATACACTCAACGAAGGGTTTTCATGTGCACAAACACAAGTCATCTGGTATAAAATGATGGTTTACCCAGGATGCCGTTTGCAATCACTTTTTCTTGGAGCATTTGAGAGACAAATCGAAGGTATTATTCGAAAGCATCCCACTTTTAGCTCCACCACTACAAATGTTACACTTAATGAAGGGTTTTCATGTGCACAAACACAAGTCATCTGGTATAAAATGATGGTTTATCCAGGATGCCGTTTGAAATCACTTTTTCTTGGAGCATTTGAGAGACAAATCGAAGGTATTATTCTGAATCATCCCACTTTTAGCTCCACCACAACAAATGATACACTCAACGAAGGGTGTTCATGTGCACAAACACAAGTCATCTGGTATAAAATGATGGTTTATCCAGGATGCCGTTCGCAATCACTTTTTCTTGGAGTATTTGAGAGACAAATCGAAGGTATTATTCTGAATCATCCCACTTTTAGCTCCACCACAACAAATGTTACACTCAACGAAGGGCTTTCATATGCACAAACACAAGTCATCTGGTATAAAATGATGGTTTATCCAGGATGCCGTTCGCAATCACTTTTTCTTGGAGCATTTGAGAGACAAATCGAAGGTATTATTCAGAAGCATCCCACTTTTAGCTTCACCACAACAAATGATACATTCAACGAAAGGTTTTCATGTGCACAAACACAAGTCATCTGGTATAAAATGATGGTTTATCCAGGATGCCGGTCGCAATCACTTTTTCTTGGAGTATTTGAGAGACAAATCGAAGGTATTATTCTGAATCATCCCACTTTTAGCTCCACCACAACAAATGATACACTCAACGAAGGGTGTTCATGTGCACAAACACAAGTCAACTGGTATAAAATGATGGTTTATCCAGGATGCCGTTCGCAATCACTTTTTCTTGGAGTATTTGAGAGACAAATCCAATAAATTACAAGGAAATATCTCACTTTAAACTCCAATAGCTATAATTTAACTGAGGATTGAATATAATACTTATACTATTTGAAGCGACCTTTTAAAATAGAAATGATATAAAGTTTGAAACTACTTACCAAACGTAACATAACCAATATTGTCGCCAACTTTAGCATCTGAATTTGCCAACTCTAATGGCGGTTCTCGATGAGAGAATAATACTTGCGGCGCTGTATGCGATGCTCGGCGACCTTCTCTCAATTCCTGCATAAAAACTTTACCTATAACTACATCATCCTCGTCACGGAAGATAGTACTAAAAACAACTGTGACTCGATCTGCCTTTGCTTCAACATATCTGTTTTTAAAATATGTTACACGTATTACAAGTACATAATTTTCCTTACATTTCACTTACAATGTTTCATCCGTACGATAATTGATAACAGCCCGTTTCTGGCCTTCTTCACCCTGTTCTTGGAAATCGAAGTATTTCTCGAAAACCGATGCAAAACAGTTCCTTTTCAAAAGACCAACCTTTTGCGCAACTGCCTCCCAGTCTGATGGTATATTGTCTAAATTAATAAGTACTGAGACGTTGTAACCTGGAAAGTAAAAAAATAAATTTAATGTATAAAGACGAGTCGGAGCTCAGGCTTCTTATTACCTTCCTCAGTGTCTGTGAGCAAACTACCATATTCTCTCTTTAAGAGTTCATCAGCTCCATGCTCTTGCAATTGTTTATAGAACTTTAAAGCTATGCTAGTCTGAAGTAAAAAGTGTAAAAATAGTTTTAATACAATTTTATAAACTTTCTTTTCTGAGCGACTCACTCTAACTTTCGTTTTATCACCGTTCACATTTGATATATGAAACAAAACACCATCGAAATCCGCTATTCTGACATCAATTGACTCGGCTTTTAAGCTGAAACGAATTGAATTATAAGTTAATGAGCGCCGTGGCTTAGTATTTAAGTGAGCGACCACTGAGCGGAGACCCAAGTACTAGAAGACCCCAACAAGTTCTTTCACGGTCCACCACTCGCGAAAGCCAAATATTTATTTATAAATTAACATCTCGTGCACCTTAAGTGAAACTTAAATAGTTATGATTTGATTAGCAAACTGGCCTTAAACCCAGAACCATAACAGAATTAAGCAAAGTAAGCAAGATTGAATTATGTAATTGTGCGAGTAAACAGAGATTGTAAAGGGTGATTCAATTGGAGGTTATAATTTAAATCTGGCACTACTGTGGTTCTGTGAATTCTAAGGGCTGACATTTGTAATTATGGAGCGGTTTACGATATGCACACAAAGGTTCATGGTTGCGGGAATCTTTGTGGACATAACCGTCCATCTCGTGCCGTGGTTTAGAAATGGAACAATTCGATCGAACCGGGTCAGTTTGGATGTGCAAAGAACAGTGCGTCTTTATAGTGGCCGGTCACGCGAAAATATCGCCGCAGTGAATGACAGTGTTCGTGACAATCTGTCAAAATCCATTCTGCATCTGAATGCCTACAACATCCAATTGACTCAGAAATTGTAGCCAACACATCATGAACAGCGTCATGATTTCGTAGATTGGGTGTTAGAGAACCACCAAGTTGATGGCGATTTATCGAACAAAATCGTTTTCAGTGATGAGACTCACTTTCAATTGGATGGTTACGTAACCAAAAAAAAAAAAAAGAAAAGAATTGTCGCAATCAATGCACCCACAAAAAGTCACTGTTTGTTGCGGCTTTTGGCGGCTTGATTGGGCCGTACTTCGAAAATTGTCGGTGTGCTGCTGTAGCAGTTAATGGAGAACCTTATCGGGCCATGATAACAAATTATTTTTGACACCAATTGGCCGATATTGTTGTGATTTTAACATTTTTCGGCGACCAAAATTGGCCACCAAGAAACGTGCGATAACACTACGGCACGATTTATTTACCGCAGGGTTTATACCGAAAAGCAAAAGAACGGAAGTCTGCAAGCCCATTTTTCATGTTTAATGTGTCTCAGCATTATATTGACATAAAAATATCAGCAGTGTGTTTTATTTCAAACTTGAATTGTAACCTCCAGTTTAACCACCTTTTATATCTGATTTAGTGTTATTACACCAATATTATATGGAGGAAAGTTTCTTTGAAAATTGTGTTCTTCATATGCAAACAACAACAACATACGAGAGTTATTTCATAGAATAATTCTAACTGAAGTGTTTATTTACAATTTATTATTATGTAAATGATCATTCTAAGCAAATTTAACTATTTAAGTTCTTAGTTTCGCAATTATAAAGGAAAAAGTAACAATAGCAAGTATTTAATGAATGTGGGACGTATTTTCAAACATTTTCCAGTTTATCTCGTTCGATAAGAAATTAATTTCGTCCTTAATAATGAAAATTTAAAACTACTTCCTTGTTTTCAATGTCAGCTGTCAAAATCTATAGCAATTTACAGATGCAAATTTTTGCCACCAGGTTTTAGCCTCCATTCCTCAGGCCGACATGTTTTTATTTAAATCAAAAACCTCCCGTAAGCAGACATGTAGGTATAATAAACGAACTGACGGAATTGAACGTTCGAATAAAATCGGTAGTTCCCCGTTTTATTTGCTTCCTTCATTTCAGTTATGAACCTATTCCTTGTTTTGTTTTTTTCAACATACAGTTTCTTCGGCGAAGTTATGATCCGGAGTAGAAGGATCACAACCTTCCCCACCTACTGGTCCGCTTGTGGGGTTTTTCAACATACAGACATCTCTAATATCAAACAAAAAAAAAATTGGTGCCGTAAGTGTCCCCTTATGGGAGCTTTGACTGCCCTTGCCCTATAGTAGCAAGTAAAAATAATAATAATGTCATACATTACTTCTTATGTCTTGTGGATATCGTGTTTTAAGTGCATACTTACTACAGAGTAGAGATTCAAATTTGAAATATGTGTCAAGAGGAACATTTCGTGATGGACTAATGGAGAATAACATTCATCAACAATGTCTGTAACCTAGTTTACAACTTTGGCAAAGTATTCGCTATGCAGTGACAGATTTCCCCCATTTACACAGCGCAGTGCATCACCGATTTTCTTGGCATAGTTAAGTTAAAATTTTCACGTTTGACTGATTTCCACAAGAATGGCAATGCCCTCTTCTTGTTATATGGCTTTACATATAAAACAGTTGTTGCTGTTTTCTACGATAACTCTAACACTAAATCTAGCGCGCGAGTCTCATATCAACATATTGGAATAATATTATAACATTATCCAAAGTAGCCACACCTAAGAAACTACAATAACAACACAAAAAGGTTCTTTATCGAAAACTTGTTAATGATTAGTCACCAAAAAAATAAAGAAGACGATAGATTAAAATACTTTACTCAACTCTTATCAGAAGTTTTCTCTTCAACTAAATGCTTATCTAAAACTGGTCGTTCCATAAATAAGCACAGAGAAGTGCTCTATATTTTGACAATTTAGCCAAAAATAAAGAACCAAAATGCATTTTACATTTTGTGATCTCATCAATTCGCCGCCAACACTACCAATTGACTCCTAAATGCCTGCCCCCCCGCAAACTATGTACAGTGACATTTTATAGATTGAATAATCCAACGACGATGAGGTGCTCCCATTGAAGAATTACAAGAGATACAGATACACCCGCCGATGTAGGAAATACCGAATTATTCCATGAAATCCAATTGTTGTACAATTGAAAGACCCAAATTCATACCACCCAAGTGTTAAAAAAAATACAATTTTTGCCAATTTGACACAAATTAATGGAATTTCGGTTCACAACCTCGGCAAAGACCGCGTGCAGGTTATTGAATTTTTTCATTTTCATTCATCTTTTTTTTTTCGCTTCACACATTTCTACTCACCCAGCAATTGCATTCCGAAATTTAACTAAAAGCGTTTCTTCCACAATCCGATTATTGATTTCTAGTAAAATCATATTTCTGCACTTCGTTTGGCCGTATTAGAATCAATAGTTTCGTGCAGTACGTGTGTTAAAAATAATAAAATATAAGAAATGACAAATTCTTTTTTTTTCTCTCTGCGGTGATTTTCGTGGCCGAGTGCTGGGCGATTTATCTTTGCACTGTTGAGGCGATTGATTGCGATGGATTACGGTTGCGTTGATGACTGGACTTGGTAGGTGAAATTGACGGCCGAACAACGCTTCTAAACGCAAAAATAATATGTGAATTCCTTGAGATGAATTTGCAAAAAGAAACTATTTTCACTCGGACTTAATAAACGATTTGTGACGTTGAATAGTGGCAAATTTGTGTAAATGCGAAAATGGGTAAAATAATTTCATTTGACTAGGAAAATTTTGATTTATCTAAAATGTACGGTACTCTATTTACTGTTTATTGGCGCAGAGAAATATTTCATTGCGCGACCAGCAAATGCGACGTAGCACTTTGACAGCGCGATGAATTTTTCAACGGCCAGTTGAGTCATCCAGACGAAGTTGGATGCGCTTCGATTTATTTGAGTTGGTAAAACTGTTTAAATTTCTTATTGCTAAATTTGAATTTTAGCTGTTTTATTTTATTTTATTGTTGCTATTAAATGGCTGAATTTTAGACAATAGACTGAAAATCTATTTATAAGATTTATTCTGTTTAATCAAATGAGCTTTATGGTCAAAAATGATATATTGCAATTCTAAAGGAATAACTCATTATTAAGGCTTAAACGATTTTTCTTATATTTATAACTTTTAAGATTATTCGTTTTGCTTTTTAACTTAAAGTCTCAAATTAAATAAATAAAGCATGGAAGCCAATTGGAATTTATATTAAAAAAAATATACATTTGATAAGATTGTGATTACATGCGCTTCTTTCAAAGCGAACTAAACATGGCTGCTGCGATTATACGCTGTACTAATTAATGCACGCACAACTGGTTTGTGGAGGGTTAGAGTAAATTAAAAAATGTCCTTTTTAGCATTTTATTTTTATATTTTTGATTAAATTGTAGTTAACATATTCCACTTGGACCTTGAACTTGTTACATGATATCCTTCACTTCCGCGGGATATATGATCGAAGCTATGACCTGGGTGCATCGAACAGGAAAGGAACAAGACGAAACCGTGTGATAGATTAGAGTAAAGATTAGTATCATCGACTTTGGATGTAACCTGTTGTTTTGTGGTTCGCAATAAAGAATTCGATTTGATAAATAAGTAAGCCCTGGTTTTACTCCCGAGCAAGTGGTTAATTCGGATCGAAGTAAACACTTAACTTTGGAAGTAAACACTTAGAATTGGCGAAAGTTCTCAATCGTTGGACCGCACGGACAGCCACTTGCGAGTCGAAGTGTAGTCAGATACCTAGGGCTTTGGTTAGACTAATATCTATATTTTAACAAACATATAGATGCTGCTCTGGCCAGAGCCAGAGGTGTTTTTCCCCTTACAAAGAGACTTTTTTATAGCAAGCAACTCGATGCAAGGGTAAAGGTAATCTGCTACATGGCCCTTATCCGGCCCATGCTCGTATATGGGTGCCCGGTGTGGTTCAATGTGGGAGCAAGCTTGTTGGAAAAGATTCGGGTGTTTGAGAGGGCTTGCCTTCGGGCTTGCCTTCATTTATACAGAACACCAGAATCCCAGTACATAAAATTCTATCCCAATGAGGTCCTGTACAACAGAGCTAACCTAATAAGAGTGAATAATTTCGTTATTAAGCTGATTCGAAGGCACGTTGTAAGAGCAATGAGCTCGATGAACAACCTGATCTTAGCTTATTACCCTAATTATGAGTATCACGAAAGAGTGCGCCTTAACGGATTTGTTCCCCCAGAGGCGTTCCTCTATCTTGATAAGAAAGGTCTGATCCAGGACAGATTGGCAGTACCGCTAATCTTCCACGTTTCTCGGACAGCTGTGGATAGGCGACTCAACTACGACAGAGACGTTGCACACAGCAGTGTGGAGCGTCTCCGGTTTAGTAGGGCGGTATCGGGTCGCGATATGAAGGACGTTGAACGTCAGTTCTCACAATTTTGGTGGCTAACTGAAAGAGAGGGAACTCCTTCGTCGTTCCCTCACAATCCGGGGTAGCCCGTTTAAAGTTGGCTGTTTGGTCTTGGCCGACTTACATAGTTTAAGGTATCTGTAGGTATTTTTAGGTAGGAAAAAAAAAAAAAATTAAATAAACAGCACTTTAAAAAAAAAAAAAGTGAACAGCACTTTGAAAAAAAAAAGAGTATGTATTTAATTACATAATTAGAGTAAGATAGAATAAGGTAGAATTAGGTAGTTTAAGATTTATTTTAAGGTAGTTTTTAAGTTTTATTATAAGAACAAAAGAAAAAAAAAGTACATATACTAAGTTTTTTGTAATTTTATCCAAAAATTTGTCGTAGTATTTATTAATAATTAAGCAATAAGACAAATAAAACAATTAAGTACGGTACGTCGAAAGGCATAGTTTTAAGGCTTAGGTTTAGCTTAGAGCGTCCGCATAGGGCCAGTAAGTTAGAATAACATAGTTAAGTTGATTAAGCTAGTTTTAAGCGTTTTTTGTCTAGCATTTAAGTTATAAGCGAATTGAGGTAATAAAAATGCATTTAAAATGAAATGAAAATGAAACACTTAACTTTGCTTTTAAAAGTTTATAAAGTTATTCATATATGAATTATAATAAACTACTGATTTTTTGCATTTATTTCGGAAAATCGGAATGAAATGGAACACGATTGGTCACCCCGATTTTATTTCTTCCTCATGAGTATCCCCTCTTTTTTCCTCACCCTTCTTACCAATAAACCCATCGTCAATGCCTCTTATTTTCATTCTTCGACTGTTGAGCTAGTACTGAGAAAATCGTAATGAAATTGAATATTTGAGAAAAAAAAAAAAACGCGATTGCTCACCCTGATTTGTATCTTTCTCCCCCCTCTCTTCTTTTCTCACCCTTATTATCTACAAACTCATCGTCAATGCTTCTCAAAAAAGTGGATGCCTTCACCCTCCCATTCAATGAAACAAAGAAATATATACAAAGTACACTTCTCGAAGTGCACTTTTGAGGGCAATTGTTTTTTTTTTTTTTTTTTTTCGTAAAAGGACATTTCTAAATCCCGGAGCACTCAGACTCGATCTTCGGTCCATTTTACTACATGGCTGAAACCCCTTTTAGCTGTAATTGATGGAGAAAATTTAGATTTTATTTGTCTCTCTTGCTCGGGTGGTTCTTGGTGTTACACTTCCCTGCTCGGGATCGAACCTGCGCAGCTCGGATTACAAGTAAAAAACACTACTCGTCCTTTAAAATAATCTAACAACACGATCCCTACACATGATTCTCCAAAGGAGCTATGCCCTAAAGTGGGTGATGCCAAATATAAATAGTGGCACTTTCTAGGTCGTACAGATATGTATGTATATACGTGCGTGCAAAAATTTTCAAAATATATATATTGGGGTGTTTATAAAATTTGCTGCACTATTTGAATCCAAAAGTTGAGCTATGTAAAAGTGTACATACATATATGTATATAAATATCTGGAGATCACGCCCGTTGAAATAATCTAACAACACGACCCCTTCACACGATTCTCCATAGGAGTTATGCCCTAAAGTTGATGATACCAAATATACATAAAAGTGGTACTTTCTAGGTCGTTTAAAAACTTTGCTGCAATAAACACTTTATAAAAATGTCATCCCGACAGATATGAAATAAATTTCCATATGAAGTTACATAATTCCTGTTTCCCGTACCGTTATGTTAACCGTTGGCTGCTTTCACTGAAATGACAATCGACTTCTAACGTATTCAGTGTTCTAAATAAAAAACAACACGTTATTAAAAAAAAATATGTCTTTACAATTTTATTGATCACAAGTGCGTACATATGTGTGTATTCAATTGCCACATAATTTATATATTATTAAAACTGTGAACTGGTAAATTGTTATATGTTATACGATCACATGAAGAATAATTAACTTCAATTTCTTTAATCATTGCAGCTTCTGAAAAAAATAAATAAATTAATAAATATAACAGATGAAAATATATGTACATATATAAATGAAAATTATTTCGACTTTGTTAGACGACTATGTTGTTCTTATTAACAAAGTAGGTTATAAATATTAGAACTTGGTAATGAAATGCAAGTCTTTTAATTAGTCAAATAGAGTGCTCAAAGTGGCAGGGCATTCAAATACGATCGTATAAGTTGACGTCTCAATTTATAAAATAATAAGCTATGCTGAAATCATGGAATTTCCCTTGAGTGAACAGAATGCGGACATATAACTATACAATATTCGACAAACTTAAGACTTACATCTGACTGGTATGACGGTGCCCCTGTGGCTTGATTTTGTATGGTATCCTCAATTTCTCTAGAGGGATTATACCTAGATTTGGTAATGAATGTATAAAATAAAATTCGGAAATGTCAAAAATCGGGAAAACTGTACAAAATCAAACCACCGAATTATCAGTGACATTTAATCTCTAATGGATTGAATTGAAAGGAAAATACATATAGCATCGACCTCTACGAATTACAAACTCTACTCTGGAGGCTGGTGACTACATTACATTAGGCGTGTTATGATTACGGATCCCTCAGACACATTTCAGAAATTCGCAATTACACATAATTAAGAACTTTCTTCTTTATTTTGCAATTATTTTAATATAAAATAGCTACAAATGCACAGCACACAATAGAATGCGTCTTTTATTTTTATTATTTTTTTTTAAATTAAAAAAAAGAAAATTAAAGTAGCGAGAGCATAGCCGTAACAAATATTTTCCGCTGAGGAATCGGAGGAAAATTTCTTAGGGATCCGTAATTGTATCACGTTTAATAATAGAGATGTGAAAATTGTAATCGATTACCAATTATCAAGACTACAAGAAGTAATCCATTGCATTTCATAAAATACGATTACTTTTTGTGATATGTAGTTTTCTAACCAAGATTACAATTACAAAGTAATTGCAAATCATAGCAAATTTCAATTACTGTAATCATATTCAGAGATGATTACAATTAAAATTAAATTTCAGTTTCAAGACGGTGGATGTATAATTGAATGTTGGGTAGGTTATTATTATAATATTTTAGAGGATGTATGGGTGCTTGCACAATCGCGCAAAAAAAGGCAGACCAAAAAACAACTGAATCAAACAAATGCGAAAACACCAGCATTTGATTGGCCTCAGTGACGAAGTGATCCGAAACCGGGAAACTTGCCGACACTTCCTGAGGTCAAACCGGCAAACCCCACAGGTGGACCAGTAGGGATGCAGTAAAGTGGGAGGGTTGTGATCCTTCTACTCCGGATCATAACTTCGCCGTAAGGAAAAGAAGAACATGTATGGGTGCTTGCACTTTTTTAGATGCATAGGTAGGAATGTACTGTGAGGTAGATCGTGGATGATATTTCCTTCATTTCCATTCATACATCCTAGAAAGGTGCAACGGATCACACCCATGTTTAATATGATCCAGCTTGCAACCTCGTGAAAGACCGCTAAATAAATGTGGGCAATCCAAGTAATTAACTGGTAATTATATAAATGTAAACAAAATTAAATGTAATCTCTACACTGCAATTAGTAAGTAACTCCGATTACAATGTAATAATGAAATATTGATTGTTATCCAATATATTGCTTCTTTTTTTAAATGATAGTACAAAATCGAAAGGAGTAGTACAATAGTACGAAATGGCCGAAAGTAGTACAAATATGTACTAGTATAGTATGTACTGCAACAAAAATCTACTAGTCTGATCTTTTAGGACGTTTGACGTTTTCCTTTGTGGTCCTTTTCTCCCTAATCCTTGTTAATTCTTTTCATTCATTTTCTAACCAACGAAGAGGGTGGATGTTGTTTTAAATAGAGTTATTTTTGTTTGAAGTGGAGAAATTGGATTCATAGAAAAGTGATCTTGTTGAGTGGATAGAACTCTATCAGGCGATTACGATACTAGAACAAATAAAAGAAGAAAACAAGATCTATTTTTTAGTGAAATGGAAAATATAAGACCACAAATGGTAGTAGCTAAGGTAAAGACTAAAAGAAGAACTTCGAAGCAGCCAAATACTAGGAAACGTTCAACAATCAACAAATCGCGAACAACTGGTCCGAGAGTGGATGAGGCTTACAGCCCGACCTTGTCGTGCTACGATCACTCTTCATTATTCGAAAATTATCCAGATAATTCCGCAAGCACTTCAAGTTTTCCATTGGTAAGTAGTTTATTTCTTTAAAGTAATTAGAATTCATACATAGGGTTTCTTTTATATTCCTTGTAGTTTATTCTTTACTTTTATTTTACTTTATAAGTATCTTTTTTTTTTTGTAGAATTCACTAACATCCAAAGAAGATAGTGCGGCAAAAGAAAATGTTGACCAAAATATCGAACCCGTACATGAGGCTAAACAAAAACAAAAAAACTCTGTAGCAACATTGGCCCAAGTACTTACCGAAGAACTAGAGGATCTCTCCGCTGATATTTTCTTTGAAGCGAAATGGAAAATAATAGAAGTACTTAGAGAAGCGCAAACTAAAAACCGACTCCGAAAAACACAGGAGATGCAAAATAATTTACCTGCGGGAAATTTTCGAACAATATCATCATCAACGTCATCATCACCATCAGTAATAGTAGTACAGTCACCGATAGAATTTCCGATTTCTCCAGAACTAAACTCATCCACGCCGCAAAAAGAAGCGAAACCATCTGTATCACTTTCATCGCCTGTAGCCGTATCGCCTACCTGCCATCGTGGTCGTTCTCTACGAATGTTAATGTTTAAGGAAATCCCCAGAGCGTTAACTTTTAACGAAAAAAATGAAAATTCTGAGAGTGCTGGTACTTAGACCAGTATAAATATGTACATATGTATATGCCGTGTATCAACTATGAATCTCAGTACATACTCGTAGATTAAGAGCAATAAAGTTTTTAATTTGAAAAGATTAACCTTTTTATTTCTATTGTACGTATTTTGCCATGTTAGGGCACCTCCTTGCGAAAAATTCGCTTCTGCTAAATGATTCCATTAGGCGTAGGTGTCCTTATTTACTATTTATCAAAATTTCAAGAGAGGACGCAAAAACTCAAGAAGAAATCTTTCCTGATCGCATGGGATTCGATTATAACACCGACGTGCCCAATACCAGTGATAAAAATGTTACAAAATATTTTTTTCACAATAATGTAATTGTAGACATCAAAAATATGCAATTTTAATTAACAATGTTACACAAACATACAGGAAAAGTACAATCCGTCTAGAACGGATAGTAGTATCCGCCATCTTCTAACTCACCCCTGATAAAGTGAACGTGGACTTGCGAAATTTTTGAACAAATGCAATGATATCTTTTTTATACAGAGGATATTTTAGTGATTTTTAAGAAATTTGATCACAAAACTGTTGTGACAACTTTTTCTTAGCAGATGTGGGCGTGGCTGCCAAAATTTGCAACCGAAGTTCACGGATTCTCATTAGATATTCACAATAAGACTTAACCATCGCATGAAAAGCAATATATGAATGTAGAGCTACGAGTAGTTAACGTCTACATATTTTATTTAGGCAATATTTTTGAGTTACTAGCAAAAATAGTGAGAAAAATTAAATTTTTAAAAAAGTGAGTTTGTCTGTGGATGGATTTCAAAAATTCATCACTTGTGCTTCTTTGAATTCTAGAAAGCTTATATACTAAATTTTATGTTCCTAGCTCAAAATTTAAGGCTCAAAAAGTTGGGACATACAGACAGACGAACGAACGGACATGGCTAGATCGACAAAACTTTTGATTCGGATCACAAATATATATGCTTTTGGGGGCTATTCGATATTATTTCTGTATGTTACAAACCATGTATCAAAGTTAATATACACTATGGGATAGGGTATAATGAGTCTTTCACTATGTGTACCGTTTGCCGATGTTTTAGGACGTAATATTACCGGAACGAACCTATAATTATGTTTAACTCATGCAAGGTCAATAGCAGTGTTTTATTAAGGAATGAAGGTATGTACATAGGTACATATGTATGTGTATGTATTGGTATGATATTTACCTACAATATACATATACTATATACTAAACTATTAAGAGTCTGCTATGCCACCTATACACACTATGATCTAGGTTCTTCGTGAGCATAGCAGGATCACAGATATCGTGTTTACTTTGATTTATAGAGCATTACTTGTAGAATAGATTCTTTAAATGTTCGCTTTGAGTGCACGTGTGTTTTTTTTTTTTTTTTTTTTTTTATAATTTATAATTTGCCCGCGCCAAAGAGGATATGAATACTCTTATACTATTACAGGGCACGGGCGTTGTGAAAAAGAGAGAGAGAGAGAAAGAAAGATTTTCGTGTAGTGGTTTGAAACTCAGATAGTATTAAGTTTCTGTAAACTCCAAGGGTAGCGTCCAGATAACTGCTCTTGTCGTTGCTCATGATTCACAGTATTTTTTTTTCCGTCCACCTGATGTCATCATCACGATCAAGTTGCATTTTCAGCCATATGACCACTCTACTGCCAGTGTTATGCCTTCGCAGTAGAGTTGACTTAGCTTTCGCAATTGATCGACTTTTTTATTTATTTCACCCGAAATAAATAGTTTTTTTTTGACATCAGGATTTGAACCGTGAACCAACAGCGTGACAAGCGATGATGATACCTCTACACCACGGCCACCCTGTGTATTGTATACATAACAAACCCTTCTCCCAACCTTACCTAACCCATAACAATCACCAAAAAGAATTATCACTAATGATGGCCTGTCAAAAATAGCAAAGAAAGTAGCAACGTATAATAGCAAGGGCTTAAATTGTGCTTTGCTGGCAACCACTGGCTAGTGATATATCGAAAGTCAAAACCTACCTATGTATATCCTCGTTTCAGTGAAGATTTAGAAAATTCAAGAGACAGTGTGGGTGAAGAACTACAAATCATGTCGGAGAAATAAATATTTTTTGCAACACTCTGTATTTTTTTAATTTCAAATCCAGCTGCGTGGGATTTCTACATGTTGTTCTTAATTGAAGTGTGTAACGTTTCAGCTTTAAGTCAAACGGGGGTTTTAAAAAAGGATGTGCGGAAGAACACAGTCGTTGAGAAATTATGTAAAAGTAAAATAAAAATGTCTGTATAATAATAACCTGACCAGTATTGCAAAAATACAAAATTCAGGCCATTTTCTTATTTGCTCGCAGTAATGTGTAAAGTTTCAACTTTCCTTGGGCTTTTCGGAGATGCGGAAAGAAACGCACATATTAGAAAATTATATGAAACTGAAAACTGATCCGGTTCCGTAAGGTTCTTATTCATAGTTCATGGTATATATTTGCTTTCTAAGACAATTTACATTATACTGCACGAAATAAACACTGGGTTCCATTTTTTAAGATGGTACCTGAATTGAGAATATATTCAAGATGGTTCAAACCTAACAGGAACAAAATAAAAATAAATATAATAAAGACAAAATAACTTACGACAACGCTTACCAAAGTATCGTAAACTTCACAAAAAAAAAGAGCGCGCTTCTACTGATTCACCCAGAAAACAGGGTTATTTTGTCGTTAAGTTATTATTAGATGGAACCTTTAGAATATAATTTAAGTAACTTTTTCTTGTCCCTTTGACTGGAGTATCTGGAGTATCTACATATATGTTCGATATATTTTTATATATCTTATCAAGCTAATTCTGTCTAGGCTTAGAATAACTTCACAAAGCTAGTAGCAGAGGCGTCAACATATACGTACCCATAGCCACGTATACATGGTTAGTTTTCACACTTTGTTGTTATTTTTTACTAGTTAAGGGAAAAAATTGGTAGGAGAAAGTACAAGGCAGGAGTTTCCGCTTTTCAGCAATCCACGGATCAGTGCGAGATCGTCTGGCGTTAAGGACCACCCACTTAATTGACCAACACTTTGGAGTTCCGGACATCGTTCCATTAAGATCTGCAACAAAAAAAATAAAAAATAAAATTAATTATAAAAAAAACTCTTACAAGATTCTCCAACTTAGAACTATTTAATTCTTAACTACGAGAGAGATAATCGAGATAGACCCTCAAAACTATATGAAAAGGGCATCCTGAGGGGTTTGTCGGTTTAGACCTTAGAGTCTAATTTACTCTAATACTGCATATACTTTCTTGGCACAATCAAGAGGCACAGTCTACATAACATCAATTCCGGCTACGGGTTCAGTTTACCTGATTTTACGAAAGCAATAGAAAATGTTAGCAGCTTTATCTATTTAGGATCCATCGTGGCGGCTAACGGTGGAACCGAAATGGATGTAGGCACCAGAATCGGGAAAGCTAAAGCTGCGCTCGGCATAGTGTCAAAAATATAGAGCGCTGTTTTGAGCACAAGAACTAAACTGCGACTGTTCTACTGAAATGTAGAGTCATTACTACTGTACGGGTGTAGGAGTTGGAAGGTGACTGCCAATGCTACTCGTAAGATGTAGAGCTTCGTCAATAGATGTCTTCGTGTCATCTTAAGGATTTTCTGGCCGAACCGTATCTCGAATGAGCTTGACTTCTGAATGGAACAAGAACTTTTAGACACCTAACTACGCCATGCACAAGAATCCACTTATACAATCTGGCTGGAGAACAGTCGAAGAGTAATCTAGACCTTTGGGAAAAAGTTGGAGAATGTTGAAATGCGTTGTAGAGACCCGATTGCGATGGTGAGCAGGCATTATTAATGCCCACGAGGAGCGACAGGACCTAGCAACCACCTGGAAAGTGACCACCAATGTCTCAAGAAATCTGCAAACTTTTATCAATCCTTATCTCGGAAACTTTTTGTGGGTATTTAAACAAAGCCCTTTCTCAAACGAACATCTTTATTAGGGAACGGTTAGGAATATATACATATATAGATGCGATTATATAGGAAGGTCTTGCAATGGAACCCACATATCCAAAACGGACCAGGGAGGGTTGCATGAAGAATTTGATTTAGGACAGAACAAAGTGGAATCTCAGTAATTAGGGAGGATCTGGCTAAAGCTGTGGCCCATCGCCAGGAACAGTACCCCACGGCGCGCGGACGTGGTAGATGCTCTAAGACCACTAAGGGAACAAAGGACCTAGTAGTAAGTATGAGGTGAAGTATGAGTTCGAGTGTGTTTCTATTATCCCCACTCATTCGTGAACCTATAACTTGTCACGTAAAAGAGTATGAATGTATGGCTACATATATTACCACAAAAGTCGCAAACAAACTGATCAAATTACAAGCGAACACGGGAACCGTGTAAGCAAGGTTTCAGATGTTTGAACCTACAGAAGAGCTAACATTCATTACGACATCTATTATGATAAAGCTAATGACCAAGGTCAGGACGCGGATAAAACCTTTCAAGGATTAACTTTCCTGAGGGCTATTTAGGGACTCGATTCGAACTGCATCATTTGCAGTGGAAATTTGAAGTCACTGCAAGAAACAGGCCGTCCCATTAACATCGACTAGGTCAAAACAAAAACACAATTATTCTTGCCGACAGATGATGTTTGGATTCAAGAGGCAATTGGGAGGCATAGTTATGTCATAAGTCTGACGATCATACCCTTAGACGATGGAAAGAAAAATCCTCCGTCTTATCTTTGCTTCGATTTGTTATTTATTATCTTAATTGTGTTTAGAGAGTAAACGCAACACAACAGCAACGTGGACATGTAAGGATAATCATATCAGACTTGTTTTTAAATCCAACCCTAGGGATCAACGTGCTAACGGTTTAGATTATTTACGAAGTCTGGGTGTCCCCGATTAATTACAAATGGTTGGCTCAATATCGAGATAGCTTTAGAAGGCTTTTAGGGGAGACATTAAACGATCACAGCTTAAAGTGCTCGAAACAAATATTTTTAATCATTAGCTTAAGAACGGTATTTTCTTGCAACCCCAAGATTGTATAAAGGCTTGACTAATGTCGCAACTTCAATAGTGGCTATCACAGAAGGCCATCAATAGTGCCAAACCTTAACTCTAATCTCAACTAATGGCTAAAAAGAAAAACTTTTATTTTCATTCCTAACAAAATTGAATCACTTTCCCATTTACTCACCTCAATAGACGTTACTGTCAAATTTGGTGCCAGTGTAAACCACACATCTTCAAGTTCCAAAAAGTCGTGCTCAAGAAAAATGCTGCAACGATTCATTAGAGTTAAACACTAATCTTCATTGCAAAGCCAATCTTAAACACACCTCGTAATATCCTCATCATCAAAAGAAACCGAATCGACGGCCAGTCTTTTCAAACTCGTAGAATTGCAAATAAAACTCTTCAAAGAACTACTATTCATCGGACTGCTTAGCATCTCTAGTCCTTCCAAATGATCAAACTGATGAATACTACTGTACGACATCATGTCCATCATGTAACAATCCAAATCAATTAGCATAGGACATATCCTCGTCAATTTGCCTATATCTAGATTCCCGTCTCCCTTGATCATTGTAAGATGACACATATTGCGGCCAATTGTCTCCAATGAATTCAGTAACTCAATGCATGAGAACTTGTATATTTTAATCTTTCGCAAAAAGGTATCCTTAAGTATATGCAAAATGCCCGTATTCGGAGTATCTAGATAAATTGATTCCAACTTCGGGCACGTTTTTACAATCACACGAAGCGTCTCCTCATCTGTCGCAGTGTCATGCAGATACTTTAATTTGCACTTGAATTCCTCATCGATGTTGTCGTGGATAAATTTTAGCGCTGGCCCAACATACGAATACGTTGACAAGGTCTCGACATTTGGGCAATGCTCCAAAATCATTGCTATGTCTGAGTAGCAAATGTTTTCTTCTCCCGGCATTCCGACGTCAACCACCGTCAGTTGATGGCACGATACACCTTTACTGAGGAACTCCACACCAATTTCGGTGATGTCTGTCTCTCCGGAAATATCGATCAGTTGGAGCTTGGTACATGTTCTCCCAATCACTTCGAGTAAATCGTCATTGGCAATGTAAGGTATATAGAGCTTTGTTAGATGGGGACATTTCTTCACGATATTAAACATGTAGTGCATGTGCTCTTCCTTCACCCAAATACCCTTCAAGTTCAATGTACGCAAGCCAGTCCCTTGTGCCGCAATGACTTGTAGAATTTTCTCATAATACGAAAACGGAAATACTTCCGTCACTAAAAACTGAACTCCACCATTCAGTAGCATTTGTAGGCAAGTGAATCTCATTGATGCTTCCAGATAGTCAGATCCGAGGATCACCCTCAACAAGTCCTGATAAATGTTACTGGTGGCACCTGCCATCTCTAGATATGAATTTATCTCAACCATTGTTATGCTTATGTCACGGTCAAGGTCAACATGCATAGAATATCCAATAGCTGACACGATCACGTTTGCCAATTCGGCTAACGAACTATCACTAAGCGAACGGATCGCACACTTTTTAGCCATAGTTTAGTTTGCGTTTATACTCCACAGCTGAACTTGTCAATTTATTTATTTATTTGTCAGGCAAAACACAAAACAAAAACATTAGCCGTAGCAAAACATCGAAAACAGCAAAAATAATGGACACAAATCACTTTCACCACTCTGACGAGCAACGCTGCAGCAGCATCCAAGTGTTACATCATTTTTAGTCGTTTTATTTTCATCCGCGATTTAGATACAAATATTCTAACATTTTAAACTAAAATATCTCGTTTCAGTAATACTGCGCAAAAATTCACGAATTTTGCAAAGAATTTTTATTTTTAGTTGGAAAATTTAAGTCTACGGAAGTTTTACGAGCTCTTGGAGCATTTAAATTCGATTGTTTTGAAAAAAAAAAAAAAAATTAAGTGTTGCTCTTTTTTTTTCTTTGCACTACGGAGCGCCACAAGGTAACGTCTGCTTGTGCTCGATCGCGGCGGAGAACTGTGGTGGATACCGATTGGAAGTCGAGACTATTTTTAAAAAAACTGATGTAATATCTCCTTTTCCGTGGGTGCTCACAATCAAGGGCGGATCCAGGGGGGTGGCACAGGGGCACGGCCCCCCCCAGACACGATTCAGATATAACAGGCCAGTCGAAAAAACACTAGCAATTAAAATACTATGGGGTACACTCTTTACCTATCTGGCCTTTGTGCCCCTCCCAGAAATAAATCCTGGATCCGCCCTTGCTCACAATGAACAACCTTTTAAAAGCACTAGATGGAACCCGTGCAAAATGCGTAGCGTACGCAGATGACCTAGCCGGTTTGATAAGAGGAAACCACCTGAACATCATTGGAGAGCTTATGCAAGACACCATACGAATCACAACAAAGTGAGTGGATTAGAAAATAATAAATCCAAATAAAACGGAACTGATTCTCTTTACTTAGAGGAACACCACTGCAACTCTGTGACAGTGTCAGGTACCTGGGCATAATATTGGACAGGAAACTGATCTGGAGAAAGAACCTGGAAAAAAGAGTTGCCAAAGACAAGAGAGCGTATTAGATATGCAGGAGGGCCATCGGGAAGTAATGGGGCTTGAAACCGAAACAGGTACACTGGATATACGAATGCGTAATAAAATCTATCATCTTCTACGGAGTAGTTGTATGGTGGCCAGTGACAAACAAAAAGTATGCAAGAGACTTGCTAACAAAGGTGCAACGTATGGTCTCCGGGGTGTCACAGGAACACAATCCTCAATACCAATCGCGGGCATGGAAGCGATCTTAAACATCCTACCAGTGCACTTCGAGGCGAAGAAAATTGCCGGTCTTTCAGCCTCATGGCTTAGAACCATCGGCCATTTCAACGAAGGTGCAAACACGGGACATCAAAAAATAATACGAGAAATGAAACCACTCATCGATTGTCCTGGTGATGTTGTTGAATAATCTTATACGTTCACCAACAACTTCGAAACAATTTTCCCCACAAGAGAATATTGGACGTATGAAAGAACGACAAGAAACTCCAAATGGTTATCGGTATATACAGATGGCTCTAACATATCAGGGGAATCGGGGGTTGTCATCTTTTGTGCTAACCCACGGATTGAACTAGCTATTCACTAAGAACCATTTGTAACGGTGAAGTAACAGAAATATTCGCAGAAGACACCAGCAAAGAGAGGCAAATCGATATCTGCTCGGACAGCAAAACAGCAATTAGTGCGATCACAAACCCTGTGTCAAAATCACGACATGTAAGTGAGTGCAAAATTTAATTGTACTTACTTGCTAGGCGCAATAGAGCCCGTCATACATGGTGAAGGTGAAGGTGTACCGGCAAACGAAAAGGCAGATGAACTGGCAAGGAAAGGAGCGAGTAACATAGAATCAATGAGAAGATACGACAGGAGTTTAATAACTACTGAACGAATCTAGACACGTGTAAAGTGGGTAGATCTGATGTAAAAGAACAGTGTAACAACACAGTAAAAAGAGCTTTGAACTCAAGCAGAACACAGTTGAGATTGATGGTGGGACTGTTAACAGGGCACATCAATCTCAACAAATATTCGTTCAGACTTGGGCTAGCTGATACAACAATCTGCGCCAACTGTAAGGAGAGGGAGGAAGATATAGAACACTCTCTCTGCCACTGCTGTGCAACAGCGAGGTTAAGACTAAAGATACTGGGATCCCCAAGGATACCGGATCTAACACACCTCAGTAAGAAAGGAATAGGTGATATACTGGAGTTCGCTAGACAAACAAGACGATTTCCCGATCACTACATATGATACTCCCCATGATCCCAATACCTGCATCCCATTTCAAAACATAATTCCAACACCACAGCACTATTCCTACAGTTCGACAGACGAGGAGAACACAACGGGCCCAGTGGAAGGCCTAAATAGCATAAGCTCACCCTCTAAAACCAACCAACCAACCAAATGCGAAATTTTTTTTTTTAATTTTGGGCGCCAAAAAATTGATTTATTTCGTTAATTTGAATTTGTTTATAGATAGATAGGTAGGTGATAGATAGATAAAGATTTATTGCAATTTATTGATATTATAGTATACATGAGTAATGAGATACAAATCATTTAAATAACATGGCTAAAGCCGTCTGCAAAACGACCATTTTTTTAAATGAGTTTGATAAAGCAAGGTGTAATATTTTTCAAAATGCCTCTTCTATAATTTGACGCCGATAGTGTAACAATACTTATATAAATATTTCCAGTCTCTCCCATTTAAAGGGCAATATACATCCTTCGTCGACTCCATAAGCATTGGACAAACTTCCAAAAAATGTATTATGTTTTCTCGTGCTGATATATTACTCAATTTGCACTGTATGGGCAAATTATCTCGATGTGGTATATAATTTAAAGAAAGAAATTCCCCTCAAGCCTTAAAAATTGTGAATATTGCATCCGCTCCATATTTTTCTTCAAAATAACTTCTCCCGCTCAAGTCGTGCACTAGCTTGAAGTTAAATTCTTCTATGAACATGGAATGAAGCTTAATATCTAGTTTTTTTGAAGATGTTGTACAGATTCGCCTTGCTGAAACTTTTACCAGGTAGTGAACGTGTATTTTTAACATTATAGTAGTCCTGTTTCGATGTGTAGAAGAAGCATAACAGCTGCTCGACAGTATCGCTTTGCATATACGAGTATACCCACACTTGTGATGAACGATGTACGTCACTGCGAAGTGGATATTTTGGTTTGCTATGCATTGCTTCCGAGTAATGTTCTATCTTTTTGTTTCTGCCTGCCGTCCTCGTCCCCCTCCAAAAGCCATAACTTGATACTTACTTTTGTTAACTGTTCCATACTGTGTAATACTTCTCCAACCTCGTCATCATCATTTAAAGTTTGGGTGGTCTATGAGCTAACATCACGATAAGGTTTCGATGACCTTATTTCTAACAATGACTCCTTTATTTAGAAAATTCGTAAAGTCATCTATGTAAAGAATAAAAAGGTGTCTATATCCTTAGAAGTGTTCAGTCATTACTAATCCATTCCATAACAATGATACACCCCGCGCCAAAAAAAACCCCGCACTATGAAAATTTTATGATTTTATGACTTCCGGGTGAGTTCCTCTCATATTTTTAACACATACGAGTATGTAGGTCCGATTGCAATTGTTCTGTGATATGCTTATTCTTTTTTACGAGTATGTATAAAAAAATACACAAGTCGATAACGCATTAGTGCTCTAGACCGAAACAGAGTGTTTTGTGAACAGTTAAGGACGTATTTTCACTCTTCATGGCGAAAATTTTTCAAATAGGCGAATCGCAGACGTTGTGGGTTGCCACGAAAACACTGTGAGACGGTTTTTGAAGAAATTAAGCTCGACGGGCAGTACGGAGAGGCAACCTGGGAGCGGAAGACTCAAAGAAACGACAACACGGCAAAATAGAATTTTGAATCGCATGTCTCTGAAAAACTGGTTCGCAACTGCCAAGGAATTGAGAAATTGAGAAAACGAGAGATGTTCTGAACGAGAGATGTTCTATTAACATCAGCACGCGGAGTGTTCAACGCCGGCTAAATGAAGTGGGTTGTCAAGCCCGCAGACCTGCAAAAAAGATGTTTCTCTCTGCAGTAATAAAGAAAAAGAGTCCAAGCGGTTATAAAGGCTAAAGGCGGTGCTACAAAGTACTGAGGGAAAATGAAAAATAATCGATGCGGCGTTTTTTTGGCACAGAGTGTATAATACTGTATAATGCTTTCAAGATTTTCAACAACACAATCGAAAGCAGATTTGAAATCAACAAATAAGCGTAGATCTTTTTTACCTTTCGAAGGGTAAAATGTCGATACTAGTGTTTAATTTAAATATTTGATCTACCTTGATGAAACCCTACTTAATACTCGCTTAATACGTTCTGCGTCTTAACCCACTCCGTTTAATTAAAAAAACGATTGGGAAGATTACTGCTGTATTGAAAGCGATGTGTACTACTCGTATTTCGCCTCTATAAATTTCAATAAAAATATATACCAGACACTCAGTGGTATTTTGTTGTTACTCAGGCCTTTATTATCTTTAATATTCATTAAAACTTTCGACAGTTCCGTTACTGGAAAAGGTCGATCAAGATACTGTTCTTTAATAAAAGGCTAGCCATATTGAAATGGGAGGGCTATTCATGTTTAATAAGGCATACAAAAGTCTTTTAAGATCATTCGCTGGTATATTTATAACAACTTTGAATTTGGGCCCTTCCATAAAGTTAAGTACCTTCCAAAACTCTTTGGCATTTTACTTGCCTTTATTATTTAACACTATGTTTCATAGAAAAGTTGTTTCTTCTTTAAACATAAATCCTTGAAGTCTCTATTTGCCCTAGAATACTATTGTCTAAAGTAACTCATGTTGTGTTTTCTGAAGAAATTTAAAAAGGCGGAAGCTCTTGCTCAGAGTTTCTTTCTATCATCTGAAAATTATGGGACTGCAGCTCTTATAGGTTCATTGTATATATACGAGTATTAGGGTTTTGTCCGCCATTTCTAGTTTTGAAATTTCGATATTGGATTCAGATTCAGCTACCTAAATAAAGCTTTTATTCCTTCATCATTACTCGATTTTTCTGCTTATTCGCTGTAATAAACAATTAAATACTGTTCTTATTTATGCGAACATTTGGTATGATATTTTTGATTTTTTTTTAAGACACCCCGGGGTTCTTCCTCTGTTTTTCGCAGATTGACTGAACTATAGGTATTAACTAAATATCTCCTGAGACGTAAAATCAAAATTCTATTTAATTTAATCAGAAGAAAATATTTAATTGGCCTTTGGATAAAAATAATATAATGTGAAGTTTGGTTTCTAAAATATTTAACAAAATGTTTATTGATAATCGAAACTTAGACCGGTCTACCGGCCTTTGCTGTCTAAGCAACAATTTTCGGTGAAATGAACAAATCTGTATCAAAGTGTAATTCTTGTTAACTTAGAGCGAAATTTATAGTCGCAACTAATTAATTAATTCAGACTTTGTTTGGTCTCAGTCGCGATGTTCATTACGTTCAATTATCCAAAATAAAAAATATTTAAATAATTTATTCGCTTTGACAGAACTTAGTTGTGATTTCAATCTTCTTTACTTTTTTATTAAAGTAGAACTTAACTTAGCCTGCGGAAAGTACCCTGCATCTATTCGTACTCTGTATTTGTTCCTCCTTTCCATACTACTATAACAAACTTCCTCAATCGTTTAGAACAATAACTTTACCTGGAATGATTCTTAAACTTATAAAAAATTGGCTTCTTAAGTTCAACTTTGTTGCCATAGAATCTGTTCTTTCTGACTATCTAGTATAAATGAAATCTTAGGTTTTTCTTACACACTATTTGATGTTATAAAGTAAATATGTTTTCTTTTCATACTCCTTAATATTGTTTAATAAAAATACTACAATATTTTTTGTAATTTTTTTCAAGGGTCACCCCACCCAAATAAACCAATTTTGAACTATTTAAAATTCATTTTGAAGTGGCACTCAACACTATTTTTATTATTTATGTAAAAAAATACAGAATGCCAAAGGAATTTCTTATATTTCATATCTATTTTAAGTTTTATTGTTATGTTAATTTTCGAACTATGAAGTACTCGTAATACTGAATTTATATAAGGAGTATTATTCAAAACTAATAAAAATAAATAATCTAAATCTAAGTATAATCTAAGGTATTACTTTCTAAAGTAATACTTTAAAATCAAATTTAGTTGTGTATATGTTTTGACACACAACATAAAATCAACAGAATAAATTAAATAGGGCCAAATATTTTAATATTTCGGTCTCATGAAGGCCACCTTAATTTAAAAACTTTAAAATCCCAGACAAAAGATACAGTTCTTCCACATAAAATTTCGTTGTAAAATCCGTTTCGTACAAAATAATATGCAGAAGTCATCATATCTAATGTGATATGCACTGGCATATATGTACATATGTATAACAGAATAAACTGAAGGCTTTATTTCTATGGACTTTAATCCGAGAAAAAAAGGCTAACTTATGTATGTACACTTACCAGTTTCCCAACGAAGAATCAAGAATTTTCTTCAATGTTCTATTAGTAGATTTGTGCGGGTACTTTTCTGAAAGTAAAAAGAAAAATGTGAAATTTCAGAAATCGAGAAAGACTTCTTTCAAATTCAAATCTTCAGAAACATAAATAAAAAAATCGCAGATTCAACAAATCATATGAAATCAACTTTTTAAGCCTCTTTTAATCCAAAATTTATTCCACAAATTTATCACATATTTAGCTGGTACTCATTTAAATATTTTAATTTTTTGTGAAGCGAAATTTCTTTAGAGAAAAATTACAGAAAAATTAACGAATAAAAAAATAGTATCTCTATTAATTTCGTTAAGTCTTCCAGTATCCGAACGAACTTAATACGAGTATTATTATTTTTTATATTCTTTGCTTGTGTATTGCATAAATCAATTGTAATATTGGAGGTAGAACTGACGTGACGGTGTGCTCATCCAATTTGTACTTGCACATATAAGGGTAAGTATTGGTTTAAAAAAAAATTTCGATCTCTAGGTTTTGATCAAACTTTCTTTAGAAACTCGAAAAAGTGAGTCCCTCAATTCTGCATGTGTCCGGTTGGACAAATTTTCTTCAACCTTCGTACC